>CM076569.1:625146490-625542521 GCA_034641835.2 Pinus albicaulis
AAAAGACTTGCAGAGACAACAAGAGAGTCAGCAATGGAGTTTTGTTCTCTAGTCTTGACTATGAATGAATAAGCTTGAATGTTTTCTAACATGTCCAAAACCAAATTCCTATATGCTTTCATCCTTGTATCCTTTGTTTGATAAACACCCTCAATCTATTTTATGACTAATTCTGAATCTCCAAAAACAAAAATGTTTTGAGAATTCATTCTTTTCAAAACTTCTAGACCCAAAATTAAGGATTCATATTCAGCCATATTGTTCGTGCAATCAAAGTTCACTTTATAGTAAAAGAACTTACTCTCATCACTTGGATTTCTAATCTAAATCCATGCTCCTGCTCCTTCTCTGCCTGTTGATCCATAAAAATTCAATGACCACCAACCTTCTTCCTCTTTATTGCTGACTTGCTGACCTTCTGATTGCTGATTTTTAGACTGCTGAATTTCAGAACTCTGATTTTCTGCTTTCCTTTCCTCTTCTACTTCATTAGTCAATTCATTGAACAGAATAGCAGAACCAAGTTTAGTATCAAGAGAATACATTTGAAATTTTTTGGGTTTATCTTTGCTACTCACCATGTAGGCCATCTTTTTCTCTCGATACAATCTTCTTTGCTCCCCAAAGACTGGAATGGTAGCATAAGTAAGATCCATCTGCATTGTATCTTTAATTTTTGCTGCCCATGACCTTGACAATAGCATACCAAACTTTGGTGGAATGTCTGCTACTACAATTTCCATGACTACAGTCTTAGCAGGAACTTGCGGCATACCAACAACAACATCCTTGATTAATCCAATGCATTGAACTCTTTTTGAATCAAAATAAAACAAATCTTTATATGGTCTAGTTATTTCTAACCCCATTATTTCCATGATTAGTTTGGGCATTAGATTGTGAGAGGCCCCTGAATCCAACATAGCATTGTGCAATGTCATGTCATGAATGCTAAGGCTCACATAAAAAGGAGGGACTTCCTCATTTTGTTCATCTTCTAGTATTGGACCCAACTATATGGTCGGATGATCTTCTAATAAATTCAAGATATCAATAGCTCTTGGTTGTGAGTTTAGAATTTGAACAATATTGCTTCTATATTCATCTACCTTGAGAATCTCACCAAAAGGGACTGATATTTTTATTTTAGAAATTTCATTCTCAAGATTAAAAACAGAAACATATTTTTCAGCATCTTTGATAGGAGGAATAGCTCGTGCATCTTTCTTACCATCAACAACCTTAGGTGTATCCTTATTACCATCAGCAACCTTAGGTGTATCCTTCTTAGGCTGTGTTTTTTTTGCAACGATAGGCACATTCTTATTTTTTAGATTATATTGTTTCTCCATCTCAAAAATTTCATGTTGATACCCCTTTAGATAGTCTGATGTTTCCTCTTCATGATTGTTTTGATCTGATTGATCATGCTCTTCTTTATTCAAAGAAATTCCCGACATTTCTTCATTAAAACAATGAATAGACTCCTCAGGAGTTTCAGGGTCATCTTCTTCATCAATCAAATTATGTTGAAAAGGAGGTCTCACTAGAGGATCAGGCTGCTGATTTATTCTCCCTTGGTCTTTGCTGATTCTGAGGTCTACTGAACTAAGGATTTCTAAACTGAGGTTCATGTTGTGCAGGAGGAGCGGAGGTATTCCCAAGGGCTAACCTATCCATCAACTTTTCCATTGTTTTCATCATTGAATCTAGTTTGTCTTGAGAGGTAGAGGATGAAGGTTTCTCTTCTTCTTTCAACTTAGCCTTACCCATTTTTGACTTTTTAGCTGCTATCAAGTTAACCTCCACTTTCACAGCATCATTTTTCATTTGAACAAGTGTAGGGGATTCTCTTTCTCTCAACAGTATGGAAAAATCATAGTCAAAAGCTTCAGCATAACTCATTTGAGCTAAAGCTTCTGGTGGTTTCAAATGGGCAGGAATAGAATCTAACACTTTATTAAACCTTGTTGAAAAATTTTGGGCAGTTTCATCAGTAGCTCTCTTCAAAGTATTATACTCAGTGAGGGCTTGTACTAGATTATTTCTATTTCCCCATTTTCTTAAGAAAACATCTTCAAATTCATTCCAATCATGAATGCTTCCAGGAGTAAGAGCTTTATACAACTTCCTAACCTCACCAGTAAAACTCTGAGCAAAAAATCTCAACTTAACATCTACATGATCAACCTCCTCCCTGTCTATGAAGTCATTAAATTGATCTACATGATCCTCTATTGTAATGTCTTCATCACTTCCCCAGGTTTTAATCCTAGCAGCATATTTACTAGGGAGGTCATGTAAGACAGCAGGAAGGACAAGAGGGGCGTATCTAGCAGGTGCAGCAAGTGGATTTCTAGCCATGGTCAGAGGTACTATGGTAATTTTAGGAAAGGCATAAACAATAGATGATAAACTACTATGAGGAGGACTGCTTGGTCTTTGTAAGCCACTAACAATTGAGCTCTAGTTTGGAAGAGGTAAACCAACTTTACTTTTCAAAAATAATTCGAAAGCATCAAGCTCCTTCAATTTTTCTAAAGACTCTCTTTCCAACAACTCTTAAGTGACAACTTCCCAGAATTCCTCTTTGTCTTCTTGTGTTACCAGAGGTGAGGTCTCAATTCCTCTCTTATGTAAGTCTAAGATAATTTCAATTAGCTCCTTTTCATTTTTTGATCTAAACAAAACCTCATGAATTTTATCATCAACTCGTTTGTCTTCAGGACTTCTTGATATTTCAGAGGACAAGTATTTCGAATGAGATGGAGTACTTGATATTTCAGAAATGCCTTGATTGCCTCTTGAAATTGTGTTTGGATTGTCCACGATAGTAGGTAGATTTGGGTCAACGTATCTCCTTCTAGAAGAAACCTTTAAACATATAAAATTTAAATGGAGTCACCAAGTTAGACGTAGCCTCGAAAATATTTCGGAGCTCCTGCTACCTTCAGAAGCTTAGCTTCAAAATCTTGGGAAAGAATAATCTTCGAACTCCCGGCAGATGCACCAAAATGTTATCACAAAATCAGACCTGATATGTTTCCAATCAATTTAATCTCATGTAACTATTTCATACCAATATTTTGGCTGAGGCTTAGCCTCCTCAACCTGAGAGGGCTCTCTCAAGGGTTTATGATTTTTGATAAATATGTAGATAGATAACTCTATATGGGGTAAAAGAAAATAAATGATATAAAATGGTTGTAAATCACATTAGCAAGTGTACATTGGGCTTATGGAGTCATAATAGTTTCAGCAAAACCAAAAAAATCTACCTAGCATGGAAGTCAAAGCATATCAGAGTTCAAGTCAAGGAATACACGTGTAGAACAGTGAAACACACAGTCAGTTTGTCTATGAAGGAAGTCAGAGCATCATTGATGAATTTTGAGTAACATAAGAAAACACCACTTCAATAGAATATTGAATAGATGCCATCAGAACAAGAACATACAAGAACTCCTCATGAATCTTGAGTTGTCTAGGTAGAAAATCTGTATTAAGCTGAAAACAGTCACTTACAATAAACACAGTCTTTTTGCTAACAAATGTCCAACCCTTTATATTTCTAATCCTTGATCTTTTATAGATCATTTACATCATAATATAAGATTCTCCACAACTTGATACATTGAATTCCTATTTTGGACACCTATCCTAACCATAAAACATGATATTTATTACAAAAATAGCTGTAAACCTAATACAGAGTCCTATTACAAATAGAATTAGAACTCTTTTAACTCAACTCAAAACAACTTTATCTAAACTTAATTAAATCATTTTCCACATCTATTTCCAGAAATTCAAACCCTGATGATGAGCTCCAACCTGTTATGAAAATAATGCTGATGATGTTGACCTCCTGCAAACTAGGAAACTGCTCCCCTATTTTTAGGCTTAGGATTCTTTAAGTTTTGGAGACACTTTAACCACCATGAACTTATGACTTCGAAATCATTTTCTGTCAATATTTGAACTAACATGTGTTCAAAATCATACATAGATTCTAGCTATACAAAATCATCATCGAACTGCCCAAAATAACCAAAACAAACATGCGCTACGAAAACAACACATTTTTGTAGCGCAGTCGTTTTAACACTTTATCTTCAAAATTTTGGCTTCTTATTTTCATATTTATCTTCATTATCACTTAGCACAGCTTCCCTAGAAATTTCTGGTCTTCATACACATATTTCTCCTTCCAAAAGTTAAGAGAGAGAGTGAAAAAGCATGCTACAAAAGTGTCGTAGCGCTTTTCACTGATTTTGCACTGCATGCGCTACGAAACTGTTGTGTAAGCAGTTTTAACCAAATTTTCTTGAAAATTTGAAACAAAAAGGTGACACAACTTTAGAAAATCACTATCTTCATCAAAACCATCAGCTATTTGGACTAAAAACATAACCTTCATAAAATTTATTCCTCATTTTCCATTTGAGTTTGCTTTGAATTTGTCATTTTGTACCTCTGTTCTTTAGCTCATTTTGAGACTGTTTTAATTGAAGATCCAAAACCTCCACTTGGACTCTTAGCTTTCTATTACTGGCTCTCAAATGAGTTTTTATCACTCTAACAAATTTTTCTTCTTTAATGGCTGGAACTGTCCATGTAAAAAATTGCTCTGCATTGCTTGGAATTTCTAACCTAGAAACTGTTTGACCTTCCCAAACAACCTTCATCCTCTTGAACTCTGTATTTTCAATGTTGTGCTTTCTGGACCTCTTTCTCATCATTTCCATCTCTTGGTTTTCTAGCTTCAATATTTCTTCCAACATTTGACATTCTGTGATGTGTTCCTTTCCCTTCATTATCTTGTTGGCTGCATGCTCCACTATAGGTGATGAGAGATCAACCACCTCTTCAGGGACTCTAGTTGCTTCAATAGTTACTTGTACATATTTACTACCTTCTTGGAGTTTCTTTGCATGCTTGGTTAAAGGTTTTCTAGCTTGAAAAACAAAGGCAGTATTCTCACCTTCAAATTCCAATTTCTTTGTTGATTTCATTTTCCTTTGTTTGTGTTCATCTACTTGAATGAAATATGCCTGCACAATAGGTGATTCTTCTATATCAATTGCATGAAGAATATCATCCAAGTTGCCTTTCTTCCTTGGGTTGTCCTCTGTCACTGAAACAACTACTTTTCCCTTTGATGTTGTTGCTTGGCTTCTTGTCTTTCTCTAGATTTCCTGCTTACTGGCCACTTGTTTTTGTTTTGTTTCTTTGACCCTTTCTACTCTCTGTTTTGCAGGTGATGGAGTTTTTTCAACAACCACTGATTTTTTCTCTATTCTATCCTCAACCTATTTCCTTGGTTTCAACTTTACAAACCTCTCTTCTTTAGTAACCACTAGCTGACTGTATTCTGCTATTGGTGGTGAAGGATTCCCCTTAATCTTAAGGTTTCTAGCTGGGGTTAGGGTTTCCATTTCAAATCCACTCATAAATAAAAAGGAAGACCAATCCCTGTTTATTTTATGAAGCTCATTCAAAACAAATAACTTTATCAAACTATGATGAAACAGAGATGTTTCACAACCATCAGATTTAGCTTGGAATTTGTCAGCCATTTTGGCAAGGCTTCTATGCAAGTAAAATAGTAAATCTAATGATATCATACCTATGAAATGCAACACCAGTTTGAAATGATAAGTGTAAAATTTATGGTACCTACCTTCACATTTGAAATATCTTTGAATATTTAATAGTAGCTTTGCATAGTTGTCCTTCATACAGCTTCTAGGTATTGCATTGTTCAGGTCCATGTCTACATATTCAAGTTTCATAAATTCCTTGCATGGTTCCATGTTGAACCTAAAACCTTTAAACCAAGATTCCTGTCCCCTTGGTGTCTCTTTCACAGAATATATGATCTCAGGTGTAATTGGCATATTTATCATTCCAATTTTGGTAGTGGTTCCACTGAAATGTAAAGTAGACTCTTTGGACACGTGAGTGTGGAAACCCTGCAGCTTTTCACAAAATTTGAGAGAGCCAGCTTTGCTAAAAGCCTCCATTACCATTTTATCCTCAACAACAGCATTTGCATTCTCAGGCTTGTATCTTAGACAATGTCCCCCTCTGTGGACCTTCTTCTCCTCTGCCATATTTCTTGTAAAAAAAAAAAAAAAACTTGTTAGCTTCTCTAAAACCTGTAAAACAGCCTCGCTTGATTTGATGAAAAACCTCACTTGATAATGGTGAAAGTAGTCTTTGAATAGAACAACCATAAACTTATCTTTAATTCTTCAGGTCTTGGACAACATATGTGAAGGTAAATGAAACAGAGATGACTCAATTAGGAAAAAAATTCGAATTAGAGATGTCACCTCATGACTAAATGATGTTTGATTGATATCCTATCATGACTATGATGACTGTAGGATAGGTAAGTACATAGAATATGGTAACTAACTAACTCACCATACCCCTATCATATCATTCCCCAACTGAAACTGATAGATCTCGGCTTATTTGACACAATAGCTAAGAAACCGCACTTTCGTAGCGCTCACAGTGTAATTTTCGCACTTTGCGCTACGAAAGTAGAAGTTATTTCATAGCGCAAAACTCCTTTTTTGAACTAATGGTGCTACGAAACGGTGGATTCCTGGATAATTGCAAAAAATTAGCCCCAAACTTACTTGAATTACTCTTGAATGAAAAATGTGATTTTTTTTACCATGGAATGGACCTATAAAGACCTTATTTTAATTCAGATGATGAACACTAAACCTCTAAAAATATGACATGCCCTTAACCATTCTAAAATTACTTTCAAGAATATTTAGACCATTATCAAAACAGAGTTGATATACAATGTTTTGAAGAATTTGTTTTTGGGTGATAACAGTACCCATCAAGGATGTATGCATTCCGACCCCTAGATTCTCAACAGGTTTCTTGGTATCCTTCACCAAAGGAATGGTTGAATCAGAAGATGCATTCAGATCTATAAGAGAACAATCCAGTTGGTCAACTTTGACAATTCTCCCTTCATGAGGGAAACATACAATTCGAAATAATGAGGATGCAATAGCATACATCTCATAGATCCAATTTCGCCCCAACAGAAGGTTATATTCAAGCTTGCATCGACTATATCAACTTCGATATTAACAGTTTTTCCCCCAACACAGATGGGCAAAGTTGGAACAATACCATGCAGCCTGTGAGAATGACCATCAAACGTAGTCAGAAGAGTGGATGAAGGAATAGTTGTGGGAGATCCAATACCCTTCTAGAATGCAAGAGAAATTACACACGTGGAAGCACCCTCAACAACAACCATTCAAAAGATATTTAATTTTTGATATGTTGACCTAATATGGAAATCCATATGATGAGGAAGTCTCTTTTTAAAATTCGACATGTCAAATGTGATCATCAGTGAATTCTTTGGATCTACAGCACCAATAGTAGTGAGCAAAGCACTTCATTGTGCAGGACAAGACTAGAGCACCTCTAACACAGACATGGCACAAGGACTTTGAGCTAGATCGTCTACAATCGAGTATTTTGGGCAACCTTGGCATTAGGATTTATCTTCGTATGCTTTGAGGATCCTTTCGGCATTTGAGGTATAGACTCAAATGCACGCCTCTCAATATGGAGTGGCTCAGCACTATTGGGAGCACCCTTAGCTTTTGAAGACTTAGCTTTGCCATAATTACAAGATATCGTAGCAATATCTACGTGAGAAATGTATATGTTTGATGTATTTTCCCCTTCCTGGCTGCCCCCATAGGAAGTGCCAGTATTTGGATTTGCGCCAGCAAGTAATTGCTGCCCTTGGGGAAAAGGTTTTTTCATCACAACTTGGGAACTAGAAGAACCTTGTTGATATAAAAAGCACTGCACATCTTGAATTTTAGGGAAAAGGTGCGTAATATGGCCTCCAGTGCACAACTTGCATGGAAAATTCACTTTCTTTTTATTATCCATTTTACCCTCTCCAACATGATAGTTGGATTTGTTCGCATTCCCCTTCCCATCCTTGTCCTTTTTCTTGTTATTCTATCCTTTCTTCTTCCCATCGGATTGTTGATTTCCTTTAGGGTTAGAATTTTGAACGACATTAATTGCCAAGGACTGGGAAGGAGTTGACACTGAAGGCACAACCTGACCAGAAGAAGCAGATTGTATAGAAAACTAGTGCAATTGACTTAGCATGTTAGTTGTACCACTATCAATCGAACTGATAAGCCCATCACCATGAGGACCAGGTTTAGTTTTGGCTAATTCCAATTTGGAGTGAGGAGCATCTAAATTTTTTTTATTCAGGACTCCAAATTGAGAATAAATCAGTTCTAGCTACTAAGCCCTAAAAATAGCCTGCTCTTTAGAAAATACCCCTAAAAGGAATATATCCTTAGAAATTTCCAGCTGTAAAGATTTCAAAAACCATTCAAGAAGTAATTCATTCGAGATTTGGGCTTTGATGAGCCTCTTCCTTCTTCGCCATTCCTGAATATGGTCAGAAATGTGAGTTGCCTTGTCCTGCTGAAAATTGACCAGGAGTTCAGTCCCGACGTCATAACAGAAAAGTAACTGAAAATGATTTAAGAACATGGTGGCCAACTATCCAAAAGTAGCAAAACTACCCCCAGTTAACTTGATATACCATTTGGCCACATTTCCATTTAAGGTTAGTTGAAATAATCTCAACGTAATCGATTCATCGATCAGGGAGTTCAATGAACACCATAAATGGAAAGTGGTGATATGATCTGTCGGATCCTCTCCAGTTTTCCCTTCAAACTTTGGAATGTCTTAGGGGAGCTTGGTGGGGATTGGAGGCCAACCCAGACTATACCGAATAGGATCGTTAGTCAATTTTGATAGATCTGGAAAGTTTAACGTTGCCAGAAATGGTAAGCGTGGAGAAGCCTGGGAATTCCATCCCCCATAGGAAGGATTCCCCACAGTCTGAAAAGAATAACCTGGACTCTTTGAGGTGCTAGGTCACCAGATGTTGTTCATATAAAATGATGGCCCATAAGAAAATCTTTGTGACCCAACATTTGGAGAAGGACCCCCTCCCAACATAGAGTTATTATACACAGGAACATTCCCTCCAATTGAGGTATTGAATGAAGAAGAAACCCCTAGGTAAGGGTTCCAAGCATTTACAAATGGAGAAAAAGCCTGAGAAGTACTCGATGAAGGGAAAGGAACATTCCCTTGCTGACCAGTGAAGAACTAATTCCCTGCTCCTAATCTTGTAAAATCAGGGTTCCATCCCAAAAAAACATTAGAGCTTTGACCTCTAGAAAAAGGATTAAAACCTTGACTCTGAGAGGTGAAATGCATGGATCCTAAGGAAGGGTTTGAATGAGGGATATGCAAAATTCCAAAGGGGAACTCTTGAAATGAAGCTGATCCACTAGCCATAGAAGGTATGGGTGTGGAGACAGCTGAAGCAGCAGAAAAGGAGAAAGAAGGAATTCCACTAGTGGACATTCCATAAGAAAAGGGACCAGATTGAGAAGCATGTGCCTGGGTGTTTCCATATCCAAACACAAAAGCACTATAAGTGATTTTTGATATGGAAATAGTTCCTCCTCCCTCAACTGAAAGAGGAGTATGAACAATTGCAGTGTTCATAGCCAAAACTGTGTTCCCAATCGTGGCCATCGAAAGAAAGGGATATGATGGAAAAGGACTAGCTGGTCTTTGAGACTTGGACCCAATGTATCGAAGAACTTCAAGACATTTAGCAGGAAGAGGAGATGGAAGAGACTCAGTAGGCTGAGGAAATTCCTCTACTTCAACTTCTTCTACTGGAAATAAAACTCTAGAGATGATTGGAGCACTCCTCTCTACACTGACACTAACACCAGAACCACCCACAGAAGCAACAAGTTCCAACAGATGATCACTCTCTGTTGTGTTTGAAACCACTAGGTGAAAATCACCCACTGAATTACTACTACACCTTCTCGAAGAAGGCTTAGCACTCGTAGGAGAAAGCCCACGAAGCCTCCTTGATCGACGAGGCGATCAGTTAGCCACTTTAAGAGATTATTTTTAGATTGAAAAAATATAAGCTAAGCAATCTAGGAGCAAAGAGCACACTCTAAAAAGCTCCTAAGATATAGCCAGACAAGAAGATCTTAGGTATTTCTGCTCCGGGTGATGAGGACTGGACACAAAAATACAAGAAAGTGAAATAATAGGACCTTCCGAAAATATTCTGGGTTAATTATGCCCCATAACTACTAGCGAAGGTAACATAAAAAGTTAGGATGACCTCCTAACAACAACCTTTTCCAGTGAAAGTCCCCAAGCTTCACAAGGGCACCCTCCAGAAGTACTGATGGAAGTGATGCAACGTTTGTCTCAGGTACCACGGGTATTCCCCCCCCGCAGTCACCTGTGTGGTCCCTAGGATAGGAAACTAAGGGAACCAATCCATATCGACAGCCGGACGGAACGGTCTTAAGTCAATAATCAACAAATAGGAGAGGGGGTATCTCTCTTCTCTGCCTGCACTATCCCTCGTGCTTGACTCTCTGGAGGAGAGATTTCCTGGTCCACTTAATGGTGTTGGATTTTTCTCATTAATAAATTTTCTATGTTTAACATTTTGATCAGCCTTGGAGAGTTAACTCTGCACTCACCTAATCCAAGGCCCTACAACCTAGCTAGTTGGTGTATGATTAATGACAATGATACAAAAATTTCTAGTTGCTTTTAATTATATCACTTGTTTTAAATTGGTTGTTACTTAAGTCAAGGTTATACGGAAGTGAAACTAATAGTGTTTGTTGATGCAGAAGAAATCATTGAAAACCTAGTTACATGCAAATGCAACAATTTCCTTTCAATGAAAAGGGATCTCCACATGGGTTCTATGAAACTACATAAGAAAAAAAGTTATTTTTATTTTTAGTTACTCACACTTCACGCGATCCAGAAAACTATGAAAAAGACTAAAATGCTCAAATGCACTTAACGCAAACTACTAATGATATGCAAATCCTAAGATGCTAACTCTAAAGAAGTGAAAAGAGTCTCTAGAAAGACAATGATTCGATCAATTTTTAACAGAAAAACAAGGCTAGTTCCAAACAGAACTCCTATGCACAAGAATGCCAAAATGTACTTGACACAAAAGAGAGAAATCAAGAAAAGACTTCCTTCAAAATCAAGATAAGTACTAAAGACTAGAAACCAACAAAAAGCTTCAAAATATATGATGAAACCATAAAAACAAACTCAAAGAAAAAGCTATGCAAAAAAAAAATGTTTTTTGGGGTTTTCGATTATAATGAAAGGAAAAAGATTTCAATAAGACAAGAACAAACTACCTAAGAACCAGAATCAAGAAAAATGAGTCTCAACAAGGCTTCAAGGTGCTCAAGCCAACTATGCTACTTTCGTAGCAGGACTCAAATGAGAAAAAAGAAACACAAAACTCAAATAATTGATTCAGTACGGTAGCACAATCTTGCAGCAAACATTGACTCAAAAAACCAAAAAGAGATTCTTCAAGATTCGCAACAAGGCTAGTCCAAGAAATGAAGAAAACCAAGATAGTCCAAAAGGGAAAAAACCAAAAATGAAGCAATGCATAGGGCCAAGAAGAGAAAACAAGCAGAGGCTCACTGTTCTGAATGGTCAAAACATCCAAGAACTTCAGAAAAATATCTTGGTGCTTCAGCCGCAATTGAAAACACACAAAACAGGAAATTCACCAAATGGATAGGTTTTCACAAGAAGAAGAGAGAAATGGATATGAAATCACCATAAACACAGGCCAGACACCTTAAAGACACCACAGGAATTTCTCAGCACATATAGAAAATACTACAGAGGCTGGAAACTCAAATTTTCAAATTTTTCTAGGAATACATGGTTTTGTGGTATGCAACAAGCATGTATACGCAACTGTAACCAAGGAAAATTGCGTATACGTGGGTTCCTTTGGAAAATATAGGAGGTATACACCACTATGCAAATTGTAATTTGCGTATGGAAATAAAGATAAGGAAAAAAGAAAAAGTCAAGCTTGATCAAGGGACTAGATCTTCTGTCTAGTTGAAAAAAGACTTACTACACTATAAAAAGTGATAAACCTATCAGGGAACCTAAAAGACAGATAAAAAAAACCTAACAAGGACTTACATGGATGTAATCGCCAGTGGAGTTTCTAGCTCTGTTGCGAGTAATGTTACCCTAAGGTCTTGTGTTGATAAACCTTCACAGATCAGGGGCATGCCATTACAAGAATGACTCACTTAACCCAAATTCTATGATTTAAACTAGAACTAAAGGTTGTAGACCTTACCCGTATATCCTTCGGTTGTAGTAGATCTTGTGGGGTGAAAATCCCCTACAACTCTTTATGCTCCAGAACCTGTAAACTAGCAAAGAACAAGCACAAAACCTAGTTCCACAACTTATATATGTTCTATATGTTAGTGAAAAACATCCATAATCAATATTAAATGAACAATTTAGGATCATTACACATGTATAAGAGATAAGTGACATGTAAACATCAGGAACAAGATGGCATTTCTTTTATTAATGACATGTACAATAAACAAATATGGAGCGATCACCTAAAATCTGCCACGACCTTCGAGCATACCATCCTCTAGTTCCATCCAACCCTAGCCTCACAAAAATTCTTCCAAGAGTAGTGCATAATGGATGTCACATAGGGTGAGTGAAAATCTCAAGGAAACAAGGTTTTCCTAAAAATATCTAGGAAGTGCAGGAGGCACATGGAATATATCAGACTTGGATAGGGCTCCAACAACGTATAATATCTAAATTTATCTCTCTCTTTTTCCCTTAGGCCATTCCCTTGAGCGGATTTTATACTCCCTCAAATTAGTTTTTTGCAGTTGGGAACAGTTAGGCCACGGGCTGTGGTAATTAAGTTACAGGAACAACCATAAACCCCGCCTCTAAAATTGGGAAATTATATATATTTTTAATGTTTAAAAATGTACACACGTTTCTCTATGTATGGACTCGCGTGTATACATGGAAAAGTCTGGGCAAAATCGTGTATGGGTTTTAAGAAACTGTTTTTTGAGGAATATGTCCAAGTCTGAAGGGAAGGGTTGCCCAAGGCCAATGTATAAATCATCAAGTATATGATGGTGATAAATGATGCTATAACACTCTGTTATATTAATTTCTTTTCTCTCTTGCATCTCTATCTCCTGGATTACCTGATCAATTATCTTTTTTGGGTTATCCTTTCCGGATTCAGACTCATTTTCAAAATGATTCGAATTGTGAGAGTAATACTCTGATTGACCTGATTCATCCTTAGACATGTATTTTTCTTCGTTATCCAAGCTGTTACTTAGAGTAGGTCTGTTGACATCTTCAATTGTTAAAAAATTGAGAGGAACTCTCTCCAGTTTCTTATTTATATATATTTGGAATGCTTCCAAATCATCTTGCCTTAGTTGGTTCGATGCAAACTTGATTATATCTGCAAAATTTTCCATGCCCTCGAAGAGATCATCAAATCCATCTATTTCTTTTACAAAAGGCTTCATTTTGAGCTCTGTAGTGTAATTTTTAATTACATCCTTTGGATCGTATATCTTCTTTAGCATTACTACCAATTTCAATAGATTAATTTTGGAAACCTCTGTTAGTATGAATCTTAATTGCAAGTGTACGAAAAAATACCACTTTAGCTGTGCATACAAAACAACCCTAATAGTAAAGATGGATGCCAATATATTTAGATCTGCAATTAGGTGACCAAGATAAATTCTACAAAAAATCTAGATCTATGCATTAAAATACATTAAGCAATAAATAAAAACATGAGTTGCTCCATGCATCCGATAGACAAGACAAGAATATGTTGAATGAATTTTGTATTAATGGCACCTGGGAGGAAAACATAGAAGGATGTTACCAGTTCTCCTCAATGAGATGGGTTCTTGTAAGTCCTCAACACTTCAGATCTAAAATTCCTCTATCTTGATGGTGTAGAAAACCCAAACAAAAAATGGAACTCGAAGGGCGTTCACAAGAAAAAAAGATAGAAAATACGACAATGATGGTGGATCAAAGTCAGACCAAAAGTATAGATCCAGAGTGATCTTTAGGCAACAAAGGGTAGTGAGTGAATGGGAAAACCTTTCTATTTATAACAAAATATTGAGTTAGTCTAGATATTGGGGCATAATTAAAATATTATTAACCAAATCAAGATCCAACTTTTATGGAATATTTTATTATATTTGTTGGAGGGAAAACGAATTTGACTTGGGTCAAATCCCTTTATTGGTAAATAATAAATAAATAAATAATTTATTTATTATTTTAAGGATATGGTTGAGTAATAATCAAATAAATAATGATTTATTTAATTATTTATGAATGATTTAGTCAAATTTAACAAAGAATATTATTTAAATAAGGTTTAAATAATTATTCCTAGAAAATAATAAGATAAATAATAACTTATCTAATTAATTTTCATTTTTTGGGTTAAATATGACTAGGAATATTAATTAAATTGTTGTTTAACTAATTATTCCTTGAGTAAAATCAAACAAATGTGGATTTATTTAATATTTCCTCACGGGGTTTCCTGTTTAGACCATAAACAACTTAATAAAGGTGGTTTACTAAGTTATTTTTCATAGTGAAAGCAATTTTACTTAGGGTAAAATTGGTCTTACATGGTGTACTTAGGTCCATCTAATAGTAACAGGTTAGATGACCAAAAAATGGTGTAACATATTTCCCCCCAACGCGCGAGCGTTAGGAGCTAATCGCATGAATGAAGTACATTGTAAGAACTCAATCACTAGACACCAAAGGGGAAGTCAAAGAGAGAGAAATATAAGGTAGACCAAAGCGCTAGAGGACTGGACCCTGAGGAGGCGAGACTTACCAGTGCAACAAGTCTCTTTTATGAGCGAGTACCTATGCTATAGGCAGCATGGGAGGCATACCTATGCCCACTGAGACAAAGTACAAAGAATAATGCATCCAATAAACAAGGGACTGAACAATATAGCACATGCTGGCATAAACATGAGCCAGATAAAAACATGATAATGAATCCCACATACATACTATGCCTGGGATAACAGCTAGGACTTATACAATAATATCTAAGTACATGAGATATAAATACAACCCAAATGCCCCTGTAAATAGGAAAGGTCTCTGAAAATCTGACTGATACATGCAAACAAAAAGGTGCTGCAAGCGGCTGAGGCTGACATCATCAAATCTATGGAGTTGCATCAAAGGTTGTAATGAAGAGGTCATCCGAGCATGTGGGGGGCTATCTATAGGGCTACCCCCTCATGAGGGTTGAAACATCTCACACACACCCAGGAATCGCCGGTATCAGCTGTTGCATCACTGAACCATCAAGTATACATATCTCGATCATGCTGAAAAAGGAGCTGGAGCTGAGAAAAAATCAATTCAAAGGGTGATAAGGAGTCCCTTTTCCTGATCCGAGGCACCGAACAAAAGTGGAAGCTGGAACCAAGGTACACCACCCTCTAGACTTGTCTTCCGGAATGAATGATCTGATGTTGACAGAAGGAGTTCTGCCATAAGTGAGGCAATAAGGGATCCTCAACTAAGGAACGAGAGGAAATAGTAGAGAAAATGACAGACTGACTCCAGGGATGATGATGAAATGGGGGGTACCAAGTAGTGGATGGAAGACTTACCTTGTTAGAGCATAAAGGTCATGGATGACTTGGTAGCGACTGACATAATATCATGAGGGATAGGGGAAAGTAGGACTAAAGGCCATAATGTGCGACACAAGAGAGGAACAAAGTAATAAAGGATGGAGGACTATAGCTGGATACAAAGGGACTAGGGATAGACTCCATGGATGTGATGATGACTCAACTCGGATGCTCTAAACAAGGGTGACTCGATGATGCTGCCACATAGAAAAGGTCTGGTGGGGACCATAAATACATGATTACAAGATGGTTACTCATGACAAAAATCGACACGAGCATGGACAAGTATGGAGGAAAAGTGGTACCCCAAGTACAAGTGTTGCAAGTGAATAAATTCGATTTTGAGGAGTGGTGAAGTGACCCTTCTTGGACAAAATGCATCCTGGTGAAGTATCAAACCACAAAAAACTAGCATATATCCATCTGAGGGCTCATTAAGAGCTTTCCAACGGTACATACGGTCTGTCAAACTGAGCTACGGTTTGGTCGCAACAGGCGAAATAAAAATCAGGGGTTTCTCTTTTAATAAGGCATTCTCCCTCCAAATTCACTCATTTGCAAGTGGAGCTGTGGTGAATGTAGAGAGGAGAGAAGGCCCTAAATCTTGCGGCGATCGTAGCAAACAAACCGACCGTTGGAATCAAGGTCCATTAGTTGCAGGTAAGAGGCCTAACCCTACTCTTTCATTTCAGTGGATAAAAATTTCAGTTTAGGCACCCAAAGCTCATGAACAGGCCAGGTCACACTTTTTGGGGTCTATTCTGCACCCTGGGTAGTAGGTACTAGGCATACAACTGCGACCTATCTCAGGAAATGACCTAAAAAGTGTGACCTATCAAATAAATGGGGTTTCGGTGATGTTTATGGCTAAGAGCTGGGATTTTTATGGTTGAGGGGCATAAGTTCCCCCAAGCATGTTATGGTCATGCCAAAATGTATTTAGAAAGGGGAATCTAAACACATTATATGATGTGGTGTGCCATTTGTTTTCGTTAAGGTTATGGAGTTCGAGAAAGGGAATGGAGGAATACCAATCTCTTTTGGTACTGCATATATGAAGCAAATGGACTTAAGTTTCTGGGTTGGCATACATGGTGTCACTATCCCAAAGAGAGGTTTTTGAGATAATGAACTGGTGCTCTCCTAGAAAACCCACAGGTTGGTCAACAACAATATATAGGGGATTGGGTTGTTGATGTAAGATGAAGGAATGATGAGGGGTATCATCCCTTGAGTGATCTGAAGTGATATGGGATTCTAGAGGTTCTTCTAAATGGAGAATAATCATGGTACTAGAGTCAACACAACCAGATACACTAGGAGAGTTGTGGAAAATTTCTTCTCCTGGTCTTTTGAATATGGGTGCCCCCTTACCCAAAAATTGGGTGTCAATGTAATGGCCACAAGGTGTATGTGGATCGAATGTATGGGTTCAATATAAAGGGGGATATATAAAGTCAGGGGTGGTAAATGCTTCTATAATGTCATCATCGCAATAGAATATGGGGTGACTGGTGGAAGAAAGACCACGTGATGCGGCAAAGCTACCTGACTCATCATCATGAGAATAAGGGTTCACATGCGCATCATCATGGAGGGTGACTGAAGAACAAGTAGATGAAGGATCCACTAATGTTGAGCCCAAGGCGATTGCTAAAGGGATGTCAGGCGAAATAGAAGGGGAAGGCCCAGGGGGGTCTTCCATCGAGGATCTCATAGATGATGAGAGGTAGTGGACAATGGCCGAAGACTCTGCCATTTCGACATTCGGAGGGGGAATGTCTAGGGGAGTCAATGTGTCCTCTGGTTCTGTTGAAGAAAAACGCGTAAATAAGGGAGTGGTGGACTCATTGCGCTTGGCCTGAAATTGGCGAACTAACGCTAGAGAGGTGAAAAAGTCCTCGAGGTGGGGACAGAGGTGGGTATATTGGCCATGGAGATCACAAAAATCATAAGGTTGATTGGTGTGAATAGTCTTAGGGTTCTTGGCTGTAGTTGACGAAGAAATATAGGCTTTAGGGACCGTAGACTGAGGGAATGCAACATTAACAGTGGGCTTGATACGGGGCAGTTCAGGATAGTTATGGGTGGCATGTTCGAAGACATCACAAAAAGCAGAAGGCTTTGAAGGTGAAGGAGGAGTAGGGTCAGTCGGGGAAGCCTTGTCCTTTTATGCCTGCTTGCGAGCTTTGCCCTTCTTACCTGAAGCGGTTGCAATAGGAGGAGGTCCCTCTTGAGGTGGCTGAGGCACTGTAGCAGCGGGAGAAGTCATGGGGACCAATTGAACCGGGGTCAAAGCAAGGTAAGGTTTGGGTTGACCAGTCAGGGTAGTGGCTAGGGGATCAAGGTACCAGACGGGAATCCTCAGGGTCAAGTTAGGAAGAGAGAGGGTAGCCATGATAGGTACCGAATACACTCTAGGAGAGGGAGCTAGGAACAGTATCTGACCAGAGGGGTATTGGCCAGATGGAATGGCTCCAAGATGGTTAAGGCCTAGAGAAAATGTTACAGGAGGGTAGAAAGGCTCATGGGCACCAGCTATGGGTGAAGCGCCAGGAGGAGGGGGTCCAAAAGGCTGAATTAAAGGGCTACGAATAGGCTGCGGAGGGCGAGGCTGATGAATAGCCAAACCGGGCCACTTGAGGGAGGCCTGAGATGATTTCATCATGCAAAAATTTGATGAGATGGGATCAAATATAGGAGGAGGAAGACCAGTGAATGTACAAAGCAAAGAGGAGTCTTTGTAGACTCTGGGTGAGACACTAGTCAAAGGATCGACGATTTTCTTTTTGGCCACCGAAGAGATGATGGACTTAGGGGAGGTCTGAGACTTCAGTTCGTAATATGTCAACTGGTCAATGGTTACTATATTTTCATTATGAGGGAAGTAAATCTTGCGGTGAACCACATATGGGACAGTAGACATCGCATAGATGTAGCTACGACCCAATAGAATTTTGTAATCTAAGGGGGCATCTATGACTTCTACGTCAACGCAAACAGTCTTTCCCGCAAGACTAATAGGACAATTGCGAAATAGGCCAATGGGATAGGAGGTCTGGCCATCCCATGCTCGAAGAGTGATCGTGGAAGGATCCAACTTAGGCGATCCAAGTTACTTCCAAACCAAAGCGGACATCACACAGGTGGATGCCCCCTCATCAATGATACACTGGGAAACATTGGCGTTCCATAACTTGACTTGGATTTGGAAAGCGACTAAAGTAGGGAGAGGAGGATGTTCTGACCGGTTAATGTCAAAGACGATCAATCGATCATCTGAAGGATATATAACACCCATGGAAGATGATAGAGCTTTTCGTTGTGAAGGGCATGACTGGAGGAGTTCCAGCATTGAAATGGCAGCAGGAGATTGCGCCAAATCATCTACTATACTATATGAATGGGAATATTTTCCAAAAGCAGCGTTCTAACGTAATGGACCCTTAGGGATATTGGTATGAACCTCTACATTAGGCTGAGGTATTTGCAAAGGACCATTAGGTATCGAAAGAGGCTCTCTAGAACCTGAATAAGGGGGCTCAGGGACAGACGTAGCAGGAGGCTTGTTGTACTGATGGGTTCGAGTCTGAAGGTTGAGGTCTACAGTTATAGGTTGGTCAGAATTCATCATGATAATATGGTAATCGAAGGTACTAGATGGAAGAGGTTGAGTGGCCACCTAACCTTCAAGTGGTTGGGTAGCCACGAATCCTTATTGAGGGAAGGGATTAGTAAACACAGTTGGCTGACTAGGCGCAACACTGGGAGGGATGGAAGGGGAGGCTTGTTGTCCTCGCAATGTTGCTTGAGACTCCCATATTTTCTTCATCTGTGGTAAAATAGGACAATTATGCGTATAATAAACATAAACACCACAACAAGAACAAAGCTTGTTTGTGCGAACAGGCTTGTCCTTCTTGGGCTGAGTGCCCTATTGCTGGTTAGCAGTGTTAGGTGCAATATTTTAAGGATTAGGTCCAGGATTACCGGGAGCAGATTGATTTTGAGTGCCAATCCTCTTCTTTTTGGAAGGAGGAGGATTAGTCACGGCCTGCTGTACATACACCTACCCCTGAGGGGGAAGTGGCTGCTATTGCGAGGGTTGAGAAGGAAAGGGAGGCGGAGGTGCTAATGCTGGAGGAGTTGGAGCACCAGGCTGCAGATACGGATAATAAGGAGGTTGGATAAAATTGTGGTAAACAAGAGGTTTGGAAAAAGGAGGATACATGTCGTGTCCTGGATACATGCTACTGGGAGGGGGAAAAGTGCAGGAGGTGCGCTTACTCCCCCCCCCCCCCCCAAGGAAAACCATAGCCCATGGGAGGCTAAGCATATGGATGAGAGAGAGCTCCAATGATACTGTCAATGACATGAGATGCTTCCAGTGTTTTGGCACCACCGGGTCTATGAAGATAAGGTATAATGGTATAAACATAATCCAAATGAGCGTAGATGAGGTCATATTTTAACGCAATTTGGAGAGTGGCTTCTTGGTTTGAGGGAAATGCGATGCGACATCCTTGCCGATAGCAGGCAAGAGAGATCTAAGGAACCAGTCCATGTAGACACAGTCTTCAAAGGTAGGGGCTCGACATAGGCTCTTTCTCCTCCGCCATTCCTGGACATGATCAGATAGGTGGGTCGCAGAAGATTGACGGAAAGAATTCAATAGTTCAGTACCGGTGTCATAACGAAGGGGAAGTTGTAAATAAGATAGGAAAGCCTGAGCAAGAGTCGCAAAGGTGGTATGAGAGGGTGAGGCCTGATCAACATACCACTTAGCAGCTTCACCAGTAAGCATATGTTGGAACAACCGAAGACGGACAGAGTCATCAGTAATGGAGTTAGATGGACACTACAGGTGAAAAGATCAAACATGATTTGTAGGATCTTCTCCCGCAAGGCCTTCAAACTTGGGGATGTCGAAAGGGAGCTTGGTTGGCATAGCAGGCCAGCTAGCATCATTGTGTATAGGGTCATTGATCAACTAGTTAAAATCGGGAAGACTGAGGTTTTCCATATAGGGGAGCAAGGGAGTAGCCGAGGTAGTTATTGTTGCGGTCCCACTAGTAGTATTCCCAGCATTAGGGCCGGGGCTACCACCAGCATTAGGTCCTGAACCAGACATGGTGAAGGTGAAAGGGGATAAACCGGGGGTAGAACCAGAAGGGGAACCCAATGAACTAGAAGAGGAGTCCGAGTGTGGAATCATTGGAGGATTAACTTGAATCCTATGCGGAGGAGTATTTCTTCCTACTGGAAATTGAGGATGAAGGCTAAGAAGTCTCCGGGATAAAAGCCTTGGTGGTGCAATGGTGACGGCACAAACATGACACAAAGGGAAGAGAGACCAACAAGGGCGAAGAGGTGCAGGATCAACTGATTAAAATGTCAAAACAAGGTCAGAGAGGTGCAAGATCAATTGATTTCAAATTTTAAAGTATTTTCTTGGCGGTGTTAACCAAGCTCTTCTTCACTTAGGGTGTGTGTGTTGTGTAAATTTTAATTTTTAAACCCAGACATTTGTAGAGAAAAATAAAAAGTGTGCTGTATAACTCTAAATAAACCTGCAGATAACAGTATATGAAACTCAACTAATAGAAAATAAACAACTAATAATGAAATAATCTAAAGCCAAGGAGGCAGGCCGCATTGTATAGGGAAGTTAGGCCAAATGACCTTCTTAGCATCTTTCAGCTATTTAGTGATACCATTAGCAAGCTGGTAGGCTATCTCTCATGCAAGAAACTTATCAGGAACATAGTATGGTAGGATGTGGGGAGAAGCATAACTTTTGAATACTCTGACATATGTAAAATTCTCCTCTGCAAACCACCTAGCCACTAAAAGAATATCTACACTAGCCTCTTCAGAAACCCTAGGGGCCTTCTTATTGAATATCATTTGGTGCATAGGCAATCTGAATCCATAATTTTTTTATAAAAATGCAGGTGGAAGTCTGAATCCCAAAGGTCTCTGTGGTAAATGTGGATTGGGGTACGGTCTTGGGTAGTCCATTTCCATCCAATGGTATGAAAACTAGAAGAAAAGTAGATTGGGTCCATGACATAGGCAGACATATAAAAGGGAGGTGTTTCTCTAGATGAAACACTCCTTTTATTCCTATATTCTGTGATGTGTTTGGCTAAACTATCAGATAGGATATTTACCCAATTCAGAATTGAGGAATTGACGATTGTGTCAATTAATGGAGCCCAATCTACTAAAAACCTAGTGGTATCAGGTTTGGCAAACAATCTAGACAACATACTGGCAGCATAACAATAAGGGTAAGGAAGTTGGAAAATAGAGTACTTACCGAGTTTATTTCATTTCAACTTTCCATGGTCTTCCTTCAAGTCATTTATGAATTTTGTTAAATCTGGGTTACTTTCTTTAAATCTTTTCAAAAACGCTTTGTCATAGCTTTGTTGTGAGTCTGGTAAGTGGTACATTTCTTTCAAATCATCTTCCCTGAAAGAACCAATATTCTTGCTTCTTGAATCCTTAAAAGTTTTGTCTTTTATTTTTAAGTGGTTAATTTCCCACTTAACCATATCTATGTAAGGGAGAAATTTTTGCCTTGTGGTTATCTTGTGGACGAACAAACATGCAATGTCAAAATCAGTTGGATCTGAAGAAACAAATAATTCTACTGAAGCAACTTTATCTATCACTATTCTTTTTTCATTTTCGAAAAACTGATACATTTCTTCGAATGAAAAACTACAACTTTCCTTGTTGTAGGTGGTATTTGAAAATAAGGGGACCATTTCTGAATCTTCAGTAGACTGTATTTGAGCATAACTTTGCCTTTCTTATTCGCTCTTTCTTCTTCGTTCTATTGGTTAGTTTTCTGATTTCAAGTATACAGAACAATTATTAGAAATGTATGGAATAAAGAGATAAATCTGTCATTAATTTATTTCAAAATATGCAAAAGTAGATATGAATCTTATCAAATATGATATCAATCATCGATAATCATTTCAAAATCAAATCTCTTACACCTTCACATGGAATATGTATCTATCAACTTTAAGTCATTAGATCTTGAATTTCGTTTTGATACGACATAAGTCATTTCACATGCTCGAGTAATTAAATTTCGTTAGTTTTCACATCGTCATATATAAATTTTACCATTTGTGATGTTTACCCATAAATGCTACGAAATTTGATGTGCGCAATCCGAACATCGCAACTTTTATGCGATAATGAATTTTTTTCCGAGTAAGTCATGAGAAATGCGAAGTGCGCATTAAAAATTCAAGCAGCCATGATTAATAGGAATTTAGAGATTTATTTTTGTTACTTTGTTCACTCATCGGGTCCGTGCAATCACACTTATATCGAATTTCTTTATGAGTTGGTTGTTTTAAATAAGGTGTGATGCGATAAAGAGGATATAACGACAATTGAAGTGTTTGCAACTTTTTAAAACATAACTTCGCAAACGGTTACCGCATTTCATAGCCCGCGTAACTTAGAGGATTGTAAGTCTTTTTAAGTTGTAAGCTATGTGTTTTGCGATGCGCTAAAGGAATAAAGAGGAAAAATCAAAAGAAAACTTATATTTCCTAAATTTTTTGTTTTTAAAGCTAGAAATAAATTTCCTATTTATTTCTAAAGGGTACCCATTTCTTAAACTAAATGGGGGGTGTTGTATAGCACAACATCCCGAAATGGACGGAAGTGCAGGTCACACTTTTTGGGCCAAAAAATGCAACCTCGACTCTCAGGTAGCGGAGAACGACCTGAAAACTATGACCTCAACAGAAAACAGGTTAAAAAATGTGACCTGTACTTTTTGCGGGATTTTTTTGTGATTTTTTTGGGTTTGTCTAGGGCACTGTTCAGGGTTGTCTGACCTCCCTCTTCACCCATATTGGACCTATACTTGCTTATTTTTACTCGTCGAAGTAGGAACCAAGCCCCTTAGGGCTTCAGTACGCTTCCACCTTTTTAGGAGTTTAGCTGAAGGAGGTCTTCTGAGATTTCAGTGTTTTTCAGCCATTTTTCAGATCTAAACCTGTAATTTTAGATCCATTTCAGATCAGTTATTTAGCCATCCAAAACACCTATTTTTAATTTTTTTTGGTCCTCCTTTAGGGTCCCCTCCATTTCCCTTCAGGTTGTAGCCTTTCGCCACCTAATTTGCAGCATTTTTCCCTCTGGTTTTTTGTTGTATTTATGCACCTCTTTCTAGTAGATCTGACCTTTAGATCCCTACCCCTCCCGAATTTAGATACATTGGTGATTTTGTGTGTTTTGACTATATTTTTCCTACCCATAGACTATTTTTTGGGAAGCCCTCCTCTTTGGGTTAAATTGACGCATATTTCGCTGTTTATTTTACTATCACATTTAGTTTCCTTTACTATCATTTTCAGTTTTATTTACAGATATACAACATATTTTTTATTTTTTCTCTACACAGGTCTGGGCTTAATTTAAAATTAACACACTTATCACATACACGCACACCCTAAGCGAAGAGCACCCGGTTTACACCGCTAGGCCAAGACTTAAACATTGTAATCAATTGATCCTTCACCTCCCTGCCCTTGTTTACCTCTCTTCCTTATTTTTTTCCAAGAATATTTACCATAATTTTGCTCCCAAGGTGTTTATCCCAGATACTCCAAGGCCTTCATCCTTAGTTTCCATTAGAAAGACTTACCCCACTGTGTAGGGTTCGTGTTCGTCCTCCACCGAGTCCCCATTCCGACTCTGATTCTGGTTCATCGGGTTCCCCTTCTGGTTCTATCCCCGGCTCTCCTCCACCTTTCACCTTCATCATGTCTGGTTCAGGACCTAATGCTGGTGGAATCCCTGACCCTAATGCTGGAAATGCTACTAGTGGTGCTGCAACAAGAACTATTCCGGCTGCTCCCTTGCTTCCTTATATGGCAGGCCTAAGCCTTCCCAATTTGAGCTAGTTGATTAATGATCCCATACACCATGATCCTGGTTGGCCTGCTATGCCAACCAAGCTTCCCTCATAAATCCCCAAGTTTGAAGGAAATGTTGGAGAGGATCCTACCAAACATGTTCTTTCTTTCCACATGTGGTGTTCGTCTAACTCCATCACCGATGAATATGTTCGTCTTCAGTTATTCCAACGTACACTTACTAGAGAAGCTTCCAAGTGGTATGTCGACCAAGTCTCCTCTTCTCATACTACTTTTGAGACCCTTTCCAAGGATTTTCTATCTTACTTCCATCTCCCCCTTCACTATGACATCAGTACTGAACTCTTGACCTCTTTCCATCAAACTTCCGCTACCCACCTATCTGATCATATTCAAGAATAGCGCAGAAGGAAGAGCCTATTTCGAGCCCCTACTTTCAAAGACCGTGTCTACATGGACTGGTTTCTCATATCCATTTTTCCTTATATTGGAAAATATGTCGCATCTCACTTCCCTCAAACCAGGGAAGCTACCCTCCAGATTGCATTGAAATATGACTTGATCTATGCACAGTCTGGTTATGTTTATACCATATTACCTAATCTCCCTAGACCCAGTGGTGCCAATTCACTGGGGTTATCTCATGCCACTGACGGTATCATTGGATCCCTTTTAGATCCATACACTCATCCTCCCATGGGTTATGGTTTCCCTCAGGGAGGGGCCAACTCCTCCAGCAATTTTCCCCCTCCTGGCAGCATGTATCCAAGATACACATGCCTCATCCTTTTGCCCAAATTGTTTACCCCAATGTTTCCCAACCTCGTTATTATCTGTATCTGGAGCCTAGTGCTCCAGATCCTCTAGCACTAACACCTTATCCTCCCTTTCCTTCTCAAACTATGGAAAAATAGCCACCCCCCCCCAAGGGGCAGGTGTATGCACAGCAGAGTGCGACTAATCCTCCTACTTCCAAAAAGAAGAGGAAAGGAAATCAAAACCAATATTCCCCATGTAATCCAGGAAAAAATCCCCAATGGAATGCTTCTAACACTACAACCCAGCAACAGGGCACCCAGCCCAAGCAGGACAGGCCTATTCGCACGAATAAGACTTGTTTTTTTTGAAGTGTCTATGGTCACTATACCCATTATTTTCCTCTTTTACATCATATGCGTCAGATGTGGGAAGCTCAAGCAGCATCCTGAGGATAGCAAGCCTCCCTTTTGGTTCCTCCCAATGCTGCCCCTATCCAACCAGTTGTGTTTACCAATCATTTCCCCCAACAAGGATATGTGGCTGCCCAACCCCCTGAAAGTCAGGTGGCCACTCAACCTCCCCCATCTGGTACTTCTAATTACTAGATAGTCCTGATGAAATATAACCAACCCAATACCGTTGACCTCAACCTTCAGAATTGGTATCGTCAGTACAACAAGCCCCCCGCTACGTCTGCTACCGAGACCCCGTCTTCAGGTCCCATAGAGCCTCTTTTAACATGCAATGGTCCTTTACTAATCCCTCAGTCTAAGGAAAAGGTCCATAACAAGATCACCAAGGGACCATTATGCCAAAACGCTACTTCCGTTAAATCCACCCACTCCTATAGTATATTACTTGACTTGGCGCAATCCCCTGCCACCATGTCAACGCTAGAAGTCCTCCAGTCGTGCCCTTCACAATGAAAAGCTATAATAACTACTATGGGATTTGTGGATCCTTCAAATGATCATTTGATTTTCTTTGACATTGACAAGTCCAAACATCCCCCCCCCTCCTGCATCTGTCGCCTTCCAAATCCCTCTCAAGATCTGGAATGCCAACGTCTCCCATTGTATTATTGAGAAGGGGGCATCCACTTTTGTGATGTCTGCTTCTGTTTGGAAGAAACTCAGATCCCCTGAGTTATCCCCTTACACTATCACCCTTTGTGTGTTGGATGGCAACTCTTCTCAGCCCCTTGGCATGTTCCACAATTTTCCTATTGCTCTTGCAGGCACAACTATTTCTGTTGACATTTTGATGCCCCCTTAGACTACAAAATTATATTAGGTCGTAGCTACACTTATGTGATTCCCTATGTCCCATTTGTGTGGTTCACCGTAAGATGTGCTTTCCTCATAACATAAATATCATCACCATCGATCAGTTGACATATTACGAAGCGAACTCACAAACCTCTCCAGAGTCCATTATTTCTTCAGTGGCCAATAAAAAAATAGTTGAACCTTCGACCTGTATCTCACCCAGAGTCTATAAAGGTTCCTATTTATTTGGTTCATTCCCTAGTCTCCCCCTATCATCTCTGACCCTATCTCGTTGAATGTTTTCATGATGCAATCATCTCGGTCTGACCTCAAACAGAGTGGTTCGACTAGCCAGCATCCCCGCCTTCCGCAACCTTCTCCTAGTACTTAGACTCAGCCTTTAGGACCCCCTCCTCAAGGCCCCTCATCTATAGCTAGTGTCCATGATCCTATCTATCCCCCTAGAATGGTTCCCCATGGCCTTAACCATCTCGGAGCTGTCCCTCTTGGCCATTACCCCTCCGGTCAGATATCGTTTCTTTCTCCCCCTCCTAGAGTATTTTTGGTACCTGTTATGGCTACCTTGTCTATTCCTAACATGAACCTAGGGATCCCTGTGTGGTACATTGATTCCCCAGCCAATATACCACCTGTTCAGCCCAAACCTTACACTGCTTTTACCCTAGTCCAATCGGTCGCCATGACCCCTCCCTTTGCTTCCGTGCCTTAGCCACCTCAACAAGAACCTACTCCTATTGCTAAAGCCTTAGGTGAGGGGGGAAAAGCCCACAAAAAGGCACCTAAATATAAGGCTTCCCAGATAACCCCTTCTCCTTCTCAACTTCCAAAGCGTACCCCCCTATGTGATTTGTGTGATGTTGTCAGTCATGCCACCGATAATTTCCTCGTATCAAGCCCATGGTCAATGTTGTGTTTCTTGAGTCTAAGGTCCCTGAAGCCCTTGTTACTTTACTGACTACGACCATGAAACCCAAGACTGTGCACACAAACCACCCCTGTGCTTTGTGTGATTTACATGGCCACTATACTCACCTCTGTCTCCACCTCAAAGACAATTGCACCTCTTTGGAAGCGGTCCACCAATTCAAGGCCACGCGCAACAAGTCCACCTCTCCTTTATTTGTTCATTTTGCTTCGACAGAACCAGAGGACACATATTATCCCATTTACATTCCCCTTCTTGATGTCGATATGACAGAGCATTCAGCCACCATTCTCTACCTATCATCATCTATGAGATCCATGGTGGAAGACCCCTCTGGGACTTCCCCTTCTATTTCCTCTGACCTCCCTTCAACGATCACCCTTGGCTCAACATCGGTGGATCCTTCATCCAATTTTTTTTCCTGTCATCCTCCGTGATGATGCGCATGTGAGTCTCTCCTCTCATGATGATGAGTCAGGTAGCTTCTCCGCACCACGTGGTATTTCTTCCACCAGTCATCCCATCTTCCATTGCGATGTCGACATTATGGAAGCGATCACCACCCCTGACTTTATCTATCCCCCCTTACATCGAATCCATGCATTTGAACCACATACACCTTGTGGCCATTACATTGACACCCAATGTTTGGGTAAGGGGGCACCGATATTTAAGAGTCTAGGAAAAGCAATTCTCCACAACCCTCCTAGTGCATCTAGTAGTGTCGACTCTAGTACCATTATTATTCCCCATTTACAAGAACCTCTAGAGTCCCATATCACTTTAGATCACTCTAGGGATTATCCCTCTCATCATTCCTTCATCTTACATCAACAACCTAGTCCCTTAGACATTGTTGTTGACCAACCTGTGTGTTTTCTAGGTGAGCACCAGTTCATTATATCCAAATCCACTCTTTGGGATAGTGACACCATATATTCAAACCCAGAAATTTAGTTCATTTTCTTCATATATGCAGTACCAAAAGGGATTGGAAATCCTCCATTCCCTTTCTCGAACTGCATGTATCCATTCTTCTCTTAGAAGATAACCATAACGTAAAAAAATGGCGAACCATATCATAAAAATGTGCTTATATTCCACTTTTATAAATACATTTGGCATGACCATAACATGCTTGGGGGCACCTATGCCCTTCAACCATAAAAATCCCAGCTCTTAGCCAAAAACAACACTAAAACTTCTTTTCTATGTCAAGTCGCACTTTTCAGGTCATTTCCTCTGATAGGTCGTAGTTTTCTGCCTCGTACGTACTGCCCAGGTCACATAATAGACCCCAAAGAGTGTGACCTAGCATGTTCTTGGGCTTTGGGTGCCTAATTTGAAACTTTAATCCACTGAATTGAAAGAGTATGGTTAGGCCTCTTACCTGCAACTGATGGATCTCGATTCCAACAGTTTGTTTTTCTGCTACGATTGCCGCAAGGTTTAGGGCCTTTTCTCCTCTCTACATTCACCACAAATACACTTGCAAATGAATCAAATTTGAGGGAAAATGCCATATTAAAAGAGAAACCCCGTATTGTTCTTTCGCCAACTGCGACCAAAATGTAGCTCAGTTTGAAAAATCATCGGCACCATTGGAAATCTCTCACCGAGCTCTCAAATGAGTATCTTTTGTTTTTTGGTGATTTGATACTTCACCTGGACAAATTTTTTCCAAGAAGGGTCACTTCACTGCTTCTGAAAATCAAATTTCTTCACTTGCAACACTTGTACTTGGGGCACCACTTTTCCTTCATGCTTGTCGATGCTCGTGTCAATTTTTGTCATGATTAACCATCCTGTACTCATGATTTTATGGTCCCCACTGAGCCTGTTCTATGTGGCAACATCATCGAGTCACCCTTGTTTAGAGCATCTGTTTCGGGGAAATATCACCCTAGAGGTTGGTTGGGATACAACCTCCACAGAGCAGGGGCATACTATTTAACAAAGACTCACACAACCATGCACGTTCAGAAAAACTAAATAGAGCAGAATGAGAAGGTTACCCGTAGGTCCTACGGTTGAAGTAGATCCACGTGGGGTCCAAACCCCCAGCAACCGTCCTTCCTTCTTAACCTGAAATACAAGAAGAAACCAGCACAAAGGACAAGTTGTACAACATATATCTACTCTAAATGTCAGTGAGATTCATATAAAACATTAAATAAATCATAATGAATGCTTGTATAACAAATATTCTCATACATAAAAGCATACACTAACACGTTTATTTCGAGAACAGCATGGTACTTCTGTATTATAAATAGCATGTACAAAAGTAACGGGTGGAGAGATCACCTGATCCTTCCAAGGCCTTCGCAGACCGTCGTCCGGATCCGTCCAGCCCTTGCCTCGCTAAGACTCCTTCCAAACTGGTGCATACGAGATAACATATAAAGGGATATATATCTCAAGGAAACAAGGGTTTCCTACAATGAACTGGGAAAGTGCAGGAGGCACGGGGAATCAGACTTGGATAGGGAATACCAACAGAGTATAATATCAATAAATTCTCTCTCTCCCTTAGGCCATACACAAGAGGGATTTTTATAGTCCCTCCAAGTAGTTTCAGCAGTTGGAAACAGTTGGCCATGGGCTGGGGTGGTTGAACTACCTGAGTAACCATCAACCCAGCGCGAAATTAGGGATTTTTTATATATTTTTTAATCATTTTAATGGCATACGCGGAAAATTCTAGCTGTACTCGCGTATACACGCGGAAAAACACGGGCATAGTCGTGTATGGAGGATTTTACACTATTTTTAAGTGAATTTGTCCAAGTATGTAGGAATGGGTGCCCATAAAGCCATAAAGCAATCATGAATCATGTCAAGGTGAGAAATGATGCTATAACATATGCCCCCTAATATATGAGGTCAGAAGGGGTACATGATTGCCGAAATGTATTATGCACATAGAAAGAACTTCGCAAGGACAAGAGAGGACTTCACCAGATTTCAGCCTGCCAAAAACCAATGAAAGAAACCAGAGAGTCAACTCATGTTGAGGCAGGCATACCCATGCTCAGTCAAAAATACATCATATATATGAATAGATCCAACATGTATACAAGTATAGCTGAACTGAAAGTACATAGTGAATCATCTGAGCATGGCCCAGAAATACAAGTCTGAATCAATGTCCAAGTATCACATATAGAAATATGATCAAAGATGGTGCAACTAGATGTCTGATCATGTAAGTAACTGAATCTCCAAGTACCGGATCATAAGAGGTGGATCAAACGGTACAATCACGCAACTCGGGAGCCAACATATAAAATGCTGCTGTGCTGAACTGCAACATATAAGGGTGGACGACATCACTGGCAGAAACTGAATGGACTGTCAAAAGTGAACCGAAGAATGTTGATGCAACCCAAGGTCTTCACCGATCACTATGGCACAATTCTACACAATGGGAATAAATGAGCTGAAGTCGACCATGTGAGAAATCGTTGGATTACCGGGCAATGATGTGTCCCGTTAACCAACGTGAGACAACCCACCGATAATGATAATGAGTGTCAAGGTGCCCCAGTACAATCTGACAAGTGCGAATGAATGAGTTGAAGTCGAACACTTGAAAGAATCTACCAATCAGGAGGCAATGATGAATCCCCACTGTCGATAGCGAAGAGTCTGCCACTGATGACCGCAAACCCTAAGGTACTGACAAAAAGACTCTAGATCTTGTTCCCAGAGCAATGAGTCGGAGTCGATGGGAAAAGATCTGCTGGAAGGAAGGCATTAAGGCATCCCACATCAGTCCAGCGCGAGTGTAACCCGCAGGCCAAGATTTGGAAGGAATCGAACGAAGTAGAGTGACGGAACCAAAACCGAAGTACGTTTCCGACATGCACAAGATGAAGCTAGCGCATGGAAGAAACCCTCTGAACCAACCAATAATGAAAGCTGACACAGAGGCGAGAAATCCACCGATAGGGTCAAATGGAAATCAAGGTACCGCACGAATCCCAAGTGTGATAATGTGTGCTGACGTCGAACACAGGGGAAACCACTCAGTCAAAGACCCATGATGATGATCAAATGCTGAGCACGAGGTCACCTATCAATGATGGAAATAGGCCCAAGGTGCGGCTCTATGTTTGCTCTCAGAGCAATGTGTCGTAGTCGATAAGAGACAAACCCGCCGGCAAGAAGTCAATGGGGACCTTCTCAAACCAGCACGAGCAGAAGATCAAAACATCTGATGTGATAGAACATGATACTGACAAGACCGGGAAGGCCGACCGAATAATGAGTCAAGAGACACCGCAGAATGGCCGACTCAGGCTAGACTTCCCTTGAACAAAAGCACGACTCTGTGATGACCATGGCAGTAAAAAGTGACACTGTATAAGTCCGTCTTGCAGGAGGCAAAACAAACTCTCCATATGATTGGAAGAGATAACCAACCGGGGGAGAACTGACAAGTGAAACATGGTAAAGGCTGAACCTAGGTCAAAACTAAAACCATCCCAAATGAAGGAGATATATATAAGTATATGTGCTTTGTTCAAGGGCGACAAAACTGACTCTGTACTGCCATCAAAATAACGAAGATACATCCCGTTCCCGCTCTTTTTGTTATATTTGATTTTTTTTTTGTCTTTTTCATAATAAGCCGGAAAAAGAATAAAAGAATGCTATGGTACAATGGATAGAACGAGTATCAAGAAAGCAGATGCACTAGTTCCGGGGTTTGGAACAATCCTATGCTCAATGCAAGGTGGCGAAAAATGGTCAGTGATACTCAGAGGAACGTTCCATCCATGGGTACAAAGGTGTCAAGTCGTGATAGCTAAGTGCATGCAATGATTAACTTGTACAGAAAGTCAAGGTCAGAAGTTGGCTTAAACATCAAGTCCAAATGAAGCCGGCTAAAGGCCAGGATAAACAAGTAGCCAATATGCAATGCAGTAATACAACTTAACGACACCAGGGAGCCTCTAGGGTAAAAGCCAGAAAAAATGATAAGTGATGAAGAAGAAGAATGAAGCTTCAACACATAAGACATGGCGGGACTAAAGAGGACTCCCGAGCCTACATAAAAAGCAGCATGGGAAACAAGTGATAGCGAGGAACTAACTAGGAAGCCCATGTAAAGGAAGGCTCTACCATCAAGTCATGATTAAATAATCGGTGAGTGAAATGGGTGTAATACTCATGACTTGATGGGATCGACCCTAAGGCAAGTGATCAGTATGGAGGCTAGAATGCAAGATGCAACGGAAAGTGATTCCCTAACCTATATGCCAGTGAAGATCATATACCTGCCGTGAAGAGTCGGAAATCATGGATCAAAACCGGGAAAAATCTCAAAATCGTCAAAATGTACCTGAAAACATACCAAACTGGGCACTTCCAAGCAATCGAGTTATACAGCATAGGATAGATCGAAAAAGTAGCCAATATGCAATGCGGTAATACAGCAACGACACCAGGGAGCCTCTAGGGAAAAAGCCAGAAAAAATGATAAGTGATGAAGAAGAAGAATGAAGTTTCAACACATAAGACATGGCGGGACTAAAGAGGAATCCTGAGCCTACATAAAAAGTATCATAGGCAACAAGTGATAGCGAGGAACTAACTAGGAAACCCATGTAAAGGAAGGCTCTACCATCAAGTCATGATTAAATAATCAGCGAGTGAAATGGGTGTAATACTCATGACTGATGGGATCGACCCTAAGGCAAGTGATCAGTATGGAGGCTAGAATGCAAGATGCAACGGAAAGTGATTCCCTAACCTATATGCCGGTAAAGATCATATACCTGCCGTGAAGAGTCTGAAATCATGGGTCAAAAACCGGGAAAAGTCTCAAAATCGTCAAAATGTACCTGAAAATATACCAAACTCGGCACTTCCAAGCAATCAAGTTATACAGCATAAGACAGATCGAAAAAATAAGCATAAGGAAATTTTGCGAAAATTTTCAGTTTTTTAGCCATAAATAGACAAATTACCTCTCATTTGGTTCATTATTGCATAGCTGATTTGGAAAAAGAGCTCTGGAGCAAAAAACTTATTTCGTCAAATCAGGAACAACCGACCGTCGGAATTCAGCGAAATTTCAGGTAGGCTCCTTAATCACCCTATTTATTCATTTTGTCCGTTTGGAAATTAAAATTAAGTGATTTTTTTCTTTAAAACCCTTGCTAAAAATTGTGTATCTGCGCATATGTGGGTTGAATGAAGGAAACTCGCGTATACACGCGACTGTGCAAAGGAAAAACCGCGTATGCGCAGGTCCAAATGCAAAAAAGCGTGGCTAATGCATAATTTGATGAAATTTCTCAGGATGACCATCTCATGGAGGGAACGTGAGCATAACGCAATAGACCAAGAGGTCATGCAAGATCGCGCAGCGCAAAATATCCTCTGAAATTGCGGATTGTTCAAATTCTTTAAAATGCCAAATATGAAAAGCAATGTGCGGTTGCTAGAAATGCTCATAAATTACTGGGAACCAGATCAGGATTGCTTCATAATTGATCAGATGCCACTATGCATTGAAGTGGAGGATATATATTTCATCACTGGACTCTCTAGGAGGGGAGAACCAGTAGACTTGCATGGAAAGCCCCTGGGAGGGTTGACCGTGGAAGATTATGTCCACCTATAATGCGTAGATAATTCCAAAAAGGTTGGAACACAGATTGCAATTAGAGATATCAGGGATTTGCACATGAAAATCCTCCTGTTCACCATCGGCAGAGTGGCAGGATCTGCCTCACTACATCAGGTGTCCAGGACGCAAATGAGCATCGCAGTAGAGTGTTTAGTTCATGTGTACGATTGGTGCACAGCCCTGCTACTGAACATGAAACAACAGCTGACCTCCATACGCCAAGAAAAAACAAAACACTTTGGCTATGGGACCATTTTGACAACATTCTTCTTTGAGAAGATACCAGCATTGAGACCCAGAGTTATCTCTACCATCAGTAGCCCACGGGACCCAAGAATTGCCCGTTGGGTGGACATGATGAAGAGATTGGGGGGTAGTGAAGTACCCCGAACCACATGGGACGATGAGTTCTTCCGCTGGTGGGGAGAACAAATCATCGCGGTGGACGACTATCCCTATGCCGCGATGGACTTTCGTGGAGATCCAGATCTAGTTCTTCCACCAGGTACAGCATGGGGCACAGTCGGTAAGTTTGCAAATTTTTTTGACTTATATAATTTTTTTGGATTTTTTCAAATATGTATGAAAAAATGAAAAACAAACATGTTTTTGATTGGATTCATAATGACTGACAATTTAAAATGATCATGTTTCAGATGTTGGACCAGTGCGACCTGAGGGTCTCCCACGCCATAAGCGTCGCAGGGGTGAGACAGAGACAGTGGATTCCGACAGGACTCTCTAGGCCGTGCAGAGAAACTTGGAGGGATTAACCCACCAAATCCCTATGGCTGCCGTGGAGGACTTGCCGGAAGCCATCCAGAGACGGGTGGTAGGAGTACCACGAGACTGGGTTAGATTATTTCGATGTGTGGCCACTGCAGTTACGTTCTATAGGAACACGACTTCTGGGCAGGGACCTCAGGAGTAGACATATTTTATATATTAGATGACTGTATATTCTTTTTTCAGACTAAACATGATGGGGCATAAGCCCAAGTTTTGTACGAGATTATGGATCCAAATTTTGTAAAGTTTTTGACACTTCGATGATATATATACAGCGATATTTGATGTGATGTGATAAATGTATCAAATGTATGATGTTTTTGATGATTAAATTTTATTGTATTGAATGATTAATATGCCAATCAAGTGCTTGATTAGCTAATGAGTCTGCCATCCAATTGTCAGCTCAAGGAATATGAATGAAAGTTAAAAATTGAAATGATTTTTGTAATAAACGTACCCTCAAAAACAACCGGAGTAAAAATGGATCTCGAACCCGATAAGTATCGTTCAACTACGACACCACTAGCTGGGAGTCCAAGAAAACTACTAACGAATCAACACCCAAAGATATTGCCTCCGAGAGTAGATGAATATATGTATGAAAAATGAAAAACAAACATGTTTTTTGATTGGATTCATAATGACTGACAATTAAAATGATCATGTTTCAGATGTTGGACCAGTTCGTCCTGAGCGCCTACCGCGCCACAAGCGTAGCGGTGAAGCGAGAGGCGGTGGTTCGGCTGAGGACTCGGTGCGATGGAAAACTTGAAGATGACAGTAGCCAGATCCTAATTTAGCAGTGGAGGACTTGTGAGCCGTCAGGTGAGGTTGTAGGTACCGAGGATGAGTTAGACTCTTCCGGCGTGTAGCCTTTGCGGTTATGTTCTATAAAGAATAACCGCGACTTAAAGGCGGTCCTCGAGGAGTAGGCAATTTTATATAGTTATGAATGTATATTCTTTTTGAGACTGAACATGATGGGGCATAAGCCCAAGTTTTGTACGGCATTTATGGATCCAAAATTTTGTAAATTTTTTGACATACCGATGATATATATACAACGATATTTGATGTGATGTGATAAATGTATCGAATGTATGATGTTTTTGATGATTAAAATTTATTGTATTGAATGATTAATATGCCAATCTAAAGCTTGATTAGCCAATGAGTCAGCAAACCAATTGTCAGCTCGAGGAATATGAATGAATGTTAAAAATTGAAATGACCTTTGTAACAAACGTACCCTCAAGAACAATCGTAACAAAACTGGATCTCGTACCCGATAAGTGTTGTTCAACTGCGACACCACCAGCTGGGAGTCCAAGAAAACTACCAACGAATCAACACCCAAAGATATTGCCTCCGAGAGTAGATGAATGACTGCAGTGTATTCTGCTACGTTATTGGAAGCATGACCAATGCAGACCCCTCTTGATACCAACAGCTGACCGGAAGGATAATGAAGCACCCAAGCCGCGGAAGCTAAGTTCCGGGTGTGTCTACTAGCACCATCGGCAAAACCAAAATGACTCATGACATCCAACACAACCTGCCAAAGCAGATCAAAAAAACATCACCTCATCAAAAATCGAAAATCAATCAGATATGTACAAAGCAAAAACTACTATATACAAAGCAAAATTCCAGGCCAAAGCCTAGGCATAATGCTTCTTCAAATAGAGCCCATTTCGGGGCTCCGGCAACTCGTTCCCTTCGAAGTCAACCAAGGTGTACGCTCCTTTCTTAAGGACTTTTTTAACGATATAGGGGCCATACCACATCGACTTAAACTTTCCTGCCCCCAAGGCATCTTTTTCTTGGGCATAGACCAAAACAAGGTCACCTTTGGAAAAGACCCTAGGCTTAACCGCCTTATCGTACTGAACTTTGACTCGGTTTTTATGCGCTTCATTCATCGTGGCGGCATCCCGACGCTACTCATCGAGATGTTCCAAATGAAGAAGACAGCTGCTGATTAGAAGTGTCAGGCAGAAGTTCAACAACTAACTTAAGAGAAGGAATCTCGCATTCAATAGGAAATACGGATTCCACCCCGTGCACTAGCTGAAACGGAGTAAAGCCGGTTGCAGTTTTCACTGACGTCCTGTATGCCCAAAGTGCAGGATATAGCATAATATGCCAGTTGGATCTATGTTTATCAATTGTCCTTTGAAGAATTGTCTTCAAGGATTTATTCACCACTTCCACTTGCCCATTGGCCTGAGGATAATACAGAGATGAATGCTCCTGCCAGAAACCTAATTTTAGAACCAACTCAGCCATCATGCTATTCTGAAAATGACTGCCATGATCAGTGACAATCTGTCTAGGAATACCAAAATGAGAAATAACCTGGTTGAAAATAAAAAGAGCTATTGTATCACCATCATTCCCAAAAGTAGGCATAGCCTCGACCCACTTAGTAAAGTAGTCTACTGCTACAATAATGTACTTGTGACCTTTAGCCGAAGGCGGGTTACAAGTAGTATAATCAATACCCCACTTTGTAAAGGGATCAAACGATAACGAATGGAAAAGCGGAGAGGATGACGCCGCATTTAATTATACACCTGACATGGATGATACCAAAGGAACAAAGCTGCAGTCTCACCATCGTTCCCAAAAGTAGGCATAGCCTCGACCCACTTCATAAAGTAGTCTACTGCTACGATAATGTACTTGTGACCTTTTGCCGAAGGCGGGTTACAAGTAGTATAATCCATACCCCACTTTGTAAAGAATTAGAAAGTAACGTGACTTGTTTGGATGACGCGCATTTTAAGTATATGTAACCACGGATGACACTTCTGGCAGATTCAATACAATCTTTGAAAATCGAGGGCCAAAAAGTATCCGGTAACATAAAAATATTTTGGGTTTTAGCAAGCCCGGATAAATGACCCCCACAAGCTCCACTTGTGAGAATCATTGACACGTCTCTGAAACCTTCGAAAGTTAGCAGTGTCTTAGAGTATCAATCAAACCCTCGTGATACTAACATCACCAATAATAGCAGATAATTCTTGGCCCAAGTGGCCAACGGGTTCGGCGCTCGCTCTTTTGAAAAAGTAGAGCTTCGCAGTGCGGGAGATACCACAGTAGTATCCCCATACCGAGGATCACATGATCCAATAGAAACAAGAGTTCGTCCAGAAAGGACTCATCATAGATCATCTCTTCTCCACAAGGCAACTCGGAGATCAATTCCGCAAAAACTAATGACTTCTTGGATTTGGCAGACATGAAATCGAGATCAAATTCTTGTAAAATCACAATCCATCTATTATATTTGCCCCCAATCACTCGCCTGCTGAGGACAAACTGAAATGGATTGGCAGCTGCCAAGACATAAGTTTTGTGAAGAATAATGTAATGCCGGAGTCGCTGCACAGCATGAACTGTTGCTAAGGCTAACTTTTCTATCGGGGTGTATCGCAGTTCAGGTCCTACCAGTCCTCGACTAAGGTAGTAAATAACATGCTCAGCAAGAGCATCATCCTCCTGAACCAGAACCATACCAATGGTAGATTCTGCTGTAGCCAGATACAAAATAAAATTTCTGCTATAATCGGGTGGACTCAGCAAAGGAGCAGAGGTCAATGCCTTTTTCAAGGCATCGAATGAGCATTGAGTGTAGTCATCCCAAAGAAAAGGAACTCCTTTCTTCAACAGTCTCATATATCCCTTTGTAATCTCAGCATAGTTGACGATAAACCTCCGAAGAAAATTAGACTTCCCTTGGAGACTTTGAAGCTGACGGATTGAAGACAGGGGAGCCAACCAAAGTATTGCATCAACCTCGAAGGGATCTACCCTTATCCCTTCCCTAGACACGATAAATCCCAACAGTCGACTGGATGTAACTGCGAAAACACACTTGTTCGGATTCAATCGAATTTTATAAAAACGACATCTTTCAAATATTTGCCGGAGGTGACCAGGATGATCCATCCTCTTTCGAGAATGAGCAGCTAGATCATCTAAGTGTGCCTCAATAATCTTCTTGATATCATGGAAGACGTAAGACATGGCCCGCTGAAAGGTAGCTCCAGCATTTTTAAGACCAAAAGGCATTTTCTTGTATGCTGTTGGAAATATGATGCAGGATGTTGTCCTTGATGGCAACCCACTGAATGAAGATGAAGACATGCGACTGTTGACATGTGTTTTCCTTGATGGCAATTCACCTGATGAAGTTATGATTGACTTGATGGACTTATTAAATGATGTAAATCTGATATGATATAATGTTTGTTGACAATATGATGCTGAATGTTGTCCTTGAAAGGCAACCCACCTGATGAAGATGATGACAACTTGATGAAGTTGTGCTTGAAAGAATATGTTCCTGATGAAGAAAATATGATATATCTACAGTGGGTACAGAAGGCAATGAAGAACGGAATTCAGAATGTGCTCAAAATATGATGAAAAGAGTATGTCTCTTTGTATACGCGGATTGGCCTAGGGGAAGTCGCGTATGCACGCGGAAAGGAACGTACCAAGTAGCGTATGGGCTAAAGCGCTCAAAAAGTGAAAAACCAAGGGTAACCACCATGGTATTGACCCATAGTATTGGGTAATGATCCGCCTAATTGACCCCGTCCAGGTAGTTTTGGGCTTATGGTATTGTTTTGGTCCATGGTATTGAAAAAGGGGCTCATGGTATTGAAAAAGGATAATCATATAAAAGGAGAAGAAATTCATTGTGCACAACATGAGTGGGAGGGCAAGATGTCTGAGCTTGAATGAATACTTCTCTCTGAAGTATATCTGAATGGAAAGGGTTACACTTGAATGATAAATCTGAATGTATGATGCACCAATGATGAAGAAGGAGATCTAGATCTGAATTTCTCTTGTATTTGCTAGATCTGATTATGGAAAGCTTAGATCTGTGATGAGGCGAACATCTAGGCGAACATCTGTCTGAAGTAAAGGTTTGAATCTGAGGTGAATGTCTGATCTGATGAAGTATGCTGCTCTGTAATGTTTAAAGATCTATACGCTACTTCGCCGCGGAGGAAGCGCGTATATACGCAGATTAGCCGAAGAGAAAGCGCGTATGCGCAATAAAATATACACTGAGGTATACGCTGGTTTGTATGGACGGAAGCGCGTATATACGCGACATCAGTGAAGGGAAAGCGCGTATGAAAACTAGGGCTTGCTGAAGCAAGGGGTATGAAATATCTAATCTGTTCTACTGTGTTTCTGCTATCTGATCTGTGTTGATATGTATCTGCTGGTGATGTATGTTTGTGCTTAAAAGTATGAAAAGGGTCCAGTATGAAAATATGATGAAATGTTTAATTACGAGTGTTATTCTATTGAAATTGTTGGATCCAGGTATGAAAGTCGATGATGTAATTCCATGAAGGTCTTGAGCTGGTAAACGAGATCTGGAGGTCGTAGCTCCCTTCGGTGAAGCTGATGTGAGATCGGGGAGTTGTAGCTCCTTCAGGTATTGGTAGCAGTCAGAAGTTTGGAGCTCCTTTGGAGGATGGGGTGATAGCAGCGGTGAGTGCCTGTTACGTCTTTAGTCAATCTGTGACACATATGTTGTAACATGTTTTCTCTATAATAAATAATTAATTTACGTATAGCTGGCGGTGGTTTTCTCCCGATTTGGGTTTCCACCTAAAAATCCTGGTGTTCATGTGTGATGCTTTGTGTGATGGTCTATTCTGTTCTTACTGCACCTGTTTACTGCTTATTGAATATCTGAAGAATAAATGATGGAATGGCTTAAGTAAAGATTTAATGACATATCTAAATCTCTGTGTATACGCTAGTTTCATAAAGGGGATCCGCGTATATACGCTGGTTTACTGAAGTAAAGTAGCGTATGGGTTTTAAGGAATGAAAAAGTAAAAAGATTTGATTATGCAGAAAATACTGATTCACCCCCCCCCCCCTCTCAGTATTTTTCCCAACAATTGGTATCAGAGCGTGGTCCTTCTGCAGAAGCTTGATCGCTTGAAGGAGATCCGTCACAATGGGAAAGAAGCAAAAGAAGAAGGCTACTCAAAACAAGGAGATGTCTCAGAAAAGATGTGCAACAGAAAATGAAGAAGATAAAACAGGTATTGACCATTGTTCTAATGACTCTCTTTCTTGTGCATGCAATGATGAAGATGGTGAAAGAAATGTTATGGATCTAGAAGAAGTTCTGAAGATCAAAATTGAAGAACAACAAAGAGAAATTAAAGAGAAAGGCTCTATCGAAAAGGAGATGATCTCTAGAATGAAGGAACAGATAGAAATACATGAAATTCTGCAAAGAGGGCTTGAAAAAGAAATCCTCGCTCTCAAAATAAAGTTGGAAAAATCATATAGGAAAAATGAAGAACTTGGAGCAAAAATCATGTCTGCCTTAGAAGAAGCATACAAGGAATATGAAGCCGAATTCATCTCTCTGCAAGCAGATCTTGAAGAATCAAATAAGAAAAAGGAAGGACTTGAAGCAGAAATCATTTCCCTCAAAAAGGACCTGGATAAATCAAATAAGAAGAATGTTGGACTTGAAGCTGAAAACATATCTCTCAAAGAAGATCTCAAAGCATCGAAGAAGAAGAATGAAGAGCTGCAACAAACATGTGAAGAAAACAAAAATTGGTTGAAAGAAGAAATCCTAAATCTGAAGGATCAAGTAGAAGATGGAAGAAGGAAAGAAGAAAGCATGACAAAGCAATGCCAAGCCTTGGAGGTTGAGGTAAACATTCTCAAAAGTAAATTAGAAGAAAAGATTAAACTTTTGAGGTTTCATGATAGTACTAATATCTTGGACAATATTCTGAGTAATCAAAGGTCTCCTGCTATCAAGCATGGTCTTGGTTTCCATGAAACCATTAAAGGTGAATCTAGTTCACAAGGGAATGCTAATGATTCAAATGAAGACAATGCAAAACCTGAAGTGTTGAAAGAAACAAAAGGTCAACCAACAGTCATGAATTCTCAAAGGAAATCATTCAATAATGTTGAATGCTTTAGATGTCATAACTATGGGCATGTTGCAGAAAATTGCAGAAGTAGATTGTTTCAGTCACAAACAAACAGATCCTACTCAGAAAGGTACTCTAGTCTCTTCAGAGGATATTGTTTCTCATGTAACATGTATGGACATAAAGCAGCTGATTGCAAAAGGAGGAAGATTAGAAATACTCTTTATGATTCTTATGCTTATTTTTCTGGCCACGTGAGATGTTATGCTTGTAATAAGTATGGACATGTAGAAAAGGAATGCAGGATGAACAGCTCTGGGAAAGTGGATAACTTCCAGCACTCAAATAGAAAGTTCAAGCAAATTTGGAAAAAGAATGAGCCGAAGCGACGGGAATTACGGCCCTCTATGATCGTAATACGGTGACACTATTAGCGCAGGAATGATGTGAGATCATTGCGAGATCTAGTAATGTAAATCCGCAGGCGTATGATGACTCTCGCGGATTTGATTTGATTACTTGGTTGTGTTTACTTAAGCGGCCTTGTCCCGATGTGGAAGGGCCAGTCTGAGGGGGGAGGTACAAGCTGCGGAAGAAATGAACGAAGATGGAAATTTTCTATGCTTCACTTTCCATACGCAGGTTCCATTAACTAAAGTCGCGTATACCCGCGAGTTCCAGAAGACGCAGTCGCGTATGCATTGATGATAAGAAAATTTATCTGATAGCTGAAGATCTGAAGCAGAGGTCCAGGGGGAGCATCAGTCTGACTGCTGATGATTGCACTGTTAGCATCATTCTAGTTATGCTCATGATAATGAAATGATGCATGGGTTCTTGTGTTGAATATTATGGATGAAGCCTGGTTGCTTTATGATGAAGAGCATTCATTGTTGAGATGAAAGTCTTATAGTTCAGAGATGAGGACAGATCATGCAGAGATTGTTATTGATGACTTGTTGTTGAAGGTATCTCAGATTGCAGAATTTAAGGAAGAAGCACTGGTTTAGGGGGAGTAGCAGGTTGAATTCTAATGGTTGCATTGTTGGAAATATGACTGCTTATTCTTTGGTCTTGGTGATACTCATGCTCAACTGATGATGATTTGGTACATGGATTATTATGATAAGATTTTGAGCCCTAGTTGCTGATAAGTATCTTTGTGTGGATGAGTTGGATATCATTTGTTTCAGATCATATAGAGTTTGGTTGCTATGGTTGAGATCTTTTGGCTACATATGTTACTTCATGTTACCTCTTGAAGATCATGGTGATTTTGGACCACATGGATGATTGCTTGACACATATCTGAAGATGCTGTTCTGATATGATAATCTCTTTTGGAAAGAATGTACTGATGCTGCAAAGGATCCGAAGGCTTAGTTACTAATGGGCTTATGCTACAACCAATGGATGACGCTTGAAGACACAACTACACTATTCTGTTATATCTGTAGTCCAGGGAAGCAGTCAAATATCTCAGAAAGAAGCTGAACACTGTCTTTACCTTACAAAGAATCAGATCTGGTTGAAATTTAGAAGGTGTCTTAGGATACGCGGGTTTCCTGAAACACAGTCGCGTATGTACGCTATTTACTGCACATAAAACCGCGTATGGTTGGTTTCTGACAATTCTTGGTTGGTTCAGCTCTCTTCAGCACAGCTGCAGTGCTGTTTGGTATCTCTGGTGGTGTTCCAGTTCTCATAAATCTGTTTCTAATGTTTTGATGAAGATGCCTTGATGAGTTGTTGGTGAAAATGTTCAGGTTGCACAAACTAAGGGGGAGCCTTAGTCATATGAAAAGGATGCATGGTTGCACAGATTCAGGGGGAGCATTAGCTTTGCTGACTATAATGCGGTGTTGGCATTATTATGGTTCTGAAATATGTCCTCTTTCTTGAGGACTTTCTGGTGTTGGTCATAAATGGTCATATTTATATTTTGGTGAAAAGGTCTTGTTGAGACCCATGATGTAAAAATTGTAATATTCAGTCATGTAAGGACTTGTCATTTTTGTAAACCCACTTGGTTGGGTAGCTGAGTCAAATTTTGTAAACCCACTTGGTTGGGTACTTGAGTCTTATATGTAAATCCACATGGTTGGATATTTGTTGTAAGTATGAGTCTTTGGTGATAGGAAAGTCTTTGAGTCATGTACTTTATTGAAAAATATGTTCGAAGATTCAGCATGAACTCAGGGGGAGCTTGGTCACTTCAGTACATATCAGATCTGCAGAACGCTTCTTCCACATGAGGAGAAAAGGGGGAGAGTATGTTGGTTTTTGATCCACCCTTTGCCCTTGATGTCAAAGGGGGAGAGTGACATGGTGTTTGAATGAAGAGAATATAATGATGTCAAATGTTTGGGAGAGTGACATATTTGGGAGAGTGACATGGTACCTATCTGTTGTGGTAACCAAACACCATCGTGGTTGCCATCAAGTCCAAAGGGGGAGATTGTTGGAAATATGATGCAGGATGTTGTCCTTGATGGCAACCCACTGAATGAAGATGAAGACATTTGACTGTTGACATGTGTTGTCCTTGATGGCAATTCACCTGATGAAGTTATGCTTGACTTGATGGACTTAGTAAATGATGTAAATCTGATGTGATATGATGTTTGTTGACAATATGATGCTAAGTGTTGTCCTTGAAAGGCAACCCACTTGATGAAGATGATGACAACTTACTTGATGAAGTTGTGCTTGAAAGAATATGTTCCTGATGAAGAAAATATGATGTATCTACAGTGTGAACAGAAGGCAATGAAGAAAGGAGTTCAACATGTGCTAATTCTATGATGAAAAAGAGTATGTCTCTAGGTATACGCGGATTGGCCTAGGGGAAGTCGCGTATGCACGCGGAAAAGAACGTGCCAAGTCGCGTATGGGCTAAAGCGCTCAAAAAAGTGCAAAACCAAGGGTAACCACCATGGTATTGACCCATTGTATTGGGTAATGATCCGCCTAATTGACCCCGTCCAGGTAGTTTTGGGCTCATGGTATTGCTTTGGCCCATGGTATTGAAAAAGAGGCTCATGGTATTGAAAAAGGATAAACCTATATAAGGAGAACAAATTCATTGTGCATAATATGAGCGTGAGGGCAAGATGTCTGAGCTTGAATGAATACTTCTCTCTGAAGTATATCTGAATGGAAAGGGTTACACTTGAATGATAAATCTGAATTTTTGATGCACCAATGATGAAGAAGGGGATCTAGATCTGAATTGCTCTTGTATTTGCTAGATCTGATTATGGCAGGCTTAGATCTGTGATGAGGCGAACATCTAGGCGAACATCTGTCTGAAGTAAAGGGTTGAATCTGAGGTGAATATCGATGCGATGAAGTATCTTGCTCGTAATGTTAAAGATCTATCGCTACTTGACTGACGGAGGAAGCGCTGATATATCGCAGGTCGCGAAGAGAAGCGGCATTATCACATAATAAAATATACACTGAGGTATACGCTGGTTTGTGTGGACGGAAGCGCGTATATACGCGACATCAGTGAAGTAAAAGTGCGTATGAAAACTAGGGTTTGCTGAAGCAAGGGTATGAAATATCTGATCTGTTCTGCTGTGTTTCTGCTATCTGATCTGTGTTGATATGTATCTATTGATGATGTATGGTTGTGCTTAAAAGTATGAAAAGGGTTCGGTCTATGATGAATTGTGGCCTGCAAGTTGTGTTCTATTGATGTGGTTGGATCTAGTGTGAAAATTGATGAAACGTGGTCCAAGGTGGTGCTGAGGGTTGTAGCCTTCAGTCAGGGGGTTGTAGCTCCCTTCCAGGAGAGGCTGGTAAACGAGATCGAGGTGTAGCTCCCTTCGGTGAGGTAGTAAGCGAGTCGGGGGGTTGGGCTCCCTTCCGGAGAGAAATTTGGTAAACGGCGCAGGTGGGTGCCTGCGTGCTGGTCAAGTCTGCGCCAGCACATATGTTGTAAGATGTTTTCTCTATAATAAAATATTGAAGGTTGAGCAACTGCAGCGGTGGTTTTCTCCCGATTTGGGTTTCCACCTAAAAAAATCCTGGTGTTCATGTGTGATGCTTTCTGTGATGGCTTATTCTATTCTTACTGCACCTGTTTACTGTTTATTGAACATCTGATGAATGAATGATGGAATAATATAAGTAAAGATTTAATGACAGATCTAGATCTCTGTGTATACGCAAGTTTCATAAAGGGGATCCGCGTATATACGCTAGTTTACTGAAGTAAAGTAGCGTATGGGTTTTAAGGAATGAAAAAGTAAAAAGATTTGATTATGCAGAAAATACTGATTCACCCCCCCCCCCCCCTCTCAGTATTTTTCCCAACAAACGTACCCTAGGAACAAATAAATGCAGTCTTATGTTGATCTTCAGGACGGATAGTAATTTTATTATACCAGGAAAAACCGTCCATGAAGGAGAAAATCTCGTTACCGACACACTCGTCAATGATCTGATCGATGAACGGTGTGGGGTAACTATATTTAGAACATGCCTTATTTAGGTATCTGAAATCGATGCACACTCGAATCGTTCCTTTCTTTTTATCTACCGGAATGGGGTTTGAAACCCATTCAGTCAGAGGAACTGGGAAAATTAATCCCGCCTTAAGCAGCTTTTCAACTTTAGCTTTGATAGCTGATGCCTTCCTAGGATTGACGGGACAAAGTTTTTTCCTGACCGGCTTAGCGTTTTCATACGTCTTGATCTCATGCTAGATGATAGATGGGTCTATGCCAGGCATTTCCTCATAATACCAAGCAAATACATCCCTATACCCTTTGAAGAGCTCGGTATAGATTTGAATCTCTTCACGGGAACATTCAGCTCCAATGAAGACATTCTCGACAATATTGGGATCCCTGGAAATGTTCACCGGGATAGTAGGAGAGATCACAGCCATGTTCCCTTCAGCATATACCTGTGTTGGTGCCAAAGGGCTCAAGACTGGGTGAACAGGACCAGGAGACTGAGGACTTGGAAAACTAGTTTCAACTTCGTTCAAGTCAGGTAGGAAGTAAGACCGATGATGCAAGTCATCCCATGGTCTATCTATACCAGTCATGGCTTCCAGGATTGCCTCTTCAGATGGAAGAGTAGTATGAAGGAAATCCTGGGCCGAAGCAGAACTAATCGTCCAAGCCGGAGCCACATCACCATCCAACTCTTCCGGTGAAAGAGGAGCTGGGGTAGATTCTGCAGTGTCAACAATAGACTGATATGCAATCTCAGCTGCAGAAATCGGAAATGCCATTCCACCCACTTGACCTTCCACTAATGTGGCAGTAGGGGAAGGTAAGGTCCAAGGGTCCGAAAAATAATGAGTTCGAAAGAACTCTCTTCGAAGGGGAGCCTTGGAGGATGAAATAGCATTAATATGCACCGTAGGAGGAGGAAGATCGAAAGAACCCATCAGGGAAGAATACATTCCAACTCCTAGATTCTCAACAGGCGCCTTAGTATTATCCAACTTAGGAACGGATGAGTCAGAAGGCGCATTTAGGTCTACTTGAGGACAGTCCAGTTGATCCACTGTAACGATCCTCCCTTCGTGGGGGAAACATACAATTCGAAATAATGAGGATGCAATGGCATCCATCTCATATATCCAGTTCCTCCCCAACAGAAGGTTGTAGTCCAAGGCTGCGTCTACTACCTCAACCTCTATATTAACGGTTTTGCCCCCAACACAGATGGGCAAAGCCGGGACAATACCATGGGGTCTGTGAGAATGACCATCGAACGCAGTAAGAACAGTGCTAGATGGAACAGCTTTGGGAGATCCAAGTGTCTTCCAGCATGCGAGAGACATCACGCATGTAGAAGCACCCTCATCAACAACCGTTCGAAAGATATTGCACTTCTGATACGAAGATTTAATATGGAAAGCCATGTGATGAGGAAGTATCTTCTTAAAATTATTCATATCAAAAGTAATCAGAAGAGAATTTTTCAGATCAATAGCCCCAATGGCAGTGAGTAAAGCACTGCGCTGAGCCGGACAAGACTGGAGTACCTCTAAAGCTGACATAGCATAAGGAATTTGCGCCAGATCTTCTACAATCGAGTAGTTCTGGGCAGCCGTCGCATTCGGATTAATCGTAGACCGCTTAGAATATGCTTTTGGCATCTGAGGCATAGACTCAACAGTAGGCTTCGTGATGTGAAGCAGCTCAGTAGCATCAGGAACTTCCTTAGCTTTCGAAGATTCCTCTTCGTCATAATCACGGGATCTCGTAGCGATATCCGCGTGAGCACTCATCATAAAAATGTTCGATGGAATTTCCCCTTCGTGGGTACCTCCAGAGGAAGCCCCAGGATTCTGGTTCGCGCCAACAACTAATTGATGCCCTTGGGGAAAAGGGTTTGTTAACACAGCCTGGGAACTAGAAGAACCCTGCTGGGATAACAGGCACTGAGCATCCTGAATTTTAGGGCAAAGGTGTGTGAGATGGTCTCCAGCACAAAGCTTGCATGGAAACTTCACTTTCTTTTTCTCCTTTTGACCCTCACCAACACGCTCGTTGGTTTTATTTTCATTGCCCTTCCCGTTCTTGCCCTTCTTCTTGTTATTTCGTCCTTTCTTCTTCCCATCGGATTGTTGATTTCCTTTGGGATCAGAAGTTTGGACAACATTTATGGACAAAGACTGGGAAGGTGATGAATCAGCAGGCACAGCCTAACCAGAAGGAGCAGATTGTAAAGACAACTGCTGCAATTGAGAAAGCAGGCTGGCTGCACTACTATTGACCGATCCGACAAGCCCGTCACCATGCGGACCAGGTTTGGGTTTCGATAAATCCAATTTGGAGTGAGGAGCATTGGGAAAATACTTATAAAGCATCCCGGACTGAGAATAGATCAATTCTAACTGCTGGGCCCTAAAGATGGCCTGCTCCTCAGAAAATACCCCAGATAGGGATACATCTTTTGAAATATCTGACTGCAGAGATTTCAAAAACCACTCGAGAAGGAACTCACCTGGAATATGAGCTTTGATAAGCCTCTTCCTTCTCCTCCATTCCTGAATGTGATCAGAAATGTGAGTTGCCTCATCCTGCTTAAAATTAGCCAGGAGTTCGGTCCCGGCCTCATATCTGACAGGCAACTGAAAATGGTTTAGAAATGTGACAGCCAGTTCTCCAAATGTGGCAAAACTGCCCCCAGTGAGCTCGATATACCATTTGGCAGCATTTCCGATTGGAATAATTGAGAATAATCTCGCTAATCGAGTCATCGATGGGGAGTTCGAAGAGCAGTAAGTGGAAAGTGGTGATGTGGTTTGCAGGATCTCTCCATTCTTCCCTTCAAACTTTGGAATGTCTAAAGGAAGTTTGGTCGGGACCGGAGGCCACCCCGGACTATAACGAATCGGGTCATTAGTCAACTTCGACAAATCTGGCAAGTTTAACGTTGCCAGAAAAGGTAAGCGAGGTGGAGCCTGAGGATTCCATCCTTGATGGAATGGATTCCCAACATTCTGAAAAGAATAGCCTGGATTTGATGAGGCACCAGGCTACCAGAAAGGACTCGTAAAAAATGGAGAAGAACCTCCTCCCCACGCCGAGTTACCAAAACCCAGACCAGTTCCCCCCGCTGAAGTATTGATTGAAGAGGAAAGCCCCTGATAGGGGTTCCAAGCATTACATAGAGGAGAAAAGGACTGATAAGCACTCGATGAAGGGAAAGAAGCATTCCCTTTATGACCTGCGTAAAACTGATTCCCTGCCCCCATTGTAGTAAAGACAGGATTCCATCCTGTAAAAGTAGTCGAACTTTGCCCCCCAGACCAAGGGTTGAAACTCTGGGTCTGGGACGTAAATGGAAACGACCCTAAAGAAGGATTGGAACTAGGAGTATGCCCAGTCCCAAAGGGGAAACCCTGAAACGAAGCTGATCCACTAGCCATGTTAGACGTGGGTGTAGATCCAGCTGCACCGGCGGAAAAGGAAAAAGAGGGATTTCCACTAATGGACATCCCTGAACAGAAGGGACCAGAATGAGAAGCATATGCTTGGGTGAACCCAGAGCCAAACATAGCAGCACTAGAAGCAATCAAAGATGAAGCAATAGTGCCCCCTACCTCGACAGAAGCAGGGGTCTGAATGCCTGCAGCACTCACGGTAGAAGCTGCGTTCCCAGTCGTGGCCATCGAAAGATAAGAATGATATGGAAGATCCGGTGGTCTCTCCGACTCCGGTCCGATGTACTGAACAACAAACAGATAATCAGGAGGAAGAGGAGATGGACCTGTAGCAGGAGGCTAAGGTACATCCTCAATCTCAAAATCTTCTTCCTGAGGAAATAAAACTCGCGAGGTGAGCAGAACGCTCCTCTCGGGACCGACACCAGAATCAGCTACGAAACCTTCAAACCTTGGTGGAGGATCTCTCTCCACAGCTTCAGACTCCACAGGGTGGTAACCACCTGCTAAATCACTCCTATGCCTTCTCGAAGAAGGCTCTGCACTCTCGGGAGATAGCCCCCGGATTCTCCTCGAACGTCGAGGCGCTTGATCAGCCACTTTTACAGATTTTATAAATTAGACCCAAAAAAGTGAAAAGCTAGGCAAGCTAGGAGAAAAGAGCACTCACTAAAAATAAAAATCCCTGAGATACAGTCAAGCAAATAGCCTCCAAGTATTTCCGCTCCGGGTGATGAGGACCGGACACCAAAATACAGGAAAGCGAAGTATAGGACCTCCCGAAAGCAGTCTAGGATGATTAGGGCCCAGAACAACTAGCGAAGGTATCAGAAACAGTTACGCCGACCTCCTAACGACAGCCTTTGCCGGCTCAAGCACCCAAGCTTCGCAAGGGCACCCCCCAGAAGTACTGCTGAAAGTGATGCGACGTCTGCCTCAGGTACCACGGGTATTCCCCCCCGCAGTCACCTGTGTGGAACCTAGGAGTGGAAACTATGAACACCAATCCATATTAGAAGCCGGGCGGAACGGTCTTGAGGTCAGATTCAGCTAATCGGAGGGGGGGTATCCCTCTTCTCAACCTTCACTTCCCCTCGCGCTTGACTCTCGGATGAGAGATTTCCCGGTCCACCTCACGGAGTTGGATTTCGCTCAATTAATCAACTTCTATGTTTGTTTGAGCGGCCTTGGAGAGTTAACTCTCCACTCACCTATTCCAAGGCCCTACAACCTAGCTAGTTGGTGATTGACACTTAGAAAAACTTGCTAGTTGATTTTAGATTAAATCGCTTATTTTAAGGGCTGTTATGTTAAGTCACAAGGATATGGAGATGAAACGTATGGTGTTTTTGATGCAAAAGAAATTAATAAAAACTTAACTACATGGAAATGCAGTTCTTTGTCTTTCGATGAAGAGCAATCTCTATACATTTTCTACGAGACTAAAATTTGTATTTTTCTTTTCAAAAATCAAACTCACACTCTCAAAAACTAAGAAATTGACTAAATGATTCAATGCACCAAATGCAAATCACTACAAGCATGTAAATCCTAAGATGCAAATCTCTTAAAGCAGAGTGAAATTCCCAAAAATTCCTTCAGTTTTAACTCATCTTTTGTTGTCCAGAAAGCTAATTCTTGAAATCAAGAACTCTTAAAATAAGGACACCAAAAACACTTAAAAACAAGAAGAAGAAAGCAAGTGACAACTCCTCCTCAAAATCAGGCCTAAAACTAAAGCAAGAAACTTCACAAAAGCTTCAAAAGTTGTAGCAAACGAAAAATGAAAATGAAAATAACAAAATAAAATAACAAGTGAAAAGGTTTTTTAAGCCTTTGCAATGCAAAAACAAAAAGAAAAGCAAATTTTTTTTTAGTTTTTTTGTTTTATAGGGAAAGAGCTCGAAAAGACTAAGCACAACTATCAAAATCCAAACCAAACGAGACCGAATTTCAAGCATAAACTTCAACAATGCTCCCAAACCTTATAAGGCTAACTAGTAGCAAGATCAATAAGAGCAAGAGAAGACCAAAACTCAGCCAATCAGCCTAGACAAATAGTGCAAACTCGTTGCAACCAAAAACTCCAAAGAAGCAAGAAAAGTCCTTCAAAATTTGCAACAAAACCCTAGCCTATGGAACTCAAGAAAACCAATAAAAAATGAAGCAAAAATCGCAATGCGAAGCACAACACAAAGATAGGAGCGAGTCAGTGAGCAGAAGCTCTCTGTTCTGATAAAGAAGAACAACCAAGAATGCTCAGAAAGCGATCTTGGAACTCAATCCAGAAGTGCCAGCACCAGAAACAACACTTTGCCAAAAAGACTAGTTTTCACTCAAATGAAAGAGAGAAAAGACATGAAACCACTTCCTTCACACTCCAGTAAGTACTGAGACTCTGTAGGAACAGGTCTCCACAGCCAGAAAGGACCAAAAAGTCAAGAAACTCAAAAATTCAAAATCTGCCTAGGTATACGCTACTTCACAGCTATGCAACCAGCGTGCATACGCGTCTGTTCTAAGGGAAACTCGCGTATACGCGGGTTCCTTCAGACAAACTAGCGTGTATACGCGACTGTGTGCAAAATAAGGCACGTATGCAAAGGTAAATAATGAAAAAACAAAAAGAACAAGCCTGGAAAAGACACCAAGACTTCAGACTGATTGCAAGAAAATAAATTGGACTGCAAATGAAAGCTAAAACTGCTGGGATCCTACCAAATAGCTGAAACCACCCAACAGGAGAATCACAAAAATGTGATCCCCAGCGGAGTCGCCAGTTCTGTTTCGGGGAAATCTCACCCTAGAGGTTGGTTGGGGTACAACCTCCACAGAGCAGGGGCATGCTACTTAACAGAGACTCACACAACCATGCACGTTCAGAAAAACTAAATAGAGTAGAATGAGAAAGTTACTCGTAGGTCCTACGGTTGAAGAAGATCCCGCAGGGTTCAAACCCCCAGCAACCGTCCTTCCTTCTTAACTTGAAAGACAAGAAGAAACAAGCACAAAGGACTGGTTGTACAACATATATCTACTCTAAATGTCAGTGAGATTCATATAAAACATTAAATAAATCATAATGAATGCTTGTATAACAAATATTCTCATACATAAAAGCATACACTAACACGTTTATTTCGGGAACAACATGATACTTTTGTATTATAAATAGCACGTACAAAAGTAATCAAGTGGAGAGATCACCTGATCCTTCCAAGGCCTTCGCAGACCGTCGTCCGGATCTGTCCAGCCCTTGCCTCGCTAAGACTCCTTCCAAACTGGTGCATACGAGATGACATATAAAGGGATGTGCATCTCAAGGAAACAAGGGTTTCCTATAATGAACTGGGAAAGTGCAGGAGGCACGGGGAATCAGACTTGGATAGGGAATACCAGCAGAGTATAATATCAATAATTCTCTCTCTCCCTTAGGCCATACACATGAGGGGCTTTTATACTCCCTCCAATTAGTTTCAACAGTTGGAAACAGTTGGCCACGTGCTGGGGTGGTTGAACTACCTGAGTAACCATCAACCCAACCCGAAAATAGGGAATAATTATATATTTTTTAATCATTTTAATGGCATACGTGGAAAAGTATAGCTGGACTTGCGTATACACGCGGAAAAGCACGGGCATAGTCGTGTATGGGGATTTTTACACTGTTTTTAAGTGAATTTGTCCAAGTCTATAGGAATGGGTGCCCAAAACCATCAAAGCAATCATGAATCATGTCAAGCTGAGAAATGATGCTATAACACTCCTCCAAGATCTGCGGCAACGAGGCATCAAGCTGGCTCAAAAAGTCGGACGGCCGGCGGCCCCTGGAGCCCCCACTTTCAAGCAGGTAATCATAGACAAGGGTAAGAAGAAGGTTGAGGGTTTGAAGATTCCTGGTTCTTCAGCAACTGGAAACCGCACCAGCACTGATGAGCTGCTCTCAAGCGACCGTACGGAAGACGCGATGGATGGCTCAGCCAGAAAAGACGCAATACGCTTGGAACAACCCTTGCCAGGGGTAGATCCGCAAAGGAAAGCCGCAGATCTCAGTAATGCGGCACACCAAGGTCCCAATCTTGGTCGACCTAGAGTTTCTGGGGAAACCAGCGGCCAACCAAAGTATTAAGGTCGATGCAAACCAAAGGCGCTCGATAGACTTAGGGTTATCATCACTGACCCAGATCTGCAAGACTACCGGGATCATATGTCTGTTTATGCGGTTATCTGTAAATTCATGGGTTTTTGGCCCAATGAAAAATCTCTCTGTCATTGGATCAAGAAAGTCTGGAAACCACGAGGGGAAGTACAGCTTTACCTGGGGGCCAAAGGTTTCTTCACCGTTGTTTTCACCAATCTGGAGGATAAGGACCGGATCTTTGAAGGAGGCCCTTATTTTTATGCTTTTGCGGGCCTCTACATGCGGCCGTGGAAACCCAACTTTGCGCCCGAACAGGAGACCTTCACTCAAGTGCCAGTTTGGATCAGGATTTTCTCTCTGCCAATAGACTACTGGAGACCAGCAGTGCTGGAACAGATTGGCAACACCTTGGGTACGTTTGTCCGTGCTTCTGAAGCCACTCTTCAAAAAAGGTACACGACTTATGCCCGCATCTACGTTGAAATGGATGTCTCAGGACCTCTGCACAAGGGGCTTTGGTTAGAATATAGAGATGAAACCTAATTTCAAACTATTGACTATGAGAAGATACCATTCAGATGCCAGAAATGCCTTGAGCATGGACATTTAATCAGAGAATGCCCTCAAAAAAAAATGGAGGAAAACCCCAAAGGGAAACCCTCCTCGGTCTCAGATGGATTCAATCGACCCATACGCAGGCACCGAGCCAACCGTAGAAATCCTCCTAAAACAGTGGCACCAAACAATGACACAAAAAATTCCTTTGAAATATTAGGAGAGGAGTCTCAGATGGGAAAGGCAGAACAAATCCCAGCAGTGATGCCAACAAAGGAGGTAGATGACCACACCAAAGAAGTCCTTAAATCGGATGATCTCAGCACAGAAAATTCAGAAGACAAAGATCAGGAAGAGGATGAGGATATGGTCCTCAGTGAACAAGGAACGGAGGATCTGGAATTAGATGAGATCTTGGAGAAAGAGGGGCTAGATCTCAATTCAATAGTGGAACAGTGGAAATAGAAAGGACTTGAAAAAATACCTGAAGAAGAAATTAATAGCGTTAACCACCTGTTCCTAACCAGACAAGATGCAGCATCAAAAGGAATAAAGCGAGGTCGCAGAGAAACCAAGCGCTTAGGTATCAAATCACAAACCCTACACCACACGCAATCTAGCAGCCAGTACAAGAAGAAACGAGGAAGAAGATACGACAAAGAAGCTCTCTTCGAATTGGGTCAGATGTTAATAAACTCAGGAAAGATGAAAGCCCTTGAGGCTTTCTCCTTCTCATCCTAAAACCTTTGGTAATGATGAAGGTCCTCTCATGGAATGCAAGAGGACTAGGAAGCCTTAGGAAACAGAGGCTCCTGAAAAAGAAAACCATGCAGGAAAAACCGGATATGGTTTTCCTTCAGGAAACCAAATGCACAAATCAGAAACTAGCTGAGATGATAAAACGTTTGGGCAAACCTCTCGAGCATCTTGTTGTGGAAGGAACTGGAATGAGTGGAGGCCTAGCCATTCTCGGGAACTCGAACGTCTACCATCTAATTAATGCTGAAGCCTCAAAAAACTATCTGGCCTTACAAATGCAGATTATAGGGGAGAAAGGCTCTTTCTTATTTGCCAATATCTACAGCCCTCAGCGTTTGGAAGATAAGATGTTGTTGCTCCGTCATCTAACCAATTTGCATCATAGGAACAACACCTCCCAGGCCATTTATGGTGGTGATTATAATATGATAACCTCTCTTCAGGAAAAGAAGGGGGGCACCAGGGCTCTCAGTAATGATGCCCTGGCCTTTAATGCCTTCATTCAAGAAGTCAACTTGGTAGATATCAAACCTCGCAGTGGCTTGTTCACCTGGACCAACAGACAAGGGGGATACAGGCTTATAGCATCCAGATTGGATCGCTTTCTAGTCTCTGAGAGCCTTCTCCTTGAAGGGAATATCATGAGTTCTGACATCCTCCCTTCTGGGGGATCAGACCACTGGCCCATCTCTCTGCAAGCCTCGATCTCGGGCACCCCCAAGAACAGGCCTTTCCACTTTGAGAGATTCTGGTTAACTCACAAAGACTTTCTCCACAACATCAAAACCTGGTGGAAAGAACCTCTGCTTATAGAGGGAACAAAAATGTTCAAATTACAAGCAAGGCTCAAGTTCATTAAGGCATAGCTAAAAACCTGGAATCGAGAGGTCTTTGGCGATATCTTTGTAGACAAACTCCATTTGGAGCAACAACTGGAAGAGATCCATAGTAACTGGATTCAGGGTAGCACATCACAGGAGTCGATCGAGATGGAAAGGGAACTCATGAAGAAATGGAATGAACGTTGTGAGCAGGAAGAAATACTTTGGAAGCAAAAATATCACAATCAATGGTTGAAGGAAGGCGAGAGGAACACTAATTTCTTCCACAGGTCAGCTATGGACTATCGATGCAACAACAGAATCACCAAAATTCAAGGGGAGCATGGAGCGGTTTTCAACTCGCACCAGGACATTGCCTATCAACTTCGCCATCATTTCCAATTAATTGCCACTGAATTGAACTTCGATCAATGGGAGGCCATTGCCAGGGTAACCTCCACCATACCCAACCTCATCAAAGAAGAGCAGAACAAAGCCCTGGAATGATCTGTCTCCCTCCAGGAGGTGGAGGCAGTAGTCAAAGAAATGGCCAACGGGAAGGCACTAGGGCTGGACGGCTTCATCGTGGATTTCTTTAAGGCCTGCTGGGACATTGTGAAAGAAGACATTTGGGAAGTGGTGGAAGACTCATGAGCCTCTGCATCCATTCTGAAGTCCCTGAACTCCACATTTATTGCATTAATCCCCAAGGAAGTGGATGCATGCACTCCTTCCAAGTTCCGGCCCATTGCGCTCTGCAATGTGGTGTACAAGATAATCTTGAAAGTCATAGCCAATCGGTTAAAACCTATTCTACCTCAAATCATCTCTGAGGAACAATCAGGTTATGTGGAGGGGCGACAAATCATGGACAATATTCTGTTAGCTCGCGAGATGATTCATACGCTGCAGACGCTCAAAAAGGCTGGCATGATAATTCAATTGGATCTCTCAAAGGCATATGACAAAGTAAGTTGGGACTATCTAGAAGCTGTACTCAAGGCATTTGGCTTCAGCACCAAATGGATCACTTGGATTTTAGCTCTAATCAAGTCACCTAATCACTCGATTTTAATCAATGGAACCCCCTCTCAACCTGTTTACCCATCTAGGGGCATCAGGCAGGGGGACCCTATATCCCCTTTCCTTTTTGTCATTCTTATGGAAGGCTTCAGCCGACTCATTAAGTCAGCCAAGGAGAATAATCTGATAAGGGGTTTGTAGCCGTTAAACAATTTTCTGGCAACCACGCATCAACAGTTCGTGGATGACACCATGCCGCATGGCACACCCACTGTAAAAGAAGCAAAAGGTTTTAAGCACATTCTGAATCTGTTCAGTCAGGATTCAGGTATGGATTTCAACTTTGAAAAGTCCTCGATTTTCTTTTTTAATACCCATCTGGCGGTTCAAAGGCACTTAACTGAGGTCCTCGGTTTCAAATGGAGCACCCTCCCTTCCAAGTATCTGGGGGTTCCCCTCACGGACAAGTCGTGGCACAAATGTCATTAGGAAAAGCTCATCACCAAGCTAGCTGACCGGTGCAGCCATTGGACTAATCGAGTCCTCAATCTGGCGGGTTGCTTGGTCATGACCAAGGAAATTCTACAAGCTATTCCTAACTACATGATATCGATTCTCCCAGCCCCTCAAGGGGTCCTACAAAAAATCAGAACCATCCAGCGAAACTTTCTCTGGTCGGGAAACTCGGGGAAGCAAAAATGGGTGCTTGCAGCATGGGATAAACTCTGTAGGCCCAAAAGCTTAGAAGGGATAGGGCTGCAGGATCCAGGGACAACCAGCAAGGCCTGTGGCGCCAAGCTATGGTGGAAATGGATGACAGAGCCGCACACCCCATGGGCAAGGCTATGGAAGGCTAAGTATGCGGCGCAATGGCAACAAGAGGAGCTGGTCCGAATAACCGACGTCCCTGCTGGTTCCCCTATTTGGAACATGGCCTGAGCCAGTCGGCATATTATTCAGGATCACTCCTTTTGGGAGATAAGAAATGGGAAATGCGCTCTCTTCTGGGGGGATGCTTGGCAACAGCTCCTAAAACTTGAATCCCCTAATATTCAACCTCTGCAGCAATGGTTTCATGACAAGGATAAAATAAAATTTCATCATTACTAGACTCAGAGCAGGGAGCCATAGCAATGGAGGGAGTGGAATCTGACTCCCCACCCTTCGGATGAACTACTGAAGAATATTCTCAACACCCTCAACACTACCCTTAGGCAGAGAGTAATCAGGGAATTGCAAGGTCCGGACATCCTTCGCTGGGGCAAGCTCACAAGAGGCTCCTTCAACCTTAAGGAAGCTCGTTACTATTTGGACAACAGAGAGGAGCGTGACAAAGTAGCATGGTATGACAATGTCTGGGCCGGAAGTCTCTGGCGCAAAATTAAGACATTCTTATGGCTCATTCAAAACAGGAAGGTCCTAACCTAGGAGAATCTCACAAAGAGAGGGTTCATAGGGCCCTCTCGATGCCCCTTGTGTTAGCAACAGGAGGAAACTACCAATCATCTTTTCAATGATTGTGTCTGGACAAACAATCTATGGGAATGGCTTCATGGAATATTTCTCCAGTCAGACAGACAGTGAAATTCCATCCACGACACTATAACCAGCTGGCGGTCACACTACTCTAACAGCACCATGGTAAATACTCTATGGAGAAACAGTCCAGGATTCCTAATCTGGAATGTTTGGAAAGAGAGAAACAACCGTATTTTTCAAAAACACAGCATTCGACAACTCGATGAATTAAAACTGGTCATTATGCAGGGGTTAACAGAAACAACCCGCACCTGGTGTAAAGTAGAGAAGGCTGAAATGATTTCTCCCAACGACCGCAGAATTCTCGGCATCTTCTGGCTCATCGACTCAACAGAACAGCTCCTTAAGGAAAATTCCCTCTGACCTGCTCCTCCTCCTGCAATTTGGCACTGTCTGCCCCAAGGATACTGTAAATTGAACTTTGATGGCACCGCGAGAGGAAACCCAGGCCCAGCCGGGCTAGGTGGTGTTCTACGAGATGACACGGGAAACATTATACACATCCGGAGCAGGAATATCGGCGAAACCACAAATAACGATGCCGAATTCACGGCCTTAGAACAGGGGCTGCGACCCTTAATTAGACTTGGAAAAGGTTTGGTCATCGTGGAAGGCGACTCCCAACTAGCCATAACCACAATCAAGAAAATACAGCATGGAACGAATCCGAGCAAAGCAATAAAACACTGGAGGTTAGCTGTGGTCACGGAGGTCATTGCACATCATTTGGCATCCCTCAGTGGTATAATACTGCAATCTATGCGAAGGAAGGCCAACTCGCCCGCGGACCACCTTGCGAACTATGCTGTTGACAACCCGACAAACGCCTGGGACACGTGTTGGCACGATCTCACGAATGAACAACTTCGGGATCAATGCTACACCATCTCAAGGCAAGACCTAAATGATGGTACTTCTGTAGGACGAACGACAGGTCATCCGTCGTCAATAGATCAGGAGTAACGATATGGTGATCGCGCACGTCAGGAGGCACAAGCCAAATAGGATAACGACATACCCTTGGGCTCAGTGATCCTTAATGAGGGGGAATGATAGCAAATGAAAGAGCATAACCAATCGCATTAAGCGGAGATTGCCAGCGTGCGAAGGGTCGGATCGAAGGACAGATACACCCGATCATCAACCCAGCTTTGGAGGAAGGACCAATTGGCAACATGCCCTGCATTATGGCCTTAAATGGCCACTCTACTACACTCATCACCCTAACTCCATCCTCTTTATTAACGCATCTGCTCGGCCTTTCATTCTCATTCTCTCCTTCGGAAAACGGCCTCTCTGCTCTTCATCTGATTTAGGTTCTAGTTTTCTGAGTGATCTCTCTTCTATTACAAACCCAGACGCCATGGATGATTTGAATTTGCGAAGCATAAAAGCCTCACAGGCCCTCAATAGGGCCAAGGATTGCTATGATGCATCCATTTCTAAACGTGGCAAGCAAACAATCGAGGTTTTAGAAGAGGAAGTGGAACTTGCTTGGACAAATACGGATGACAACACCATTAGCGAGGAAGTTGATTGGCTTGTCGATCCAGGTACTCCCTCCACGCGCCAGACCCAGTTTCTGCAAACCCAAGTCGTAGCTTGGCAAGTAAAAACAATGCTGGCCAAAGCGATAGCCATGTAGGGAGCAGCGGTGAAGGAAATGTTTACGGCCACATCCATGGCGTCAGCTCGGAACACAGCCCGCCTTAACAAACTGGAAGTTTCGTTCAACTTGTTAGTAGAGGAACTACGCCAGCATGGCAAGGCACTGGAGAAATTCATCCGACGCTTCAAAATTTACCTCTGCCACATCCTCCATGTCTCCATCGAGATCCCCACGGACGACTCGCAGGCCACTGTTATCAGACGCTTCAAGCCCCGGGCTCCAGTGACAGGCAATGAGGGCATGACTCCAGGCGAGGCGGGAAATTCCGGAGCTTCCACTCCTACTCTCTAATGGCTCAACAGCTTATGTGTGTTATTTTCAATTGGTCAATATTTTCTTTCTATACTTATGTCAGTTTTTCAGTAAGCAATCGGCTTGTAAGAGGCCATTCTGGCCGTTAGCACAGTTTTATTCTGGTTTTGGTTTTTATGGGAAACCCTGTGTGGTAGCCTCGATGTTTTGTCTAAGAGCTAAGATGGTTATCAATCTAGCTAGTTTTTAGCTCAGTCAAACTCAGTCTTTTGTAAGATCGAAAAGAAGCAGGCCACTGTACTGTCAAAGCCATAAGTCTTCGAGCCTCCATGCTGTAATCTCTATTTATATTATAATATAATGATGCTAACTTACTTACAAAAAAAAAAATAGTATGTCTATGTACAGAAATAAATACATAATTTGTGCTGAGATTATCACACTATAGAAAATTGTTCAAGATGGAAAAAATTAAAAGGGAAAAGTTGGGGCATAGGCTCAGAGCCTGAGTAGTACATATGTATTAATATAGAATAAGAAAATTCTAGACACAATAAAAAATTTACTCTCCATTAGACATAAATATATGAGTCAGGTCAACTAGAAATCGACGCTAAAAATTAATTGAAATGAAAGTCTAATTTCTGAGAAATTAGATATCATTAGAAATTGAGATTTTTTATGGTAAGAGAACCGATATTTCTCACTAGAAAACCTAATAGAAAATTTTAATGCATGAAGAAACGAAATAAAAAATGAAATACAAGTATTCAGGTTGAGAGCCCAATACTAAGAATTTGGTCAATTAAAATATGAAGAAAGAACAAGCCCACGTAATAGAAGCTTCAACCATGGAAATAAAAAGAAGTGTAAGATAGACTTACTTGTGGTGTAAATGTATATCTAAGGAGATATCCAGGAGGAACATGATACTTTCCATTTGTTCACCTACATTTTTAATAAACACGATGAAAACATATCTATCAACAAAATTTTGGTAATTACATAGAATATAAATAATATGATATTCATTTAAATTTAAAATACATTCCTCTTTCCAATGAAATATGTAAACGAAATTTCTAAGAAGAAGTTTAATATCATATATAGTTACAAAAACCTCTAATTTTCGAAGTGTTGGATAACTAAGTAGAGTGAAACAAAAATCAAAGCTCTGTGGACCAATATCATAACGATAACCTTGGGAACAAAAAAGGGGCAGTGGGAAAATATAAAATAATACCATCAATTCCTCACCAATAGCTCATTGAAATAATCATTTTCCCTACATCCTCCAGATTTATCGTAACATACCTTACAAGAATACACAATAACTGGATTTGAGTCGAGCAATGAAACATGAGTTTCCAAAATTCATATTCATGTGGTAATTTTTACTCATATGAAAATCACATCAGAAAGGAAATATTTAATCCATTTCGTTCTGGTCATAACCATAAAGAAACTACGTGATTAAATAACTAAAATTGATAAATAGCTGATAAAAACCAAAATCCACAATGATAAGGATGGGTTACTACCATAGAACTTAGGACGTATTACCTAGATGATAAGCGGAGGTGGTCTCTGCGTGAACAATGCCATATCATCCTCAGTTTCTCAGACTTAATCTTTTGTTCGGTGGATAGGAGTATGAAGGACACACTGGAGTCATTTCAGAAGGGAAACAAAAGAGAAATGCCCAAAACCAAAAATGAAATGATTTATGCAGTTTCAAACCCTAATTGCAAATTAATCCAAGTCATCCATGTGTTGAGATATCAAATATTATCCCTGGGATTAACGCATTGGAAACCTGAATGGATGAGCCATATGAAGATGTACAGGAAATTCAATGCCAGAAGATCCCTAGGAATTCAACCTCCAGGATTGGGTGTACTTCCCTACGAAATAGCCGCATCAAAGATTAAAACCATACAACTACTAAACTCTCAAGGCTCCCTGATGAAACCACGTCGGCTAAATTAATTAAAGATCATACAGATCTGAGATGGGTGGAGGCAACCAAAAGTTAATAGAGTTAAAACTATAGTTTCAGATGTGGAATTCGTGGCTAGTTAAAACCTACAGCAATTGACAAAATCAAGGTATAAATGGGTTCGTAGATGGCTTGAATTAAATATATAGAGCTTCAACCTGGAAACAATATGTGATTGATGGCGTGGTGTTTTAGAATATTAGTGGAAATATATGCCATGATTTATAATGTTGGAAAAGGAATATAAAGAACCACATATAAATAAAAATGGAAGAAATTTATATTGGTATTAACGGTTAAGTACCAAGTGTTATATAAGCTTCAATATGGAACCCTCACAAAAGAAATTTACCTTAACACTGCAATGATGAGTCACATGGTATAGATGTATGGATTAATGAATAGGCGTAGGTTGATAGTATATATGTTAATAATATCCTTTATGACGTATGGTTAAAGAATAGAAATAATTAAATCTAAGTTGGTTATGATCTATACTAAATGCATATGTAATAGCTTTTAAATTAAAACAAATCTATGAGTATGGTGTTGAAGGATATGTGCATGCGTTTAAATCCTTGGTGATAAATTAAATCCCTTTAAGGGTATTATTGACTGAAGCCATTTCTCTATATGTTACAATATATATGGCAATATATAGCTATTAATAGTAATAAGTAAGCAAAGCTAGAGATAAGTGTATGTGGATAGTAGGTAAATTTAAGTTCTTGATTTTAATAACAGATAGGAAATTGTATTAATAGTTATGAGGAGAATGTAACTATAGAAATATGATCTATCTTGGAGACTTAAATGCGGAAGCATCTTCAATCTTAGAATTGAAATTGAGTTTTTATAAGTTGAGATAAGGACATTTAATGGTAAATAAAAAATTTTAGATGGAGGAGATACGTGAAAATCTGACGAACAAAAATATGATGATAGATGGGAAGAAGTGTTAGTGATATATAAAAATAAAAAAATAAAAAAAATTAAAAATAAAATAAAATAAAAAATAAAATTGTTTTTGGAATGGAGATGTTACAAATGGTATCAAAGCCCATGTTAAAACTCTGGGCCTTAATGTGCGCTCACACTAGAGAAAAATTTTGTTGCTGTAAAGTTTTTACTAATATTAAATTTCACTTTAATGTTAATTTTATGTAGAGTGAGACAGTGCAGAAACATACGGCTGCAAACCATGAGGGAAGGGGATGAGTTGTATGTGGATCTGGGTGGTGAAGAAAATCTAGCAGATCCAAATGTTCCATTGATAGTTATGATGCATCGAACCCAAAGAGAAATGATGGAACTGAAAACTCACAATGAAAGCCTATCTCTAGTGAGTGAGGAGAAATAATTTTTAATCAGAGAATTGATCTCCCGGAATGGTCACAAAAGTGAAGGTCCGAGAATAAAGAGAAAGGGAACTATAAATTATGTAGAATAGTCCGAGGAAGATGAAATATCTAGACAACAGTCTAAGGGGAACAAGGAATTTCAGGGTGAATTCTGAAAAAATAAGCCTCCCTCCTATGATGGAGAGAAGGAGGAATATAAAGAAGCTTGGCTTCTAAAAATGGTAACGCAAAATTAAGTGGTGAAGTATGAAAGTAACTTAAAAGCCGGGTTGGATATTTATAAATTTTAGATAAGGGCTGCCTTACAGTGGTAGGAAAACAAGTGAGAGAAATTTTCACTTGAAGATATGTTCAGATTGAATCTAATAATAGATATCGGAATGACCGATAGTAGGATTGCAAAGCCAAAGAATTTCAAGAGCTAAGGTTGGAACAACTTGCTATTGTGAGTTGTTATCAAACTCACCAACCTGCTTCAATAATTTCCTTTTATATTAAAAGAAAAGGCAAAGGTACGATGGTGTTAAAAATTTCCAACCTACTAACTATAAGAAGAAGTGTGACGTATTCTATCTCTTGAAATTCAGGAACCAATAATACTGAAAAGCTACTAACTACATAATAGATTAACCGTTATTAGAAAGAAAAGAGAATGATGAAATATGTGGAGTGGAAGGTCTTGAAATTGAGAAAACCCCCTTAAACTGCAAAGGTAGGAATTTTGAACCACTTATCGTGGATTAAAGACTTTCAGAAATAGAATTTGATGAATAATGTTATACATAACTAAAAATTATAGCCATTATTTTAGTAGAAGTGTGAAATTTGTTGTAGCACAACATAGGCTAGAGACAATTGAAAAGAAATTTACAGATATGCATGATAAACGAACTTAAATGTGGTTTAGAAAAGAAAGAAAATTTTCAGCAAGCTGGAAATGTGTACCGAGGTGACATATAAGATTTCACAAGATTGTTGAAAGGTAAATAGGTATAAAGAATAGCAGTTAAATTTTTCACCTTTTGATTCCTATGCGGTGTTAATAGGAATGAACTGGGTAGTACATCCATAAAGGACATACTAAATTTCTTAGGAAAAAAACACTACAGGGTATATGTGGTGATGGAAAAACCAATGATAGTATAAAGGCCAATAGGAGGAGAGCTGAAAAAGGGTATGTTGTAGAAGTAAGAGAAAAAAATAAAGAAAAAAACAATGAACTTGTAGAAAACCTAAAAGTCATCAGAGAGAGTAAAGAGGTAGTTCTATATGAAATTCCTCATATATCCTGAAAAAGGGAAGCTGATTATCAAATGAAGTTAAAACCATGTGATACACCAGTCTTCAGAGTATACAAGATGAATAACCCTAACTTGTAAGAGTTAAAAACTACAACAATAACAAGTTGTTGAATAGAAACTATGTAAGACCAAGCATGTCCCTACAGGGAGCACTTGTAATGTTGATCAAAACAAAAGTTGGAACATTTAAAGTAAGTATAGATTACCGAAAACTAAATAAAATGATGATCAAGAACCAGTATTCTCTACTCAGGATAGATGATCGATAAGTTTGCATAAAATTAATTAAAGAAAAAGTTTTATCTAGAAGAAGATACATAATATATGAATTACGAGTTATAAGGGATTGGATGGATATTGTTCTGCTCCCTTATGTGACAAGTAAAACAAAACCTGACGAATAATTCATAATTTTTTTACAATTCTGCAAAATCTAGAAGACATAAATGAAAGGGTAAGCTTAACCAAAAGGGAACTTTATAAAAAGAAAAATTCAGTGCTTAAGTCATGTAAATTCAGAAAAAGGATGAGTAGTGGACTGAGAAAAAGATTCAGGTAAACTTGATGTGATCAGTAAATTCCTGATGTTCTACCCATAAGAACAACCATTGATATTGAAAAATAATAGAAGATATGGGTAAAAATATTTTTAATCTTATCCTATACAAAAATCTCGATATAACAACCAAGAGACAGAAAAATGGATAAATCGAAAAAGGTCAAAATAGCTTGAATAGTTCAAAGATTTGAACTAATAAATACTCCTATTTTAAGATCCTAACCCAATCCTAGAAATGGTAAGTGGTACTAAGGCTTTGGCAGAAGCATTAGAGGTAATATTATTACTCATTCTACAACATAGGATTCAAGAAAAATTCAGACAATGAATAGAATTAGACTGGGTATGTTTTAAGGATAATGCAAAAATGTATGTCGCAGGAAGAAATGTAAAGTAAGAAGGGGCTTTAATCCAAGAATACATAAGGCTGGAGTATAAATTATTCAACAATAGGAAAAATGTTAAGAAAATTGAGCATTTGCCTTTCGTTAATGAGTTTCAAATAAAAATTCAAAACTGAAACAGGAAAAGAAAATGAGATTGTAGATTTTTTAAAGAGGAGTGTCCCTACAAATTTTGAAGAATAATTGAGTAATGAAAGTTATAACTGTGCATAATTACGGCAAATAGAATGAGTACAATAGTAACGAAGGGTAAAACCTCCAACTAAAACTGCAATATACTAAAATATTGATAGATATTTAAAAACATGAGGAACTAACGACTTCAAAACATAGGGTACATTAATAATATGATCATGGGACAACATAAAATTTAGAATAACATCATAGATATCCTTAGATAGGACATACTAGGGACTCAAATTAATTTAAATATTTAAATTAGAACATGTTTGACCTAGTATGAGGAAAGAGTAATGGAAATTCTAGGCAGAAAGTGTTACTAAGAGACAATGAAACCTAAGTATCAGACCAAGAATTTGGATACTATTCCTATTCCAGAATGGAAATAGGAAATTGTTTGGATAAAAATATTTGAAATTGGTTGGGTTAGAAACTGGCAATTGACTTAGAAACCACCCTTAATAAAATTATTCAAGGTATCCAAGACTCAAATGGTAAACTGATATGAAGTTTAAAGATGTAAGGTAATAACCGATACTCTTGATAAGGTCAAGTTCAAGCAGAATTTGGAAACTATGTTATAGAAAAAAAAAACTGGTACTAAGTTGAACTTTAGCATGGTTATCACCATCTAAATCAGTTATGAAAATCAACCAAATATTAAGTACATGATGTGCATGTATCAATTGGAAAAAAAAGGGATAGAACGTTAAGAAGAACCACTGCATATGATAATTTTTTTTTTTTTTTTTTTTAATTTCATGATCTTCTAATGAAGAGGTGTTTGTTTTGTGAAGAAAAGTGTAACAGGAACTGTACAACTTTGATAAAAGGAGTCAAGGTGATAAAAGACATGCAGATAAATCACCGAGGAATTCAAACGTGACCAAGCATATGCGAGGAGGAAGTCTCGCTGGAATACATGAAATTATAAGTAGTTGTGCTAAAATTGCACTATACTAATATAAACCTTCAAGGGTTTTGATAACAAGTGAATTTAATGGAAACTATTAAAGTTCAGAAGATTATCACGACTAATTCTTATCAATATATGTATATGATACTACACCTATGAATTGATATGAACTCTACACAGGTGGAAGCATGAATAAAATATTCTTCCATATATACTTCTTATATTAAAGCAGGAAGAAATCAAACTCCAGAGTATAGCATTAAGCAGAGTAAATATAGAGAAAGTACATATACTCTAAAGAAAATGATGGGAGAAAAATGATAAGGTGAAGGAGGAATCTTCATCCCGAGTTGATAAATTCAACTTCGTAAGTGGTAACACCAAGGATGGTGTTAAGTAATAGAGGGGGAATATGTAATGTCCCTAATTTTATTCTTTTTAAAATAGGCAGTCAAAGACTCTAAGGGTCAAGTGGACCCCAGGGAAAATATAAATTGTAGATATATTTTATTAATTTAAATTTAATAAAATGAAAAAGGAATTAATGGTGCAAGGAATAGATAATGATTATAGATCAGGGATCCAAATCCATGGGGATGGATAAGGATCATATGACTTTCCTAATCTCCAAAAATCCTTGGAGGAAATAAATTAAATTTAGCAATTTAGATTGGAGATAAAAATCTAAAAATTTATTCCAGCAAAGAGGAAATTACTGCGAAGAGGTGGAATAAAGCTAGAAAGAGGAAAATTTAGCTTTAAAGTAATTTTGTGGAAGAAACAAAAGGAATTCATAGGAACACAGGAAAGTAGCATCCTGATTTAAATGGACACAGTTAAGTGAAATAGGCTTAGGGGAAAGCAAGATTAAATAAGAAGATTCAAGATAGACAAGGGGTTGTCTATCACTAGAGAATTTGATCTCTGCTCGCCCGGGAGAGATGCGGAGAAAGAGTTCAAAGGATGGGTGGAAGCTAGTCCACCTTAATTTCTATGCACCAGTTAATTTCATTTATCTCATACTGTAGCTTTGTGATGTAATTTCTAATGAAGTAAAATAGTATGAATGTACATTTAAGCTTATGGAGATCTGATTATAATTATATGCTATTGTGTTTAATGTTAGTTAGAATTAATTGAGGAAAGTATGTACATTCAACAGCTATGGATATAATGAATATAGACTGACATGTATTACTGTACGGAAGAAATTCTGAAGAGTACCAGCTCTCAGAATGTCTAAACCCTGAAGGCTTAGATCTGAGATTAGGTAGCTCTCAAAAAATTATAATTAAACTAATATTTCTAGTTTAATATTAGTTTGCAAATCAGGAAATTTAATTTGTGAACCATTTTTGCATGAAAATAAGTGAATACGCAAAACAGTAAGAAAATTCATATACTGTAACATACTTGAATAAGACTAGTTATGAGCTCAGAAATTCTAGATATAAAATATTATATGTGTAACATCAGGATGCATTTAGGAAATGATATTGCAGATAAATTAATGACTGTATAGAAAGTATTATATTGAAATTATAAGATACTTTCATTTAAAGACAAAGAGATCCTTTCCATCTAGGATTAAGTATTATTATTATAAATTGTTCAGTCCAAGTAGTTATACAGTTATCTAAAATCTATTTGTAACAAAAAATTTTACAAAGAAGGACTAAGTCATTTTTCAGGAAAATGTAAATTATCTCGAAAATTTTATGCAGAGCTGCATATGAGAAAACCCCATAGGTATCTAGACCAACCTATATAAAATTTTCCCCATATTATGAGAAAATATCAAAGGGTTATGTACGTATACAAATCCAGAAGTAGGATATATATAATACCTACAAGAGACAGAATCGAAGTTAGTTTTGATTAAGGATTATAGAATAACCAAGAAAAAAAGAAGTATAATTCAAATGTGATATGGTTAATTTATTACCTTAGGAACTGCTTTGCAATAGTACGTCTGTGTAAATAAAGAAAGACATAATTAGTTTTGAATTCTCTCACTGTATAAAATTGTTCAAGAAGGAAAATTTTCAAAGGGAAAAGTTGTGGCATAGGCTCAGCCTGAGTATTAAATATGTATTAATATAGAATAAGAAACTTCTAGACATAATATAAATTGTACTCTCCAGTAGACATAAATATATGCGTAGGTTGAACCAGAAATCAACACTAAAAATTAATTGAAATGAAAGTATAATTTCTGAGAAATTAGATGTCATTATAAAGTGAGATTTTCGATGGTAAGAGAATGGAAATTTATCACTAGAAAACCTAATAATGGATTTTGATCCATGAAGCAATGAACTAAAAAATTCAATAAAATTATTCAGGTTGAGAGCCCAATACTAAGAATTCAGTCAATTAAAAGACGAAGAAAGAACCAGCACAGGTAATAGAAACTTCAACCATGGAAACAAAAAGAAGGGTAAGATATTCTTACTTGTGGTGTAAATGTCTATCTAACTAGATATCCAGGAGGAACATGAGACTTTCCATTCGTTCACCTGCATTTTTAATCAACGCGCTAAAAGCATATCTATGAACAAAAATTCTGTGATTACAAAGAATATAAATAATACAATGTGCATTTAAATTTAAAATAAATTCCTCTTCCTGATGAAATATGTAAATAATGTATGAGAAAAAGTTTAATATCATATATAATTACAAAAACCTCTAATTTTCTGAGTGTTGGATAACTAAGAAAAGTGAAACAAAAATTGAAGCTCTGTGGACCAATATCACAACGATAATCTTGGAAATGAAAAAGGGGCAGTGGGACAATATAAACTTATACCATCAATACCTCGCCAACAGTTCATGGAAGTAGTCACTGTCCCTATGTCTTCCAGAATTATCATAACGTAACTTACAATAATACACAGTAACTGGATTTGAGTCAAACAATGAAACATGAGTTTTTGAAATTCATCTGGATTCGGTAATTTTTAATCATTTGAAAATTGAACCAGAAAGGAAAGAGTTAATCCACTTCGTTCTAGTCATAACCATAAAGAAATTGCGTGAGTAAATAACTAAAATTTATAAACAGTGGATAAAAACCAAAATTCACGATGATAAGGATGGGTTACTACTAGAGAACATAGGATGTATTACCTGGATTATAAGTGGAGGTGGTCTCTGTGTGAATAATGCAATATCGTCCTCAGTCTCTCAGAGTTAATATTTTGTTAGGTGGATAGGAGTATCAAAAACACCCTCGAGTCATTTCACAAGGGAACCAAAAGAGAAATGCTCGGAATAAAAAATGAAATGATTTATGCAGTTCCAAACCATAATTGAAAATTAATACAATTCATCCACATGTTGAGAGATCGGAGGTTATCCCTTGGATTAATGAGCTGGAAACCTACATGGATGAGCCCTATGAATACGTACAGGAAATTCAATGGCAAAATATCCTGAGGAATTCAACCTCCAGTGCTGGGTATACTTCCCTATGGAACAACTGCATCAAATATTAAATCCATACGACTATTAAGATCTCAAGTCTGAATGACGAAACCACATCGGCCAAAGTAATTAAGGATCATACAAATATGAGATGAGTGCAGGAAACCAAAATTTAATTGCATGTAAACTATAGTTTCAAATGTGGAATTCGTGGCTAGTTAATATCTACAGCAATTGAGACAATCAAGGTGTAAATGGGTTCGTAGATGGATTCAATTAAATATATAAAACTTCAACCTTGAAAGCATATGTGGCTGATTGTGGGGTGTTTTAGAAGATTAGTGGAAATATATGCCACCAATTATAATGTTGGAAAATGAATATAACAAACCACTTTTAAATTAAATTGGAAGAAATTAATATTGGTATTAATGGTTAAGTACCAAGTGTTATATAAGCTTGGACATGGAACCCTTACAAAATAACTTTACCTCAACGCTGCGGTGATCAGTCACATAGTATAGATGTATGGGTCAACGAATAGGCATAGGCTTAGAATATATATGTCAATAAAATAATTTACAGAGTATGGTTAAAGAATAGGAATAATTAAATAAAAGTTATTTTTGATTTATACTAAATGCATATGTAATATATTTTAAATTAAAACAAATCTATCAGTATCGTGTTGAAGGATATGTGCATGGGTTTAAATCCTCGGTCAAAAATTAAATACCTTTAACGATATTATAGAATGAACTCGTTTCTCTATATGTTACAATATATATGAAAAAACATAGCTATGAATAGTAATAAGTAATAAAATCTAGATATAAGGGTATCTGGATAAGAGAGAAATTTAAGGTCTTGATTTTAATATCAAGTAAGAAATTGTATTAATAGTTATTAGGAGAATATAACTATAGAAATACAATTTTTCATGGAGAATTAAATGAGGAAGAATCCTCCATGTTAGAATTCAAATTGAGATTTTATAAGTTGAGCTAAGGACATGTAATGGTAAAGAAACATATTTTTGATGGAGGAGGTACGTCAGAATATGATGAACAAAAAGCTGACCATAGATGAGAAGAAGGGTTAGTGATATAAATAAATAAATAAATAAATAAACTTTTTTCGGAATGGAGATGTTACAAATGGTATTAGAGATTCTGTTAAAAAACTGGGCATTAATGTATGCTCACACCAGAGAAAAATTCTATCATTGTAAAGTGTTTACTAATTTTAAATTTTATTAATGTTATTTTATTAACAGTGAGATAGTGTATAAACATACATCTACAAACCATGAGGGAAGGGGATGAGCTATATGTGGATCTGGGTGGTGAATAAAATCGAGAAGATCCAAATTTTCCATTGATCTTTATCATGCATCAAATGCAAAGGGAATTGATGCAACTGAAAACCCACAATAAAAGGCTATCTCTAGTTAGTGAAGAGAAAGAAAGGTTATTCAGAAAATTGACCTCCCAGAATCGTCACGAAAGTGAAGGTTTGGGAAGAAAGAGAAGGTGAATTGTAAATTACTCATAATATTCTGAGGAAGACGAACTCTCTAGATATCATTCTAGGAGGAACAAGGAATTTCAAGGTGAATTATGAAAAAAATAAGCCTCCCTCCTATGATGGAGAGAAGGAGGAATATGCAGAATCTTGGCTTCTAAAAATGGTAAAGTAAAATTAAGTGGTGAATTATGAAAGTAAGTTAAAAGATGGATTGGATATTTACAAATTCCAGATAAGGGGTACATTATAGTGGTAGGAAAACAAGTGAGAGAAATTTCCCCATAAAAGGATGTTGATATTTAATTGAATAATAGATATCAGAATGACTGATAGTAGGATGGAAAAGTAAAATAATTTCAAGAGCTAAGGTTTGAACAACTTATTATTGGTAGTTGTTACCAAAATCACCAACCTGCTTCACGAATTTCCTTCTAGATTAAAAGTAAAGGCAAAGGTAGGATGATGTTAAAAATTGCCTAACTACTAACTATAAGAAGAAGAGTGAGCGATTTTGTCTCCTTCAATTCAGAAACCAATAATACTAAAAAGCTACTAATTACAGAATAATGTAATTGTGATTAGCAAGAAAAAAGAATGATGAAAGATGTGGACTGGAAGGACTTCAAATTGAGAAAAATCCCCTCAAACTGCAAAGGAAGGAATATTGAACCACTTATCGTGGATTAGACACTTTGAGAAATAGAATTTAATCAAGAAAGTTATACATAACTGAAAATTATAGAAATCTTATCAGTATAAGTGTGAAATCTATTGTAGGAAAAAAGAGGCTAGAGACAATTGAAAAGAAATTTACAGTTATGCATGATAAATGGCGTGTTCTATTGGATGAAATTAGATTTGGTTTAACAAAGAAACAAAAATTTCAGCAAGCTGGAATTGTGTACCAAAGTGACGTATAATATTTCCTGACATTGCTAAAAGGTAAACAGGTATAAAGAACATGATTTAAATGTTTACCTTTCGATTCCAATCCAGTGTTAATAGGAATTAATTGTGTAGAACAACCAAAAGGGACATATTAAATTTCTTAGAAAAAAAGAACAATAGAGGGTATCTATGGTGATGGAAAAACCAATGAGAGTACAAAGGCTAGCAAGAAGAGAGCTGAAAAAGGGTATGCTATAGAAGTAAGACAACAAATTGAAAAAAAAACAATCAACCTGTATAAAACTGAACAGTCATCAGAGAAAGTAAAGAGGTAGTTTTAGATAAAATTCCTCATATATCCCCCAAAAAGGGAGGATAATTATCAAATGAAGTTAAAACCATGTGATACACCGGTATTTAGAGTATATAGGATGAATAACCCAAAATTGTAACAGTTAAAAACTACAATGATAAAAAGTTGCTGAATAGAAACTATGTAAGACCAAGTATATCCCTATAGGGAGCACTGGTAATGTTTGTCAAAGAAAAAGTTGGAACCTTTAGAGTAACTATATGACTACTGAAAACTAAATAAAATGATGATAAAGAATGAGTATTCTCTACTCAGGTTAGATGATCAATAAGTTTGTGTAAAATGAATTAAAAGAGAAGTTGTATCCATAACATGATACAAAAATTATGAATTACGAGTTCTAATGGATTGGATGGTTAATGTTCTACTCCTTTATGTGACAAGTAAAATAGAGCCTAACAAAAAATTCAGAATTTTTTAAAATTCTGCAAAATATAGAAGACATAAATGACACAATATACTTAAGCGAAAAGGAACTTTATAAAAAATAATTCAGTGGTTAAGTCGTGTAAATTCAAAAAAATGATGAGTAGTGGACTGAGACAAAGACCCAAGTAAACTTGAAGTGATCAGTAAATTCTTGATGTTGTGCCCATAAGAACAAACATGCATAATTAGAAATAATAGAATATATGGGTAAAAATATTTTTAATATTAGCCTATACAAAAATCTCGATACAACAACCAGGAGAGAGAAAATGGATAGAACGAAAAAGGTCAAAATAACTTAAATAGTTAAAATACATAAACTAATAAATACTCCTATTTTAAGATCCTAACCCACTCAGGAAATTGTAAGTGGTACTAAGGCTTGGGCAAAAGGATTAGAGGTAATATTCTTACTCATTCTAGAGCATAGGATTCAAGAAAAATTAAGACAACGAACATAATTAGACTGGGTATGTCTTAAGGTTAATGGGAAATGTATGTTGCAGGAAGAAATGTGAAGGAAGAAGTGGCATTAACCCCAGAATACATAAGCCTGGAGTATAAATTTTTCAAAATAGGAAAAATGTTAAGAAAACTGAGTTTTTTCCTTTCCTTAATGAGTTTGAAATAAAACTTCAAAAGTGAAATAGGAAAATAAAATGATATTGTAGATTTTTAAAGAGGAGTTGCCCTAAAAATTTTGAATAATAATTGAGTAATGAAATTTTTGACTGTGCATAATTAAGGCAAATAGAACGAGTACAATAGTAAAGTGGGGAAAAACCTCCAATTAAAACTGCAATATACTGAAATATTGATAGATATTTAAAGATAGGTGGAATTGACGATTTCAAAATAGAGGGTACATTAATAATGTGATCCTAGTACAACAGAAGAATTAGAAAAATATCATAGATGTCCTTAGATAGGACATACTCAGGACTCAAATTAATTTCAAGATTTAAATTAGAACATGTTTGACCTAGTATGCAGAAAGAGAAATGGAAATTGTAGGTGGAAAGTGTTACCAAGAGACAATGAAACCTGGGTATTAGACAAAGAATTTGGATACTATTCCTATTCTAGAATGAAAATAGGAAGTTGATTGGATAAAAAAAATTGAAATTGGTTGCCTTAGAAATTGGTAGTTGACTTAAAAACCAACCTTAATAAAATTAGTCAAGGTATCCAAGACTGAAATGGTAAACTGATATGAAGTTTCAAGATGTAAGGTAATAACTGATACACTTGATAAGGTAAATTTCAAGCGGAATTTGGGAACTGTGTTATAGAAAAAAAAAACCAGTATTAAGTTGAATTATAGCATGCTTACCACAATCTCAATCAATTGTGAAAATCAATCAAATGTTAAGTACATGTAGTTCATGTATGAATTGTAAAAAAAAGGGGGGGATAGAAGCTTAAGCAGAACCATTGCATATGACAGTTTTTTTTTTTAATTTCATGAGATTCTAATGAAGAGGTGTTTGTTTTTGTGAAGAAAAGTGTAATAGGAATTGTACAACTCTAATAAAAGGAGTCAAGGTGAGAAAAAATATGCATATAAATCACCAAGGAATTCAAACGTGACCATGCCTTGGTGAGGATAAAGTCTCGCCGAAATACATGGAATGATAAGTAGTTGTGCTAAAATTTCACTATAATACAATAAGCCTTGAAGGGTTTTGATAACAAGTGAATTTATTTAAAACTATTAAAGTTCAGAATATTATCATGATTGATTCTTATCAATATATGTATATGATACTACTGATATGAATTGATATGAACGGTGGACATATGGAAGTATGAATACAAGATTCTTCCAGATATACTTTTTATATTAAAGCAATATGAAATGAAACTTGAGAGTATAGCAGTAAGTACAGTAAAGATAGAGGAATGTACTTGTACTCTGAAGAAACTGATGGGAAAAAAATGATAAGATGAAGGGAGAATCTTCATCTAGAGTTTCAAAATTCAAGATCGTAAGTGGTGACACTGAAGATGGTGTTAAGTTTAGAGGGGGAATATGTAATGTCCCTAATTTTATGCTTTTTAAAATACGCAGTCAAAGACACTAAGGATCAGGTGGACTCCAGGGAAAATATAAATTTAGGATATATTTTATTAATTTAAATTGGATAAAATGTAAAATGAATTAATGGTGCAAGGAATAGATAATGATTAGAGATCAGGGTTCCAAATCCATGAGGATTGATAAGGATCATAAGACTTTCCCAGTCTCCAAAAACCCTTGGAGGAAATAACTTAAATATAACAATTTATACTGGAGATAAAAATATATAAAGCTACCCTAATAAAGAGGAAATTACTTGGAAGAGGTGGAATAAAGCTAGAAAGAGGAAAAGCTAGATTTAAAGTAATTTTGTGGAAGAAACAAAAGGAAATACTAGGCACACAGGAAAGAAACATCCTTGGTTAACTCGACACAGTTAAGAAAAATAGGCTGAGGAGAAATAAATCTTAAATAAGAAGATTCAAAATAGACAAGGGGTTGTCTATTGCTGGAGAATTCGATCTCTGCTCGAGGGGAGTTTTGGAGAAAGAGCTCAAAACTTGGGCGGAACCTAGTCTACCTTAATTGGTATGCACTAGTTATTTTCATTTATCTCAAACTCTATGTTTGTGATTAATTTTATAATGAAGTAAAATAGTATGAATGTACGTATAAGATTATGTAGATATAATTATGATTATATTATGTGGCATTTAACATTAGTTATATTTAATTGGGGAAGGTCTATACATTGAACATATATGGATATAATGAATATAGAATGAATTTTATTCTTGTACAGACGAAATTCTGAAGAGTACCAACTCTGAGAATGTCTAAACCATGAAGGCTTAGATCTGAGGTTAGGTAGCTCTCAGAAAATTATTATTAAACTAATATTTTTAGCTTAATATTAACTAACAATTCAGAAAATTTAATTTCTTAGACACTTATGCATGACAAAAAATGAATACGTAGAACAGTAAGAAAATTCCTATCCTATAACATACTTGAGTAAGACCGATTATGAGCTAAGAAATTCTAGACAAAAAATAATATATGTGTAACTTCAGGATCCATTCAAGAAATGATATTGCAGATAAAGTAATGACTCTATAGAAAGTATTATATAGAAATTATAAGATACTTTCATTTAAAGACAAAGAGATCCTGTAATACCCCAATTTTCTATGTTTTTAATTTGACATTTGAACAATTCCAAAGGGGGGAGTGGACCCCAATGGAAAAATATTATGTGGATTATTTTATTTTAAATAAATAAAATGGAAAATTTATGTGTGGAATAAATAGATTGAGAATTGAAATGTGAAACCTAAATCCATGAGGAGGTGGATAAGGTGATGAGACTTTCCCACACCTTCCAGAAAATACTTGGAAGGAATAAAACAAGTTACTAAAAATTAGATTTGAAGATAAACATCTAATTTCCTGAATAAAGTAGAAAGTATTGGGAAGAGGTTGAAAAAGCTGGAAAAGTGAAAAAGATAGCTTTAAAGTGCCTCTGTGGAAGAAATAGAGGGAAAGCGTAGGAAAAATAGGAAGACAGCATCCTGAAATTACTGGATGCAGTAATTAGAAACAATCCAGGGAAAGAAAATCTTAAATCAGTTGCTCCATGATAGAGAGAGGGTTGTCTATTACTGGGAGCTAAGTTCTCTTCTTAGGGGTGGGTCAAGGAGAGAGAACTCTACGATTTGGTAGAAACTAGTCAGAGAAAATTGGTATGTACACCTGACTAAAATTTTATTGTTTGATATTGATCTTTCGCTCGTGTTAACTAGAACCTGATCGGGAAATTATGAATATAAATGTGAAATTGTTGAAGTTAAACCTGTAGATGTTACCAATTTTAATTCAAATTGAGTATAGTGTGCTAGAGAAGGTCCATACATTTAATAGATTTTGTTCAATAGTAATACTTCTATATGATTGTATGGACAAAGTATAGTTAGCTCTAACTCCCAGAATGTCTAACTCTGGTCACAGATTTAAATCTGGGGTTAGGATTGTAAAAAAGAATTTTTCTATTCTATTTAATTAATTAAACCATTATTATTATTTGAATAGAATCTCCAAACGAAAATATTATTAAATGTAGTTTAATTCTCAGATATGAATAGCATTCTAATCAGTGAGATCCAACTACATAAATGCATGTACATGAGTCATTATATTTCTAGGAAACTTTAAGTTCTGGTATGAAATAAACAAAATATCTATGGTAGTGTGATAGCCTACTACACTGAGATATACATATTGAATATATATAGACCCATTTATGTCCTAATTAATGTCAATTTATTCAGAATTGAATATAAGAAAAAGGGCATAACTGTTAAGAGTGATTGCAGGCAAGGTTTCAGAATTGTGTACTCTGCACAAAAATATCTAACATGCTTGTTGATATAGTATACTAAGTTAACTATGGGAAAATTTAAAGACATAAGATATGCGTAAAAAATGAGACAGGAAAACATTACAAATTTATGTACTAGAGTATTAGAAAATTATATTATCCTACAGATGCATGTAGAGTTATATCATACCCAGATAACTATTAAATGAAAGTAAATGATATTAAATTATCATGAATAACTACAATAAACATAAAACAATTTTGTCGAAAGGAGATATAAATATATCAATACTGAAAGTATACAAATACACTATATACTATTTTTCATCAGAAGATTAACTTCTTCCACTGCAATGGTAGAGTGAACTCAGAAGAACAAAAGACAGTTACAGTACTTATGAGTAGTGAGATATAAACCAACCATGTCTATATATATATTACAAAGGAAAATAAATATATTTACAATGACCTAGTACGATCTAAGGTTACTACAAAACAATAAGATATGCCTCTGGCAGTGTGGCAAGAGGGCCAATGTAATAGAGAAGCTTAAGTATGTCGATACCAACATGAAAAAAAACTGAATTCATTATCAAGGAAAGATTCCACCTGAGTGACACAATTTATATAAAAAACGAACAGATCAGAGTGGGGATGTACCTGCATAAACCAATAAATCAAATTAAAAAGGTGAAATGCAAATAAAACCTATACATATGATAACCAGAAGAAATCAAGTACAAATATTGAGGGATATACCTTAAAGAAGTTCAGCCTTCATGACAAAACATGCCTGCAAGCACAATAGGCAAAGGACGTTGTGAGATGAATTACTAGGGTTCCAAAAGAAACCATAAAAAAGGGATAAGTCGTAATGTAAAATTTTAAAACCCCTATTCTACCTGTGTAAAACTCCAGGGTTAAACGAAACCAAAAACCATTGAGACAATGACAAGACTTTTGAAAACTTCATTCTAGAAATATCGATGGGAAACCATAAACGTCGGAGACAGTTTGAATGGAGCTACTCCATCTTCATTGGGTCATTCCTCACTTCAAGCAGAGAGGGGCAAGGGTAGAACACTCAGGAAAACGTTGAGATAAAAGAAATGGGGTTATATAGTTACAACTTTTGGAACCTTTCTGTGTCATTTAAAATCCTAAAACCCAAAATGAAATACGTTCACTCCAGCATTAATACTAACAATAACCTCGGTGCTCATAATGGTGAATCGAGAAAATCGTACCATTTAAAGACGGAGTAAATTCAACAAAGGAGAAAAATCCAAAGTTTCGTAGTTATAAAGATGACACACATAGACTGCACCCTTTTCACAAGGGAAGTGTCTCAGTGGGATGAAGAAGCAAAAATTTCCAATACGAGTCCATGGTAGTCATTATTATTTTCAAGCAATAAGACAATAATTGTAGGAACCAAGTAATCCATGAAAAATAGAACGATCTCCCTTTTTTGTCATTCACGGTGGATTTAGAAGAGAGCAGACTGATAATCAATAATTAACCAAACCAGAATCATATACTGAAATGAAACATAATAAATTACCTGAGTAAGGCAAACAGAATCGTGTGGAGAGAGTGTTGGGTTATTCGTGGGTTTTCTCCAGACGAGCGAGAGAGGAGTTGCAGTAAACCACTTTGTTGAACAACGAATACGAGAACATCAAACGAAATGAAAACACTTGAAGGAGCAAGGGATATACACCACCACTAAACCCTAATGTGTAGAGAATCCATGCTATCCTTGCGACAAGAGATGGAAGGGAAAACAATGGATTGATGGGATGGGTCTCTGGAAATAAATAAATTTCACATCAACCCCTGTACCAAATCCTGCGAGATAAATTCCCAAAATATATTCATTGAATAGCCGGTACAATGTCACATGGGATACGACGGAGAAAATTTAAGAGTCTGGTACTAGTTGTCCCTTAACGTTTACATATAAGATGCCACGAATCACTTTAAGTGCAGAAGGGTACAAAAAGGTATACATTGAAATTAAAACTAACATTAAAGTTCTTGAACCCAATGACAAGTTAATGGATGCCATCATGTTGGTAGAATGATTTCCAACGCTAAACGTAAGGCGATCTTCTCATGGGAAATAGTGATAACCTAACTAATATATGTTAATAAGCTATGGTTAGTATAAAATTCATTTACGGTCTCAATGGATTTGATTCGAACTATGAAATAAATGTGATGTAATATAAACAAAGGTAGGTAAATATAAAAGTATAGCATAAAGAATCTTGTATAATTATATAGTATATAGGGGTAGGGGTAACCTATTGAAGACTATATAGTCCCCTTGATTATATGATTTCAAGGTGTGTGACAAATAGAGGAATAAAGGGGTTAGCCATCAAGTAAGTATCTCTAATGAAAGTGTGTGTGGATATGATAAGTGAGGAGGATATATATATATATACACACTCTAACACTAGAAATATACTTGTAAGAAAGAATAAGGAGAAGTTTTATGAAATCATAATAGTTTCATGAGAAACCTTGGCAAGGTGGAATCATTCAATTACATCAGTCCTAAGTGGACTTGGGATCATATTAAAGTTATATAAACTCACAAACTATGTATGTGGAAGAATAGTATAAGTGGGAATTATGATGAAAATCAATTACACTATTATCCTTACTGTTGATTATTAATCAATGACTTAGCCAAGAATTGAAATCATATCTTGTGAAATTGTGAAAAAAAAAAATTTGAGGTGAGAGGTATTACAAATGGTATTCGAGTAGTAGCTAAAACACTAGGCAAATTATGTGCTCACAGAAAAATTATGTTGCTGTAAATTTTTTGTAGAAGTTAAATTTTGCTAATGTTTAATTTTGTGTATAGTGAATAGTACTAAAGTATACAGTTGCGAACTATGACTGAAGAGGATGAGCTGTATGTAGATCTGGTTGGTGCAGAAAACACGACATATCCAAATGCTCCGTTGACGGCTATGTTCCATAGAATGCAAAGAGAAATGGCGCAACTTAAAAGCGACAATGAAAGGCTATCTTTAGGGAGTGAGGAGCAGGATAGAATAATAGGAGAGTTAACTTCTCGAAATAGTCAAGAAGGTGAATATTTTGGAAGGAAGAGAAAGGGAAGAGTCAATTTCTCAGAAGATTCTGAGGAAGATGATTCCTCTTAACAGTAGTCTAGATGGAAAAATGAATTACATGGTGAATTTCAGAAAATTAAAGCTCCCACTTATGATAGAGAGAATGAGGAATATGCTAAAGCGTGGCTTCTGAATATGATAAAGTACTTTCAGGTTTATGAATATGAAAGTAACTTAAGAGTGAGGCTGGATATTTATCAGCTGCAAGGTAAGGGTACCTTGTCGTGGGAAGAAAAAAAAAATGGTTCATGCCATTGATGAGAAAATGGTAACTTGGTAAGGTTTTCAATTCAAGTTTAAAAATCGATACTTGAATGAATGCTATTATGATGAAAAGGAAAAAGAGTTTCATGAACTCAAATTGGGATAGCTCACGATTGATGATTTTGTAACCAAATTCACAAATCCATTACGATATTTACCTTATATAAAAGAGGAGAAGGCAAAGGTACAACAACTTTTGAACTATCTGCCCATAATTTACAAGGAAAAGATAGAGTTTGATAATCCAAAGACAATCGATGAGGTGCTGCGCAAGGCCAGATTTTGTTACCAGCAATTCAAGGGTAAGAGTGAGAAAGGAAAGAATGTGTTAAACAAAGGTGACTTTAGTGGAAAGAAAAAAAAACGAACATACTTGAAGAACTTTGGGAGAAACCACCAAAGAAAGAAGTTCAGCAAAATGTGTGAAAATCAAACTTCTCAATCAAAAAATGGGTCCAAAAAAATGAATGGAAATAATAAAAGAGAGGGAACTGTCAAAATGAAAGAACCTTTGAAGTGTTGGGGTTATAGAGAAACTCATTTGTTGAGGGACTGTCCAGATCAAAATATCTAGATAGTACAAGTATTGTGGGAGATAACGACTGTTAATGATGTGGCAAGAAACATCCCCAAAATTAGTGATGCCTTAGAATATCATCAAGTAGAACACAATTACACTATGGTCGAAATGGAAGGCATGATTGCTGATCAATCTGCTATAGTTTTAATAGATCTAGGTGCATCTTTAAGTTATATCAGTCCTAAAATGGTAGAAAAATGTAATTTAAAATCATAGAAATTTCAGCAGGCTTGGTTATTCAAGTTAGCCATTAGTACAAAAAGGAAAGTAACTCATAAGTTACCTCAAACAGCCATAAATCTGAAAGGATACCAAACCAAATTAAATTTAAATATTCTACCATTAGGGCCTGATGATGTATTGATAGGAATGGATTGGTTAGAAAACCAAAAGGCTATGATGAATTTTTTAGATAAAACCTTACACTGTATTGACAAGGAGGGAAGACATGTTATAAAAAAAGGAAAGCCAAAACCCATAACTGTGAGACAAATTTTAGCACTTTAGTTAAAGATAATTTCTAGGAAAGGGTATCAGGTGTATACTGTTCATGTAGAGGATTTGGGACAACAAGCACAGGAAAATATGTTGTAAAAATTAGATGTAATAAGAGAATTCAAAGATGTTTTTTTGGATGAAATTCCTCATCTACCCCCTAGGAGAGAAATTGATTTTTCAATTGATTTAGTTCCAAGAGAAACTTTTGTTTCTATAGCCCCATATAGAATCAGTACTCCAGAATTAATGGAGTTAAAAATGCAACTAGAAGAGTTACTAGACAAAGGTTACATTAGACCAAGTGTATCCCCATGCGAAACACTGATTTTGTTTGTGAAAAAGAAAGATGACACTTTTAGAATGTGTTTTGATTACTGTCAATTAAACAAGATGAACATCAAAAACATATATCCGTTACCTAGGATAGATGACCTCTTTGATCTCTTTGACAGTGTTTTTAAAAATTCATTTAAGGACTCATTACCATTAGTTAAGGATTAAATATGAAGGTATCAGTAAAAAAACATCTAGAACCCAGTATGGACACTATGAGTTTGTGTTCCTACCGTTTGGGTTGACCAATGCACCAGCCACTTTTATGTGCTTAATCAATAGTTTCTTGAATAAGTACTTAGACAAATTTGTACTAGTATTTATTGATGACATTTTGATTTATTCAAAAATTTAAGCTAAGCATAAAGAACATCTTAGAACTGTTTTTCAAAATCTCAGGGAAAATAAATTGTATGCTAAGTTTAGCAAATGTGAATTTTCCAAATATAAAATTCAATACTTAGGGCATATAATTCCAGAACAAGTGTTGGTAGTAGACACAAGAAAATATTAACGCAATCAGAGAGTGACTGGTACCTACTGGTGTATCTGTTGTAATATCCTTTATGGGAATTGTAGGATACTATCAAAGATTTGTAGAGATATTTTCACCCTTATCCTACCCCATTACTTCCTTGCAAAGGAAAAGAGTGAAAGTTGAATCGAAAGAAAAATTCCAAAATAGCTTTGAGAAACTAAATCTAAAACTTACTACAACACCTATTTTAAATATTGTTGACCCAGATCAGGAATTTGTAGTATGCACAGATGCATGTGGAGAAGGAATAGGGGGATTAATGCTACAAAAAATTCTTTTATAGCCTATGAATCTAGAAAACTTAATAAACACGAATATAATTACAGTGTTTATGATCTCAAGTTAGCTATAGTAATACACACTCTCAATATGTGGAGACAGTATCTTATCGAAAAGAAATTTGTGCTAATGACAGATCACATCAGCCTAATGTATTTCTTCACTCAAACAAATCCGAATGCTAGACAAGCTAGGTGGTTGTCTTTCCTGAGTGAATTTGACATGGAGATAAAACATATCAAAGGTAAGTAAAACAAGATTGCAGATGCATTAAGAAGAAATTTTTGGCAAAGTGTGATTAATGTTGGAAGTAATGTCACCTTTGACTTGAAAGGACTGATACAAGGGGTAGTGAACCAAGACCAAAACTATGAAGAGCTTCAAGATCAAATGCTGAAAAAAAAAATGAAAAGGTATACAAAAAATAAAAAAGGGCTAATTTTCTATAGAGATAGATTATACATTCCTGATGAATACTCCATAAGGAAATAAATTTTGGATGAATACAATAAAAGACCCTATGTTGGACATCCTGGGTACCAAAAATTACTCACAGCCTTAAGAAATAACTTGTTTTGGCCTGGAATGAAAAAAGATGTGGCAAATTATTTAGCAAGATGTATTGAATGCAAACAGGTAAAGGTGGAACATCAATATCCATCTGGGTTGCTAAATCCTTTACCCATTTCAAAATGGAAGTGGGAAACTGTTTCCATGGATTTTATTACTGATTTACCAAGAACAAAATATCAACATGACTCAATCATGGTTGTAGTGGATACTTTGACTAAAGCTACTCATTTTATACCTGTACAGTCTACCTTTGGAACAAATCAAGTAGAAAATGTGTTTATAAAGGAGATTGTGAGATTACATGGTGTTCCCAAAATGATCATTTCAGACAGAGATGTAAAATTTATTGTGGCATTTTGAAGGACTTTGTTTGGAGGCATGGGTACCAAATTAAATTTTAGTACTACCTTCCATCCCCAAACTGATGGCAAAACCGAGAGAACAAACCAGATTCTAGAGGATATGTTAAGGATGTAAGTTATGGATAGGCCAACCAAGTGGGAATATTATTTACACTTAGCAGAATTTGTCTACAACAATAGTTACCAATCTTCCACAATGATGAGCACGTTTGAAGCACTATATGGCATAAATTTTCATACTCCCCTAAGTTGGAGTCAACCTGAAGATAAATTGATACTTCGACCAGAAGCTTTACAAGAAATGGAAAAAGTGGTGAAACAGATTTAGAAAAATATCAAAATAACTCAAGATAGACAGAAAATTTATGCAGAAAAGAAGAGGATTCATAGGAAATTCAGTGTGGGTGATCATTTATATCTCAGGATTAAGCCAAAGAAGAGTAATTTGAACATTGAAAGCTGTGAAAAATTAGCTCCACAATATTGTGGGCCTTTTGAAGTGCTCGAAAGAGTGGGACCAGTTACCTATAAGCTGACCTTACCCATTCATATTAAGGTTCATGATGTACTTCATGTTTTTTTGTGTTCTTCTCATGCTAGTGATTGGAATGCAATTGAGGTGGAACCATAAGGGGAATTCCTTCGTGAGCCACTTAAAATTTTGCAGTGGGAAGGAATTGAGCTACAAAACTAGACAGTGGCCAGGGTAAAAGTGTCGTGGAGGAACTTTAAACCTGAAGAGGCTACTTGGGAATGAGAGGCTGATATGATGGAAAAATACCATCATTGTTTATATAGTGATTTAGTTAATTATTTTTTCAACACCGAGGATAGTGTTGGTTTTTAGAGGGGGAATATGTAATACCCCAATTTTCTATGTTTTTAATTTGACAATTGAACAAGTCCAAAGGAGAGAGCGGACCCCAATGGAAAACTATTATGTGGATTATTTTATTTTAAATAAATAAAATGGAAAAGTTATGTGTGAAATGAATAGATTGAGAATTGAGATATGAAACCTAAATCCATGAGGATGTGGATAAGGTGATGAGACTTTCCCACACCTTCCAGAAAATGCTTGGAAGGAATAAAAAAAGTTACTAAAAAATAGATTTGGAGATAAACATATAATTTCCCTAATTAAGAGGAAAGTATTGGGAAGAGGTGGAAAAATAGGGAAAAGCAGAAAAGATAGCTTTAAGTACCTATGTGGAAGAAACAGAGGGAAATCCTAGCCAATACAGGAAGAAAGCATGCTTAAATTATTAGTCACAGTAATTGGAAACATGCTAGGGAAAGGAGAGCTTAAATAAGCTCCTCCACGATAGACAAAGTGTTATCTATCACTGGGAGCTAAGGTCTCTACTCGGGGGTGAGTTAAGGAGAGAGAAATATATGGTTGGGTGGAAACTAGTAAGAGAAAATTCGTATGCACACCTAACTAAAATTTTACTGTTTGATATTAATATTGCGTGTGTGTTAACTGGCACATGATTGGGAAATTATGAAGATAAATGTGAAATTTATGAAGTTAAACCTGTAGATGTTACCAATTTTAATTCAAATTGAGTACAATGTGCTAGAATAGGTCCATACATTTAACTGATTTTGTTCATTAGTAATACTGAAATCTGTATGGTTGTATGGACAAAGTATGGTTAGCTCCAACTCCCATAATGTCTAAATCTGGCGACAAATTTAAAAATGGGGTTAAGATTCTAACAGAGAATTTTTCTATTCTATTTAAGTAATTAAACCATTATTATTATTTCAATAGAATCTCCAAAAGAAAATATTATTAGACATAGTTTAAGTCTCAAATTTGAATAAGATTCTAAACAATGAGATCCAACTACATAAATGCATGTACATGATTCATTATATTTCTTCGAAACTTTAAGTTCTGGTATGAAATACACAAAATCTCTATGGCAGTGTGATAGCCTACTGCACTAAGATATACATACTAAATAAAAATATACCCATTTTTGTCCTAATTAATGTCAATTTATTTAGAATTGAATATAATAAAAAGGGCATAATTGTTAACAGTGATTTCAGGCAAGATTTTAGAATTGTGTACTCTACACAAAAATATCTAACATGTTTGTTGATATAGCATACTAAGTTAACTATGGGAAAATTTAAAGACATAATATATGCGTCAAAATGAGAGAGGAAAACATTACAAATTTATGTACTAGAGTATCAAAAAATACTATTATCCTAGAGATGCATGTAGAGTTATATCATACCCAGATAGCTATTAAACGAAAGTAAATGATATTAAATTACCATGACTCACTAAAATAAAAATAAAATAATTTTGTCAAAAGGAGATTTACATATATCTATACCGAAAATATACAAATACACTGTATGTTATAATTCATCAGAAGATTAACTTCTTCCACTACAATGGTAGAGTGAACTCAGAAGAACAAAAGACAATTGCAGTAGTTATGAGTAGTGAGAAGTTATGAAAACATTTAACACAGTCCAGTTGGTGGGATATAGACTGACCATGTCTATATATATAATACAAGAGAAAATAAATATATTTACAGTGACCTAATACAATTTAGGGTCACCAAAAAACAATAAGATATGTCTCTTGAAGTGCGGCAAGAGGGCCAATGTAGTGGGGAAACTTTAGTATGTTGATACCAACCTAAAAAAAACCGAATTTATTATCAAGGAAATAGTCCGCCTGAGTGAGACGATTTCTATCAAAAACGAACCGATCAGAGTGGGGATGTACTTGCATGGAAAGTCTCATCCAAAATCATAATATCGTAGATCACAGTCATCGCAAAACATACTTATCGCATATCTCAATATTTATAAATCGCATCCTCATAATATCGCAAAATCGCAAAATCGCAGAATCACAAATCGCAAATATAACATATAGAAAGTATTTGTTTAACATCTTTTCTGCGATATACGATTTGCGACCAATATTTTAATGTATAGGATTTTTGGGATCACGTTATGACAATATCACAAAGTCGCAGTTTAAAAGATTCAGTTTTACAAAAGATATCTACCATTTGCGATGGATGCGCTATTTCGTTCAAAGAAAGATTTTAATGTAATCTATCATAAACTTAAGAGTTTCTTAAGGATTTTCTAAGGATTTTCCCTAAGTTATGATAGAAAGTTTTATTTGAAAAGGGAAACAAATAATGATTGATTTTTTGGATTTTTTAACTAAGGGTCCTCACTTATTTAGTATTATTACTAATATTAAATAAAAAGAGGGGGGGGGGGTTGTTGCTAGTCACAACAAGTTCCTGTGAACTTCAGAAAGGAAAATTTGGCTCAAATACCAAGAGATGGGATATGAAGAAATGTAATTAGATTGTAGATACAAGAAGGCTGAGAGAGAAGACAAAGTTTCTGAGAACTTTTTATAGACAAAGTTATGGAAGAAACCGAGCCTCGAGGGATGAGAGATGAAGAACAAGCTTAGGAGCGAATTTGCGCAATTACAGACCATAAAAAGCTCAGGAGAGATAGTGTTGAATAATTCCGAACTAAATTGGAAGGATAGAGGAGGAGTAGCATCAAGGAATCAATAACGCAAAGCAGCGAAATCTGAAAGAGGAGAAATTGGCTAAAGACAGAATTACTTAGAAGAATTCGGAGAGAGGAATCCATGGCAAGGATTGAATTGCAAAGTTGAAGGTTTAAGGATCGACGACGGAGATTAGAGTGGATAGAAGAGGAGAGGAAGAACCATGAGAAGGTGAAAGGATGATTGCGATTAAATCGCAGATCTAAAATGGATGGGTCTCGGCAGGGTGTAGTTTCACATTAGCGATTGAATTATTTAAGAGTTAAGTATTTCGCAAGGTGAAAAAGGTAACTTTCGATGTGATGCAGTAAGAACAGGGCCATGTGATGTGATGAGAGGGAGCCACGTGTCAGCTTTGCGCAATAGCATACTTCATAAATCATAGCAGATATCATTAAAGAGTCACAAGGTAATTTTTCTACGATGCGATGCGGTAAGGTTTGATATGTGCAATGTAATGAGGGAATGCTACATGTCAGAATGATGTGAAAGGGAACTTCGCAAAGTTTTGAGAGCGAGCATATTCAGTGAAGAGTTAAAAGTTGCAGGCAAGAGACTGCGACGTGCTGTGATTGGCTATCGGAGTGTGGGATTCGAGAACTCCAGTTCCACGTAAATATAAATTGATATGGGTAAGTGTTATGGGTTTAAGGATATCTCTGTTGATTCACACATGTATGTATGTTAAATGACCTTCGATGTATTTTGTATTCAGCGGTGTTAAAAAAAATAGGAGTTATGTGGGTCCTAACACATAGTCCACGATTATAAGATAAATTGCAGCTACAACTGCATCAATTGGTATTAGAGAATACAAGATATGAGAGGAGGTGTCAAGGACTTTGAAATAAGAAAAGTTGAGAAAGATTTCGAATTTATTGTAATCTACTAAACTTTAAGAGTTAAGACTGCGGATTGAAGGGTTATAAAAAATCATAAGATGTACAACAACATGGATGAAGTAGTAGCAAAGAAAATAAGTAGTAGAAGGAGTGAAAACATCTCAGCAAAGAGATCATAGCCTTTAAGGGCAGTGATGAAGGAAGCTAGCAATAGTTTCTAGGAGGAAGAAGAAGTGTGGTCAGAACCTAGTATTTCAGCTGAGGTTGAAATATAAAAGGACATTAGTGTTGTCAAGTGCATATGACTTATGAAAGTGAGCCTAGAATTATTATAGAGGAGTTCTCAAGGAGGGTTCTAGATTGAGGACCAATACTTTTCAAAAGACCAAGCATAAAGGAAGTTTGTTGAGGTAAGTTGTAGCAGGAGGAAATGTTACTGCACGGGCTAGTGCAGCTCATAAAGGGTGAAAGAACTCAAGAATATTACTATTAAAAGTCATAGGAGAGGTTCAGGAGGCAACCACAAAATGAAGAAGGAATATGCCAAGATAAATGGCATGTGGAAGAAGATGAATGATGAATAATATAAGAGAGAAATAGTTGAGATGAGAACCCATATTGATCTATTGATGGAGTTCGTACAGAGGAGTGATGAAGACCAGAGGTGTGGATGGATTATGACGAAGAGATTGAAGTGGCATGGAATACAGATGAAGAGGGAGCATAGTTTGAATGCTTAAGAAAGAAGAAGAGTCACCAAGAGATGACTTGGGACTGGAGACAGGTACTACACTTATTTCAAAGCTAAAAAAGGCTTGTTGTATCTCACAAGGTGGATTAGGATAATTACGCAAATGGAAGAAGAAGAGATGACCACTGAAGGTTATCTGAAAGGGTCAAAGCAAATTTCATAAACGAAATAAGACTATGGCTATTGATAGTCATAGTAAAGGTTCTAAGGGATATTATGAGAGATAAAGTAAGAATAAACTTGATAGAGAATTAGCTGAGATTAAAGTGCAGCTAGAAGTATTGAGAGAATTCATAAAAGGGAATATGGAACACCAATGTTATGTTGGCTTCTGTTGTGTCCAAAAACAACACCCCTTCTTATTTAGTAGTATAACTACTAATAAATAAGTGGGGTCCCTTAGTCAAAAAATTTAAAAAAATTAATTAGTGCTTGTATTTCCTTTTTCAATAGAACTTACTATCATAAACTTAGGAAAATACCTCTTGAAAAATCTAAAAATCTTAAGATTTATGATAAGATAGAATAAAATCATTCATTAAGGAATATCGCATCGCAAAAAGGTAATGCATACCTCCTTGCAAGCGGAAGTCTAAGATTTCGAGATCGCGATGCGAAACTACGTATGAATCACATTCATCGCATCGCATGCCTCAAATATCACTTATGTTGAAAATTCTCAAAATGCCGATATGCGATGCCGCATATCGCAAATCGCACATCGCGGAAAATACATTAACAGATGATTATTATATGTTGCGGTTTGCGATGTTGCGATCTCCGATGTTGCGATTTGCAATATTGCGATTTGCGATGCTGCGATATGCGATGTTGCAATCTGCGATGTGGCAATCTGCAATGTTGCAATTTCTGATATTGCAAAGCAAATCGTAGATCGCCTTATCGCATATCTTTAGGGCTCATTGCATGAAAACGTTTTTCCATAAACCAAGACTTGGTTATGCGCTTTAACGTTAATCAATGAATTGTTTGTCACTCATTAATGAAATATGGTTTTGTTCTGATCAAAGAACTATTTCACGTAAGGTGGTATATTTTATACATCCCGTCACTTTTTTCCTATAATTACTCTCACTAAATTCATAAACTATAGGAGCAAAGAACAGAGAACTATACAAAGCAATATTTAGGATATAATGGGAAAGAAAGACAAGGGTCTGAGTTTTGAAGACAAAGAAATGACGCCCTTATATACAGACACCTCCTGTAACAAAGACATTGGTATTACGACTTGGGAGGGCATGTATAATCTACTTGAGGAAGAGAACCCCAGAGTAATGGAGATTTTGGCTACTGCAGGCTCAAATGGGTCTTCCTAAGCATCTATTACAGAGCTAGCTTGCTCATTCTTGCACCGGATAGCGGAAAGACCTAAAATTCTTCCATACACGGACATGGTTAAATGGGTATTGGATAACACTGATATTACAAACAGACAGTTTAAGACTCAAGGTAAAGAAATCATTGGCTCATTTACTCCACAAGGTTTGAGACTCATGTATCTTTTGCTGGAGCCACAGGCGACTTATACTAAACATTTCATGGAGAAGTTTGCAAAAGAAAATGAAAACCTAGAAGAGTGCACCAAGGACTGGTTGAGGAGAGACGAACCACTAAAAAATGACAAACATGGTATGTACAGTACTTGTTCTCTCACTTACCCATATTTCTTTGCTGCTGCTATGCTCTATAGGATTTTTGGAAAGCCAGACATTAATAAGTTTTCATTTTAATGGCTACCATTATTGAATGCTGCTATTAATGCTACTATTTTGGATTGGGCTAAGATATTATCTAAAAACTTAGCCACGACAATTTTGAATTACTGGTCTAAAAGAACTGTTTCCTAGAGGATTTATCCCCCTTTTTACTTATCTGCATATGTGATGGATTCAATTTATTATATTTCCAAATTTCCTTTAATGGGTTTTAAATGGAATACTCAAGATCCATTACCCATCCATGTTTATGACAAATAATTATGGGATTCAGAGTTCATTCCCTATTTTGACAATATTTGCCATGGAATCTGTTGCCCCTATACAAAATTTTATATGATAAAGACGCTCCAAGGTTTTCTCCTGAAGCAGACGTAGACATACTTCCTGTTGCGAGATGGTTTGGAGAAGAATTATTTACATATGTTAGGGTATTTGGAATTTTCACTTCTCCTCATGTTTTACCTTTGTATGTTCCTGATAAACTCATGGCCCGAGAAATTGCTTATCAAACCAGTGGAGAAGGAGGTTTGACTAAAGATTTAAAGGACAAAAAGAAGACTATTTAGCCACAATTTTCTATGGCCTGTGGGGCCTTTTCACTATTTGATGTTGGCCATGCTTTCAAAGAAGTAAACAACATTACATGTTTAAGTTTGTTCAAGTTTCCAAGAAGACCATTCGACCCCTATGATATTGTTAAAAATTTCACTACTGTAGTCAAAATAAGAGTGTTTTCTAAAGAAGATGATATTTTTGATGATATGTTCCAAGAAAAATGCACACTTAAAGAGGTTTTATATTCAGCCCAAATACGGTTTCCTCCAGCAAAATTTCAAGAAATCAAGATATACAGGGAAAGGAGCTTAACTACTATCCCTTTGGATAAATTACGTCTGGAACCCGTAAGGGAACCAACTCCCAGTATTAGTCTCATTGGAAGTTCAGGTACAGACAGGTCTAATTCTAAGTCTCAGAAAGAATCCTCGGAACATTCTAAAAGATCTGACAATGACCATGATAGAAGTGAAGGGTCAGTAAGAGATACTTCCCAGTCAAAAGAGCTCTCGCAGCAACAGGTTTCAACCTCTTCACAGTTAAATCCTCTCCCTCTCATTGTACAACAACCATCAGTCAGAAATGAGTTAGATAAGGAATGGGAGACATTAAATGATTTAATCAATATTGAAGGATAGAACACACAGACATCTGTGAGTAATGTACATACAACAAAAAATATAGTCACAGGAATAACTAGCAATGTCTCAGAAATGGAACATATTCGCACTACCCCATCCTCTGAAATTATGCTCAAAATGGAGTAAATTCCTCCTCTTGATGTATTTTATAGCCCACAACACAAGGAAATGGTAAAAAGACAAAGAAAGAAAATAAAATTGGAAAATGTGCTCTTTCATGATGCAGAGCAATTAGATATCCTATGGCATGATCCTACCACTGATCCAACTGAAAATCTCACCAAATTACCTCTGTTCACAGGAGCATATGCATCTGCAGCCATTGATAAAGCGTTTGAGGTACGACAATTACTAAATGAGAAAGGATATCAAGTACAGGTTTTGCGACGACAGCTACAACAAGCCAACACCAACAACGAAGCACAAAGACAACTTGAAAATTACAGCAAGACTTCCAACAAATGTAGATAGGATACCAGAACAGTTTGGCTGAAAAGGAAAAATAGCTATAGGTTATGCAAGAGATGCACAAGGATGATCCCAAGCTTACAGAACTCATAATAGAGTCTATTGCCTTATATGATCAACTACTACAACAACAGGAAATATTATGCCAAAGAATATCACAGCGGAACTCTTATTGTAAAGAAAGTGATAAAATCACTAATCATGTCGTATATTTACAACATGATTATGATTCAATTGATAAAAGAGTTACTGACTATTTATTTTGGCAAGAAATAGAGGAGGGGAAAAGAGCAGGTGCACCAATAATCAATAACAATCACAAAGTAATGCTCTTTAATAATTGGGATGCGCACATTAGAAAAGAAGAGCAAGCAGCGGAAGAAGCAGTCACAGCAGCAAACAATATTATTGATTGTATAAATGAAATTTTTCACGAGGAAAATATGATCTCTGAAAGTACTCTAGGCTATCTACCGAAAGTACAACAACTGCAGACAGACTGGAGACAGAAGGCTCCAGAAAAGGCAGAATCGATTAAAATATTAACACGGTTAAATCGGGATTCTTACTGGGCGTGTTTGGTAAAACCACACAGCCAGTGCATGACTCTCAAATGTATCATCAATTCTGCCAAAAATATGGTGACAAATCTTGTCGATTTTGTTTTCACAGGACAATTAAAGTGTGAATTCGGCCAGCCAACTCTTCTCAAACCAATGCTGAACACTTGCAACTTCAAAGAATAGATTCACAAGTAGTTAGTTGTTAAGTTTTAATTTTAGATTTAGTATTAATTTTGCTTTATTTTTTCCTGAAATAAGGACGGTCATTTAAAGCGTATCCTACATTTTTGTAATAGATTATTTTTAGATTTATTTAGTAGTATTTAAACCCTTCTCATGCATTTAGAGAAGGGTCCTGATATTTGTCAAAAACTTGTCCTCAGAACATGCAGTTTTGCACCCTTTGAGGAGGTTTTGATGAATGAATGGACCAATATTTATTGATATCTGTGTTTAATATCTACTACTAATGTGTCACTTTTGTACTCTTAGTAGATGTTGGATTAAGAAGAGATAAGTCATTATTTCTTGAAGCTCATGAGTAGAACTAGTTATAAATGGTACTTTTATCTCTTAACTATTTATATCCTTGTGTTAAAGTGATATTTATGTTAAGTTGTTTATATATTGATGCTTGAATGCTTGAGTTATCATTTGGCACTCTTGTACAGTGATAGCTATTTATTTATGCTTAATGTATAAATAACTTATTATGCGATATGTTTTTCACAACTGTTTCGTCTAACTTTTTATGCGAAGTGGTTTATCTTTATTGAAATCTTTTCTTATAAACAATTGAATGATATTTATTACCAATTTTTATTTGAAATCATTTTAGATTTCATAACGGAAAGATTACATCCGAGGTTAGTATAGAATTAGATATTTCTGTTTATTAGAATACAATTACATGTTATTAGATTAGAATTAGAATAAAAGAATTTCATTTAGGAACTTTTAGAAAGGAAATATATATTCTGAACACACACACACATATTGGGAAACTGGTCCCATTATCCCAGTCGGACCCACTATACTAAACAAAAAAGGAGCTGCCAACCAAGGTCCGGACCGGGTGGGTATCCCCCTTGTTGTAGACCCGATTTTCAGGACTTCAACATATTTGGCACTAGAAGGAGGGCCCCGAACTATGAATGGAAAGTAAGTCAAAATCTAAATACCATTCTGAGAGTAAATTTCTCTCGCCATCTTCCCCAACTTCTCCATCACACTTAGAATCTTTAAATCCAGAGCTAGAAGTCGAAAGAACAACGACCACTACCACAAACCCTGACTTTTCATAAGAATCTAATATTGAACCTCCTAAAGTTGAATCTTTGATTCATAAACTTCAATGATTTTCACTATCACCTCAAAGATCTGATAAATCTCAAGGTAGTGTGCCTTCGCAATATAACCCTACTCATCCCCTTACTAGATTATAGAGTGAAAAGTTTGGTGTTCAGCCAATGGAGTTACCTTTACCTACAAGGAAGAGAGTAAGGAAATAACCTAAAGGGTCTAATAGCAAGACTCTTTCATCATCATCATCCATCTCAACCTCTTCACTGCGAAGTCAACCATCCACCCCTCCACTTCAGATTATTGTCCAACAGTCCACTCAAACTTCCACATCTCCTTCTCAAACATCTAGAATCGTAATATCCTCATCTTTCCAACCACAGGGATCATATTCTGTGATTTCCTCTATTATTATTTCAGTGATGGCCCGTCCATGGAATAACCCAGGAGCAGTCTTAATGCCTACACCCTTGAGTCAAATACCGGCTCATCCTGAAAAATGGTTGCCTAAGTTTAATCCTGAAGCAGGCATGCTAGCAGAAGAACATATAAATAACTTTATGTTTTCCATAAATATCAATAAAAATACTAATGAAGACATTGTCGTCTGACTTTTTCCCTATAATCTACAAGGAGCAACCAGATCATGGTATTTCTCATTACCATCTGGATCTATCACTAGTTGGGATATCTTTCAAGATCAATTTTTGACTAAATTTGGTGATGACAGGTCTACAGCGACGCTAATCAATGACCTGTCTAATATTAGGGCTGAGTCAAAAGAACCTATCAAAGATTTCAATTCACGTTTCAATAAATTGTTAAATAAAATTCCTACTTCTTCCAAGCCTAGTGAAGAAGTGCGAAGTGAATGATACATTTTTTCTTTACCATCAAACATAGAAATCTTTATGGATAGGGCTAACAAAACAACTTTAGATGACAATATGAAGGAAGAAATAACAGTAGAGAAACATATCATAGCCCTAGAAAAGAAAAACGCAATAGAGGAACGAAAAACCAAGAAGGTTACTTTTAAGGAAGTTCCCAAGAAAAAACAATCGAAAGATCCATTCGATTTAGAAGGATTGAAAAAAGTTCTGAAAACCATGTCCAACGAAATGATCGACATTAAGAAACAAGTGGTAGAAACATCTTCTAAAAAGTCATTCAAGCCTTATAGAAGAAACCCTTCGACTAATTCAAAGCCGCCAAATGCTATCACAAGTGTTGAATCAAAAGAACAAGAAGAAAAGTTTGCTACTGAAGAAACTACTGATGAAGAAGAAGTTGTAGAAGTACAAGGTATGTGGGACTTCATCCTCCCACATGAATAAGATCAAGAAGCATCTCCAGTTAGCACTCGAAGTAGAAATCAACTTGATCCTCCTCAACCTACCCCTAAGCCAAAGAGCGCAAGCTCAATTACTAAGGATAAAGTCGCAGCGAAGAAAACGACATCTAAAGCGATTCAAACTTGCCCAGTCCAAACAAATTCAACAACTCCATCAAAAACACTGATCATTTCGGATGAAATGGAGTATAATATCATAGAAGACATGAGGAAGACTAGGGCTAACATCACTTTTTATGAATTGAGAAAGTTAAAACACCAGCAAAAGGTACTTTTGAAAGAATTGCATGCTATACCATAAAAACCTTTGCCTGATCTTGTAATCTCTCAAGCTTCCCATGAGATGGGAAGACCTCCAACTAATGAGATTAGTAAATTTTATCTAGAAAATATCGTTTTAATTGGAGGAAGGTCTAGATCTCATACTCCTCCATTTCTTCTTACTTACGAAGTTTTCAATAAAAAATTGCATAATTGTTTGGTGGATTCTTGAGCTTCATCTAATATTCTACCAAAATCAATATGTGCAAAGTTGAACATTCAACCGCAAAAATCTGTTGTGCGCATAGTTCAGTTAGATCGATCACAAGTTGAAGTAATCGGCGAATTAAATCAGGTTACCATAAGGCTGTCATCTAATCCAAAGGTATGCCAAGTTATCGGCATTTTAGTTGCAGATATTCCAGAATTTTATAGCTTAATTCTTAGCAGAGATTGGTCAGAAAAACTTCATGGATACTTTTCAACTGATTGGTCACACATGTGGCTCACTTATAATGGTAAACCAAATCAGATAAAGATTGAACGAGAAAGACATCAGAAATACATAGTAACAGAACTGGAAGGAGAAAATGAACCGGTTGCATACAGAAATAATATCATTGGCAATTATTCAGTTGATTATTTCTTAGGAAATTTTAATGCTCATGCTTCACCTTACTTAGAACATTCTGTTATATCTCAAATAGAAAAATTTTCTCAAACAGATAGCTCTAAATGCATTAACTTTATTGATGCTCCTGTAAATAAATCTTTATTTTCGAAGTTATTTTTTGACGGTTCTAAGTCTAATGAATGAGTAGGAGCAGGATGTGTGTTAATCAGTCCAGAGGGAAAAAAACTATGCTAACTTGCAGACTCGAGTTCAATTGTACCAATAATACTGTAGAATACGAGGCTTTAGTCCAAGGATTATATAAAGCAATCAGATTAGACATCAAATATCTACAAGTTTTCAATGATTCTGAAATTGTAATCAGACAGGTACGCAATACTATACATTTTTTATTAGGTCATTTAAATCATTATCAATATTTAGTTCAAGATCTGACTGAACATTTTATAGCATTTAATATTTCATCAATTCCCAGAATCCAGAATGCTAGTGCAGACCTCCTAGCCAATGTAGCTTCCAAGCTCATTCCTTCAGAAGACTATAGCCGTGATCTATTTTCAATCAAATTAATGTTTAGACCTTCAATTCCTTATAACATTACCAATTAGAGAATTTTTAATGATGATCCTGATATTGTAAACCTTCTCACATCTGAAGGATATTACACCAATCAGATAATTGATGAAGACCAACATGACAGACAATTGCAACATGATAGCACTAATAATGCTATGCCAAAGTCAGTAGTCAAGTCAGAAGACCTTTATGATTTGAAAGATCGATTCAAAATATCTACCAATTCAAAACTCCAAAGCTCAACTTTGAACTATGAATTAGTAAATCTAGGAACTGATACCAAACCACAGAATATCAACCTAGGCCTCGGCCTAGCTCCTGAAGAAAAATTAGCATATGTTCATCTCTTGAAACAATACAAAAGTGTCTTTTCTTGGAACTACAATGAACTTAAAACTTATGACACTTTTATCATCCAACATACTATCCCAATGATAAACGATGAAAAACATGTCCAACAAAAACAGAGAAAGATCCATCCCAATCTAGAAAACTAGATCAAATCTGACCTCAATAAGTTATTGAAAGCCAAGATTATTTTTCCCGTTCGACATTCTAAATGGGTTTCCAATATGGCTCCCGTTAGAAAGAAGAATGGAGACATTAGAATTTGCATTGACTTTCGAAATCTTAATAAATCTTGCCAAAAAGATAATTTTCCTTTGCCTCCTATGGAGCAAATATAGCAGGTAGTTGCAGGATCAGAATTAATGTCCTTCTTAGATGGTTTCTCTGGCTACAACCAAGTGTTAGTCCATCCTGATGATCAATTGAAACCATATTCAGAACCAAATGGGGCACTTACGCATATCAAGAGATGCCTTTTGGTCTGATCAACACTAGTGCCACATTTCAGAGAGCCATGGACATTTCATTTAAGGGATTAGTTAACAAATCAATGTTAATTTACTTGGATGATATAACTGTGTATTCCAAGAAATGAGGCAATCATCTTAGAGATTTGAAACAGATCTTCCAACGTTGTTAAAGGTATGGAATTTCACTTAACCCGAAAAAGTCCTTTTTTGCATTAAGTGAAGGAAAACTTCTTCGATTCATAGTGTCAAAATCTAGAATTCATATTGATCCTGACAAAATCAAGGAGATTTCTGAAATACCCCTACCTCACAACAAGAAAGCTATGCAATATTTCCTTAGCTAGATTAATTTTGTAAAGATATTTGTGCCAGATTTTTTAAGAATTTTATCTCCTTTACAAGAAATGACTAAAAAGAATTCAAACTTCAAATGGGGCCAAGATGAATATGAAGCATTTAATCTGATCAAACAAGCAATTGTTAACGCTCCATCTTTAGCAAATCCAATTTTTTTTATCCTTTTATTTTATATACATTTTCCTCTGATAGATCATATGTTGCGATACTCACTCAAGAAAATCAAGACAAGGCAGAAGCCCCAATTTCTTTTCTGAGTTCAAATTTACAGTGAGTTGAATTAAATTATTCTAACGTGGAGAAACAAGCTTATGTTGTTTTCAAAGCAATTAAATATTTTGGACCCTTTCTACTTAAAACCCATACAAAAATCATAGTACCGTTTCCAGCGGTAAGAAATATTTTAGTACAGAAAGATGTGGGTGAGAAAAGAGCTAATTGGGTTACTACCTTACAAGAATATGATGTAGAAATCAGGCCAACAAGTATTGTAAAAGGTCAAGGCTTTTGCAAAATGCTAGCTGGAGCATCGCTTATTTCTGAGGTACCATCTACAAAGATACAAATGTATGAGGTAGGCCTAAACGATGTTGAATCATTATATGCTGATATCTAATTTTATCTAAGGAATCAATATGCTCCTCCAAATCTATATTACACCAGGAAAAGAGCTCTAAGGTTGAAGGCTAAACAATATCAGCTCGTGAATGATGTTCTTTTTAGAATGAATTATGATTTTGTTCTCCTTAGATGTCTTGAGAAATATGAAGTTGAAAAAGTCTTGCAGGAACTCCACGATGGGCCAACAGGTGGACATTATGCTGAAGATGCTACTGCACATAAAATCCTCCACGCACGCTATTACTAGCCCACATTATTCAAAGACTCACATAGCTACTTAAGGAAATGTCAAGTTTGTCAAACCGCTGCTGGAAGACAAAATAAACCATCATTGCCTCTGCAACCAGTCAACATTGAGCAACCTTTTGATCAATGGGGATTGGACATAATAGGTGAAATCATTCCTCAATCTTGTAAACAACATATGTATATACTTACAGAAAATGTTTATTTTACTAAATGGGTAGAAGCAGTTCCTCTCAAGACAGCTAATGCCGAGCACATCATTGACTTCATAGATCAGTTCATAATCACCAGGTTTGGCTTACCTTTTGCTTTAATGTTTGATAATGCATCATATTTTTCTGGTAATGCTATGACTAAATTTGCACTCAAAAGGGGTTTTAAACTTAAATACTCTGCCAATTATTACCCACAGGGAAATGGTTTAGCTGAATCAACAAAAAAAATCTTAATCAGAATCATTAAGCGAACCATTGATCAAAATCACAAAAATTGGCATAAATCTTCAGTATATGCTTTATGGGCAGATCGAATAACGTAGAAAGCTTCCATTGGCACTTCTCCCTTTAATTTAGTTTATGGGAAAGAAGTGGTTCTTCCAACTCATCTAGCAATTCCCTCTTTGGCCTTAGTTCAATATATTGATGAAGCACCAACTTCTTCTTTACAACTCATGAGAAAAGGATAAAATAACTCATGCTCATCATCATTCCTCAATCTTGTAAACAACATAGGTATATACTTACAGCAAATGTTTATTTTACTAAATGGGTAGAAGCAATTCCTCTCAAGACAGCTAATGCCGAGCACATCATTGACTTCATAGATCAGTTCATAATCACCAGGTTTGGCTTACCTTCTGCTTTAATGTTTGATAATGCATCATATTTTTCTGGTAATGCTATGAATAAATTTGCACTCAAAAGGGGTTTTAAACTTAAATACTCTGCCAATTATTACCCACAGGGAAATGGTTTAGCTGAATCAACAAAAAAAATCTTAATCAGAATCATTAAGCGAACCATTGATCAAAATCACAAAAATTGGCATAAATCTTTAGCATATGCTTATGGGCAGATCGAATAACGTAGAAAGCCTCCATTGGCACTTCTCCCTTTAATTTAGTTTATGGGAAAGAAGTGGTTCTTCCAACTCATCTAGCAATTCCCTCTTTGGCCTTAGTTCAATATATTGATGAAGCACCAACTTCTTCTTTACAAACAATGAGAAAAGGATAAAATAACTCATGCTCATCATCAAGCATTAGTAAAAGCATCTTTTGATTCAAACATGATATCCATAAATGACTTTCATATGGGAGATCTAGTTTTAAAATGGGACAAGGCTCATGAGGAAAAAGGAAAACATACGAAATTTCAACGAATGTGGCTTGGTCCTTTTCAAATTGCAAAAGTCATAGGTCCATCTACTTTTATGTTGTAGGATTTAACAGGAAAAAGAGTCTTTACTTGTTAACGGACAGATCCTCAAAAATTATTTTCCATAGGAGATCCTTCTTCTATTTTGTAGATTAATTTTCTTTACTTTCATAATAAAACTAGTTGTAAATGGTTACATTTGGAATTCACGAAAAATATACAAATTCTCTTTTAGATTTTGTTTTTTCGCTTGTATAAATAGAATCCTTTTAGAAAATTGATCATTATTATTGAAAGATACAGTTAAAAGCTTTAGGTCTAGAAATGATACTAGTTTCAACTTTGTAAATTTTGATAAAAAACGATCTTTAGTGTGAAATTGTTTTATATCACTTCAATAAAAGGTATCAATAACAAAACGAAGATTCTTTGTATAAAAGCTCTTTCCAAAAACTCTACCATTGTCGTCCAGAGCTATCCTAAGGAAACATTGACTTCCTCCCCACCTAGGAAATTACAACGTTCAGCGAATAATCCAATGGTACACTTTTAACTTAAAGAGTAAGAGGTCTCATCATGAGTCGACTTATTATGATCATAGATATTATAGCTTGCTGACTTTGCCAATACTGCATACCACAACAGGACAATGACTCGAGATTGTTGCAATCAAAAGACAAGGGGTGTCATCATGAGCCATCTTGTTCAATAAAGTTATAAATCAAGTGAATGGCACTGTCATAAATTGGCTACCAAACCAAGACATTGTTATTTAAGGGTACAAAGAAAATGAAAGAAATAAGTGTGAATATGGATTTCTCTTTGAAAATTGTATATTTCTCCAAGTAGGATACATGACCATTGCTGGGTAACAGGTAACACTGTCGAGGCTATAAATGCCTACTGGTAGCAACGGCTCTACCCATGACAAATTAGCATATTTAAAACTGGTTTGTAGAGAAGCCTTTGTTTTTACCTTTACAAACAAAGTAATGATTGATGTAGATACAAGGACTAGCTTGAGGAAGTAAATAATCAAATTTGAATATAGAAGAAATGAAATATCATTGATAGATTAAAAGCATCATGTACTTTGTCTTTCTATAATAAAGTTTGATTTTCTGGAAAATTTTCTTTTTTAGAAGTTTAGAAAATTCAAAAGAAAAACAAAGATAATTGGTTCTTCCAAGTGAATCGCCAATTGTTGTGGCTAGCAACAACACCCCTTCTTATTTAATAGTATCACTACTAATAAATAAGTGGGGTCCCTTAGTCAAAAATAAAATAAAAAAATTAGTGCTTGTATTTTCTTTTTCAATAGAACTTACTATCATAAAATTAGGAAAATACCTCTTTAAAAATCTAAAAATCTTAAGATTTATGATAAGATAGAATAAAATCATTCCTTAAGGAATATCGCATCGTAAAAAGGTAATGCATGCCTCCTTTCAAGCGAAAGTCTAAGATTACGAGATTGCGATATGAAACTACGTATGAATCACATTCATCGCATTGCATGCCTCAAATATCACTTATGTTGAAAATCCTCGAAATTCCGATATGCGATGGCACATATCGCAAATCGTACATCGCGAAAAATACATTAACAGATGATTATTATATGTTGTGGTTTACGATGTTGCGATCTACGATGTTGCGATTTGAGATAATACAAAGAAAATCACAGATCTTTAGGGCTCATTGCACGAAAACATTTTTCCATAAACCGAGACTTGGTTATGCATTTTAATTTTAATCAATGAATTGGTTGTCACTCATTAATGAAATATGGTTTTGTTCTGATCGAAGAAATATTTCACGTAAGGTGGTATATTTTATACATCCCGTCACCTTTTTCCTATCATTATTCTCACTAAATTCATAAACTGCAAGAGAAAATAACACAGAACTATACAAAGAAATATTCAGGATATAATGGGAAAGAAAGACAAGGCTTTGAGTTCTGAAGACAAAGAAATGACGCCCTTATATACAGACACCGCCTGTAACAAAGACGGTGGTATTACTACTTGGGAGGACATGTATAATCTACTTGAGGAAGAGAACCCCAGAGTAATGGAGATTTCGACTACTGCAGGCTCACATGGGTCTTCCGAAGCATATATTACAGAGCTAGCTTTCTCATTCTTGCACCGGATAGTGGTGAGACCCAAAATTATTCCATACACGAACATGGTTAAATGGGTATTGGACAACACTGATATTACAAACAGACAGTTTAAGACTCAAGGTCAAGAACTCATCGGCTCATTTACTCCACAAGATTTGAGACTCATGTATCATTTTTCGGAGCCACAGGCGACTTATAACAAACAGTTCATGGAGAATTTTGCCAAAGAAAATGAAAACCTAGCAGAATGCATGAAGGACTGGTCAAGGAGAGATGAACCATTAAAAAATGACAAACATTTTATGTGCAATACTGGTTCTCTCACTTCCCCGTATTGCTTTGCTGCTGCTATGCTCTGTAGGCTTTTTGGAAAGCCAGACATTAATAAGTTTTCATTTTAATGGCTACCATGATTGAATGCTGCTGTTAATGCTACTATTGTGGATTGGGATAAGATATTATCTGACAACTTAGCCTCGGCCATTTTTAATTACCAGTCTAAAAGAACTGTTTCCCAAAGGATTTGTCCCCCTTTTTACTTATCTGCATATGTGATGGATTCAATTTGTTATATTTCCAAATTTACTTTAATGGGTTGGAAATGGACTACTCAAGATCCATCACCCATTCATGTTTATCACAATGAATTGTGGGATTCAGAGTTCATTCCCTATTTTTCCAAGATTTGCCATCGAATCATGTTGCCCCTGTACAAAATGTTATATGATAAAGACGCTCCAAGGTTTTCTCCTGGAGCAGAGGTAGACATACTTCCTATTGCGAGATGGTTTGGAGAAGAATTATTTACATATGTTAGGTTATTTGGAAGTTTTGCTTCTCCTCATGTTTTACCTTTGTATTTTCCTGATAAAATCATGGCTCGAGAAACTGCTTATCAAACCTGCGGAGAAGGAGGTTTGAATAAAGATTTAAAGGACAAAAAGAAGGCTATCTGGCCACAATTTTCTGTGGCCTGTGGGGCCTTTTCACTATTTTATGTTGGCCATGCATTCAAAGAAGTAAACAAAATTATATGTTTATGTTTTTTTAAGTTTCCAAGAAGACCATTCGACCCCTATGATATTGTTAAAAATTTCACTACTGTAGTCAAAATAAGAGTGTTTTCTAAAGAAGATGATATTTTTGATGATATGTTCCAAGAAAAATGCACACTTAAAGAGGTTTTATATTCAGCCCAAATACGGTTTCCTCCAGCAAAATTTCAAGAAATCAAGATATACAGGGAAAGGAGGTTAACTACTATCCCTTTGGATAAATTACGCCTGGAACCCGTAAGGGAACCAACTCCCAGTATTAGTCTCAGTGGAAGTTCAGGTACAGACAGGTCTAATTCTAAGTCTCAGAAAGAAACCTTGGAACATTCTAAAAGATCTGACAATGACCATGATAGAAGTGAAGGGTCAGTAAGAGATACTTCCCAGTCAAAAGAGCTCTCGCAGCAACAAATTTCAACCTCTTCACAGTTAAATCCTCTCCCTCTCATTGTACAACAACCATCAGTCAGAAATGAGTTAGATAAGGAATGGGAGACATTAAATGATTTAATCAATATTGAAGGATAGAACACACAGACATCTGTGAGTAATGTACAGACAACAAAAAATATAGTCACAAGAATAACTAGCAATGTCTCAGAAATGAAACATATTCCCATTACCCCATCCTCTGAAATTAAGCTCAAAATGGAGGAAATTCCTCCTCTTGATGTATTTTATAGCCCACAACACAACGTAGTGTTAAAAAGGAAAAGAAAGAAAAGAAAACTGGAAAATGTGCTCTCTCATGATGCAGAACAATTAGATATCCTATGGCAAGATCCTACCACTGATCCAACTGAAAATATCACCAAAATATCTCAGTTCACAGGAGCATATGCCTCTACAGCCATTGATAAAGAATTTGAGGTACGAAAATTACTAGATGAGAAATAAGATCAAGTACAGGTTTTGCAACGACGGCTGCAACAAGGCAACGCCAACAATGAAGCACAGAGACAGCATGAAAAATTACAGCAAGACTTACAACAAATGCAGATAGGATACCATAACAGTTTGGCTGAAAAAGAAAAAGAGCTCCAGGTTATGCAAGAGATGCACAAGGATGATCCAAAGCTTACAGAATTCATCACATAGTCTATTGCCTTAAATGATCAACTAATGCAGCAACAGGAAATATTATGCCAAAGAATATCATAGTGGAAATCTTATTGTAAAGAAAGTGATAAAATCACTAATCATGTCATAGATTTACGACATGATTATGATTCAATTGATAAAATAGTTACTGACTATTTAGCTTGGCAAGAGACAGAGGAGGGGAAAAGAGCAGGTGCACCAAAAATCAATAAAAATCAAAAAGTAATTCTCTTTAATAATTGGGATGCACAAATCAAAAAAGCAGAGCAAGGAGCAGAAGAAGCAGTCACATCGGCAAGCAATATTATTGATTGTATAAATGAAAATTTGCGCGAGGAAAATCTGATCTCTGAAACTACTCCACACTATCTACCAAAAGTACAGCAACCGCAGACAGACTGGAGACAGAAGGCTCAAGAAAAGGCAAAATCGATTAAAATATTAACAAAGTTAAATCGGGATTCTTACTGGGCGTGTTTGGTAACACCACACATCCAGTGCATGACTCTCAAATGTATCATCAATTCTGCCGAAAATATGGCGCCAGCTCTTGCTGATTCCATTTTCACAGGACAATTAAAGTCTGAAGTCGGCCAGCCAACTCTTCTCAAACCAATGTTGAACACTTGCAATTTCAAGGAACAGATTCACAAGTAGTTAGTTGTTAAGTTTTAATTTTAGATTTAGTATTAATTTTTATTTATTTTTGCCTAAAATAAGGATGGTCATTTAAACTGTATCCTACATTTTTGTAATATATTATTTTTAGATTTAGTTAGTAGTATTTAAACCCTTTTCATGCATTTAGAGAAGGGTCCTGAAATTGGTCAAAAAATTGTCCTCAGAACATGCACTTTTTCACCCTCCGAGGAGGTTTTGATGAATGAATGGAATAGGATTTATTGATATCTGTGTTTAATATCTACTACTGGTGTTGCACTTTTGTACTCTTAGTGGATGTTGGATTAAGAAGAGATAAGTCATTATTGCTTGAAGCTCATGAGTAGAACTAGTTATAAATGGTACTTTTATCTCTTAACTATTTCTGCCCTTGTGTTAAAGTGATATTTATGTTCAGTTGTTTATATATTTATGCTTGAATTCTTGAGTTATCATTTGGCACTCTTGTACGATGATAGCTATTTATTTATGCTTAATGTATGAATAGCTTATTATGTGATATGTTTTTCACAACTATTTCATCTAACTTTTTATATGAAGTGGTTTATCTTTATTGAATTCTTTTCTTATAAATAGTTGAATGATATTTATTACCAATTATTATTTGAAATCATTTTAGATCGCATAACGGAAAGATTACATCTCAGGTTAGTATAGAATTAGATATTTCTTTTTATTAGAATAAAATTGCATGTTATCAGATTGGAATTAGAATAAAATCATTTCATTTAGGAACTTTTAGAAAGGAAATATCTATTCTCAACACACACACAAATATTGGGAAACTGGTCCCATTATCCCCAGTCGGACCCACTATACCAAACGGAAAAGGAGTTGCCAACCAAGGTCCGAACCGGGTGGGTATCCCCCTTGTTGTAGACCCAATTTTCGGGGCTTCAATAGGTTCTTGGGAAGAAAAGAGTCAAGTGGAGTCAGCTATAGAGTAGACCGAGAGATGTAATAGGTTTACATCTAGAAGAATATCTCAGAAGAGTTTAGTTGCAGCATAGTATGTGTGTTGAGGTAGACGTTTACCTAAGTGAACCTTAAAAAGGGTCCATTCTTGCTGATAGTAGTAATGAGGATGAAGACGTGAGACCAGCTAATTGTTTCATTAATCTTGGGAAGGATGAGAACCAGCAAAAAGTGCTAATGATTGAGACAACAGGAGAGGCTATGGATCCTTAAGGGTTTTAAAAAAATTACTATTGTATGTTTACATGTGAAATAGGTAAAGAGAGACAATTTTCTGATGTTTTCATAAAGGATGAAGGGAGAGGAAAAAATATGAATTCTATTCAAGAAGAAAATTAGATATCTAAGTCTCATGTACACGCACATGCACAGCTAAGTGAAAGAAATTATTTCCAGCCTACTGTAAAAGCTAAAAACAAGGAGGAATTGACTTACAATGATGGCCAATAACAAAAAGAGGCAAAAGATGATATCAAGCATTCATATGTTATCCTTCAAAAATCTGAAAAGAAGGCCAGTGAAGACTTTCTGAGTCTTGAAAGAGACTTAGAACAATAAGAGAAAGTTTTGGTGGTTGAGTCATCAAATAAGGCCACTAGGTCTTCTGAGTTTAATGTTGACAAGTTGAATGTGTTTTAAGGTTGTGTAGAAGAAAATCCATCTCTTAGAAGTGTCTCAAGTAAAGTTAAATTTTATCTAGCAAAGCATAATGAAGAAGAAAATTGTCATGAAAGGTATAGTGAAGAGTGTCCTTCTGATGAAGACCAAGTTGAGTTGTTGCAGCAGAAGGAATTCATAAATTCCTTATTTAATGAAGTGCGTAAATTCAATGGAGATGAAGTAGTAATGCCTAATGAGCTGAAACTTGTTATTGATGAGGAAAAAGAATAATTGGCTTTCTTAAGTATCAAGAGGAAGATTATTGGACGAACATTTATGATTTTCATTGAAATAGAGAATCATAATTTTATTCTGATCAAAGATGAAGAAGAAATATCGCAAATAGGTTTTCTTAGTAACAAGGAAGAAGAAAGACATAAATATGAATGTGAGGAATTTATGTCTCAGGAAAAAGGGAAGTTAGTCCTAGAAGTGGAAAAGGCTAAATTGGCTATTAGGACTAGTCAAGAAGAAAAAGGACAATAATGGAATGTTTTCAAGGAAGAGGAAGCGAGTTATACTAAAAATTTAATTCAACATACTAATGACGTACTTGAAGGGAATAAAGTAATTAGTGAATGGACTAGTTGCCTGCTAAAAGAATTTGAGCAAGAGGAAGAGATTGTAGACAAGAAGATGGAACCATGTGAAACTATAGTTGAAACAGAGACAGATACTAGTTTCAAAAAATTAGTTATGTTAACTAGTATATAGGAAAGAGTGAATAAATATATTACTACAGTCAAAGAATTAGAAGGAAATTTACCTTTTGACAGTAGATTTGAAAACAAGGAAAAGAAAAGGGATGTTGCAGAGGGAGATATCTTCATGGATATTCAAGAAATTTCGGTGGCAGCAATGTCCAGAGTAATATTTGCAGTAATATCTAGGAGGAAGTGTAGTAGAATGTGTTGGAAGAAGACTGGGCATAAGATTAGATTAGAGCAGAAGATTATATTGTAAGAAACCATAGATGAACTATAGGAGTTTATGCAAATATCTAAGAATATTTATAGAAAAATGAAGAAAGAAATCCACTGTGGAATTTTTTGGAAAGTGAAGAACAATAAAGGTAGAAGCAGTCAAGCACTAGAACACAAAGTATGGAAGACTGGAATATTGGAGCTAAAGAATGGCGAAGACAATGCATCTTATGGACAACAGAAAAATAGAGTTTGGGATCCTGGAAGATTAAGCATTGAAGACACATGACAAGGAGATCATGAATTATTTTACCTTGGGAGTCTGATGCAGGAGCATTAAGGTAGAGTCAACAATGTGACAAGCTGGTCACATGTTGTGGCTTAGGAAGAGGACTAGTAGTCCCAATAATTTGAAGACTTTTAGTTTTAAAGTATTTTGTTTAAATTTAATTTGGGCTAACATAGCCATTGTAATTTGTAGATTAAAATAATAGTTATATTAGGATTATTTAGGCATTTAGTTGAATAAACTATTCTAAAAATGAATAACAGTTTCTCAACCATATGGGGATTTTGGGAAAGGCATAAAACAGAACTATATCCACGATTGTGGGGTTCTTCCTTCCATCGAGAGAAAAAGAGAATGAGATGGAAATAAGTGTGAGAGAGGGTTAAATGGAGAGTAGGAAAAAATGTAAAAACTAGCTATCCTAGGGCTCAGTTCTATGTATTTTTCTTTATAAATACATTCCAAGTGTTTTTTATTGTGATTAGGCTCTTTGTTTCAACCCGTTTTTTTTTATTTCCCTGTCAAAGTTAAGTATTGAATTTATTTGTTATTATATATGGGTGTTGTATTTTTGTTAATGCACAGACATATTAAGTGCGAGGATGCAGTTCCTATGAAATTTTCACAGGAAAAGATGGGGTAGACACCGAGGGATGAGAGAAAAAGAAATAAAATCAGATTACAGGTGCAACAAGGATGAGCAAGAAGACGAAGTTTCTAAGAACTTCGTATAGACAAAGTGATGGCATAAGCTGAGGGATGAGAGATGAAGAACAAGCTCAGGAGGGAATACATGCATTTGTAGACTGCACAAATCTCAGGAGAGATCGCGTTGAATAATTTTGAACGAAATCTGAAGGATAGCAGAGGAGTAGCATGGAGGAATCAGTAATGTAGAGTGGTGACAGCTGAAAGCAGAGAAATTGGCTAAAGATGAAATTACTTAGAAGAATTCTGAGAGAGGAATCAATGGCGAGGATTGAATTGCAGAGTCAAATGTTTAAGGATCGAAAATGGAGATAAGAGTAGAAAAAAGAGGATAGGTAGAGACATGGGAAGGTGAAGGGATGGTTGTGATTAAATTACAGATTCGAAATGGATGCGTGTCGATAGGGTGAAGTTTCGCATCGGGGATTGAATTATTTAAGAGTTAAGGATTTCGCAAGCTGGAAAATATAACTTGCGATCTACTGCACTAAGAACAGGAGGATGTGATGTGACAAGAGCAAGCCACGTGTTGGCTTTGCGCAATAGTGCACTTCACAAATCATAGCGGATATCATTAAAGAGTCACAAGGTAATTTTTCCATGACGTGATGTAGTAAGGTTTGATATGTGCAATGTGATGAGGAAAGGGTACTTCTCAGCATGGTGTGAAAGTGCACTTCACAAAGTTTTCAGGGTTAGCATATTCGGTGAAGAGTTAAAAGTTTTGGGCAAGAGACTGTGACATGCTGTGATTGGCCATTGGAGTGTGGGACCCAAGAACTCTGGTTCTATGTAAATATAAAGTGATATGGGTAAGTGTTATGGTTTTAAGGATATCGATGTTGATTCATGCATGTATGTATGTTAAATCACCTCCGACGTTTTTTGTATTTTTTTGTTAAAAAAAAGGAGTTTATGTTGGTCCTAACCCATAGTCCACGATTTTCAGCTAAATTGCAGCTGCGACTGCATCATAAGGGTAATGGAGTAGTGATTGGCTATGCATGACATTCAAATGTATGCCCACTCAAAGTTAACTATAAAGAACAAAATATTATTTTATTAAATTATTCTTGATGCGGTGGATTTATTTTTATTACTTAAAAAAAATGTTGTTGTTGGACTATTCGACTCTGCATGCTACCCATTTGGACTTCCTTAATGTAGACTTCCTTTCTTAATGTATCCATGTGCATAAAAAAATCTACAATCATTAATAATAAGGTTTCATTATCACATAATTTCCATATAAGGGATAAACTCTAAGGTTAAATTATAATAAAATTATTTTAATACAATAATAAATTGTAAGATTAAATTATAATAATTATTTTAATACAATTATATTACATATAATATTATTAAATTATTATTATTATATAAAATAATAATAATAATAATAATAATAATCATCATCATCATCATAAAAATAATAATAATAAATTATTAGAAATTAGAAATTCATTTTAATAATATTTAAACCTTTTAAGCATTAAAAAAATATACTTAATCACTTGAGATGAGTAAATTTTATTTTAAATTGAAGAAATTTAAATGCAAATGTTTGCAATTAATTATAATAAAATCCATGAAAGCTCTATGTGACATAGAGTTGGTCGTATTTATAAAATTAGGTATCTCACTCTTCTAGTGAAATCAAGGGACTTCTTTGGCAGAATCGCAGATGAATACCATGCTGATGATTGATAATTGAATTCTACTAGCACTGAAGCGGAAGTTCCCAATTTAGTGTACATCATAAGATCAAATCAACGGAGCTCACACTTCAATTAGAGGGGGAAAAGTACTATGATTTTAACCAAAATACAGAAATTTTATGGATATATAACTTTCATCACAAAAAAAGAGACATAATATTGATGGACGAGAACCATTGTCTCTAACAGAATACAAGACTTTTTATACATGCTCTTTTCATGTGATAAAATTAGCGAAACACGGATTTAGGTTTTTATGTGGGTAATAATTATATATCATATATTATATTTTTATATCCAAAGATACATACATAAGAAAATAAAAATAGAAGATTTGTGGAAATCTTAATTATGGAAAAAATTAGGCGAAAGCACTCACAATTTTTCTAAATATATTAAATTATTTTTTATATTATATTATTTACGAGATTAATTTAATGATTATTTAATTAAATAGATTAATTACTTTCATTAATTCAAGTAATTAATTAAATTAATTTTAAAATGATTAAAATGATTTTAATATTAATTGATTTATTTATTAACATTAATATATTTATATATTAATTAAAACATTATTACTTAATATATAATAGTTAACCGCATTAGTTAAAGAGACCCAAATATAATCACAGTAAGACTTGCTCAACCCTATGTTTATTGTACTTGACTATAAAGAAATCCTTAATTAATATAAATTAATTTATTAGTTAAAACATTAATAAATTGGAGCATTATAAATTATTAATTAAAACATTTTCTAATATGTAACTAAATTTCTTATTTTAGGAATATTGCTTCTGTGATCCATAAATTGAGAAAAAATCTTTCGGTAAAAATCACATCCAAATAAATTTGGTCGACGCGTTTCGAACCAGCCAGTGTGGTTCATCATCAGGACTTGATGAAAAATCTGATCAAGAGACCCAATTAAATAGATCTGAGAAGCTCCAACTAGCCGTTGAAAAATAACGGCTAGTTAGACTAAATCAAAGCCAAAAAAATAAAAAGTCAAGAAATATATATAAAAAGATTAAAGTTTATAATATGAATATTATTTAATATTATTTTTAATTTTAATTTTAATTTTTTTTTAATTTTTTTTTTAATTTTTTTTAATTTTTTTATTATTTTTTTCCTATTGTAAATTAAATAAAAATTAAAATTAAAATTAAAAATAATATTAAATAATATTCATATTATAAACTTTAATCTTTTTATATATATTTCTTGACTTTTTATTTTTTTTGGCTTTGATTTAGTCTAACTAGCCGTTATTTTTCAACGGCTAGTTGGAGCTTCTCATATCTATTTAATTGGGTCTCTTGATCAGATTTTTCATCAAGTCCTGATGATGAACCACACTGGCTGGTTCGAAACGCGTCGACCAAATTTATTTGGATGTGATTTTTACCGAAAGATTTTTTCTAAATTTCTTATGTAAAAATGTTTAATAACATTAAACATTAATTCAAAGATATGTAAAAAAAATATATTGATATTAATTAATAATAAAGTTAGATAATTAATTTATTACCATTATTACATTATTACATTGACATATTAATTAAATCATTAATGCATATTTATTATACTTAACTACATTATTCAAATATATCGAAACATGAATATATTCAGATATCGTTAATAATAATAATAATGGTAAGATGTTGGAATTGTACTTAAATTTTTTTTAACTTAAAAACATTAATTAATAATTTTGACAATAAATTAATTAAAACTTTTATTTGAAAATGTTTAACAACATTAACTTAAACATGTTTAAAGAAATGAATTAACATTAATTAATAATATTATTAATTTACCAATTTATTATCGTTATGAAATATCCCCAGTTTTATATGCTTTTGTTAGACATTTGAACAAGTCCAAAAGGGTACAGTGGAACCTCATGGAAAACAATTGTGTGGATTTATTTTATTATTTCAAGTTAATAAAATAAAATGGAAATTTATGTGCAAATACTAGATTATGATTAGATATCTCGAAACCAAATCCATGAGGATGTATAAGGTTGTAAGACTTTCCCACACTTCCAAAAATCCTTGGAAGAAATAAAGTAAATACTAAATTTAGATTGAAGATAAAAATCTAAAAAGTTGCGTGAGGAAAGAGGAAATGACTTGGAACAGGTGGAATAAAGCTAGAAAGTAGAAAAGCTAGCTTTAAAAGTTCCTTTGTTGAAGAAACAAAGGGAACACCTAGGCACATAGGAAAGCAACATCTTGATTTAACTAGACGCAGTTAAGGGAAAGCATCTAGGGGAAATCAAGCTTAAGTAATTTTATTGAAGATAGAAAAAGGGTTGTCTATTGATGTAGAAAAGGATCTCTACTTGGGGGTGAGCTGTGGAGAAACGGATCTAAGGTTGGGTGGAACCTACTCTACCTTAAGTGGTATGCACTATTAAATTGATTAGTTTTAGATTATACTTTGGTTCTATTATGAATTGCTAAGAAAATAAAATAGTGTAGATATGTGTGAAATTATGAATTTGAATATCTATCTATGTCGTGGAATTAATATGAATTAGAAATAAAATTGAAGGGTTTTTACATTGAATACAATTCTGACTATAATGAAAATAGTCTATCCTGTTTTGTTGTATAGACATCACTCTGTAGAGGACCAACTCTTAGAATGTCTAAAAACCTTATTAGGTTTAGATCTGATGTTAGGTACCATACAAGAAGCTAATAATTCTTCTCTGTTAGAAAATTATATATTACAGAGCAATGCAACACATAAAATATGCGGAAAATACAAGCACACAAAACACATAAAACTATAGAGACACAGATATACGTGGTTCACCCAGTTTGGGCTACGTCCACCCCGAACAGCCAGTCCTTCCTTTCTATTATCCAGCGAAATGAAGAGACAAAACCTAGAGCAAATCCGCTGTAATATCCTCTGTTCTCTCTCACAGTCTCCCTCTTTGTTTCTCGCTCTGAGAATACACACATACAATACACAGCTGCAATACAATACCCTCATAAAAGCGATGGTTTTCCTTCTAGGGAAAAAACCATAAACTAAACATAACTTCTACCGTCAGATCATTTGCCTAATGAACGGCCCAGATTGACTAGAAATTACTATACTCTTACAAGGCAACTTTACATTTTTTTTTAGCTTCGGGGCCGCTGCCCCCGAAACCCCCCACCAGGGGGGGGCTCCATAAATTCGCTGTCGCCCCCCCTTGGCCCCCCCACGGCAGCGATTAATTTACGGGCAGCGTTGCCGCCCCATTTAAGGTACAGGGGTCCAATGTTGTGATACAAAGTAAAAAATATAATCAGGCTCCACACCCAAAATTCTCTATATATCTGTCTAGTATTACCTTATAATTAAGCAAAATTTCATTAGAGAACTACTACGGAATCACGTAAACAGTATAGTCAAACCAAACTCTATGTTGTACTATAATGAGAAATGTGAAGTGTAAATCCTAAAACACTATACTTGCAGAAGAATAGTATTTATTCAAGATAGATTTATATAAATGATGTTAATAAAACTATTATGGAAGAGTTCTACTAAGTACAAGAAAAATGAAAATGATACCATTTTCTATGATGAAATTCCTATATACAAATCCTTATATGATGGTCTAGTCCAATAAGAAATTTCATTTCTGAATTAGTAAAGAACAAAAAAATAATTCATTATGTTCTTAAATTATGTATAACATGATATTAGGAAAGAAATTAAAATTAAGAAAAATATTCATACAAAAAGGAAAGAGTTTCCTTATATATATGGTACTGCCATATACGAGTAAATATTTATTCTACAAAACTGTCCAATTTAAGTAAAGGATATAAATATCCAAATTACACAATGAGGGAATCTTTCCCTCTTTTATAAAATTGTAAAGTTCCTCGAATATTTTATGCTTATGTGCATGTAAAGAGCACAACAAACAATTGGACCAACCTAGATAGTAATAGGTCACCAGTTAAACTTGAATTGAGAAAACTGGGATGTATTTCAAATTCCAAAAGCAGGTGATGTATCATCTTACCTGTGCGAATCAAAGTCAAAGGTTAGATATGAAAATTTTATATTTAAATAAAATATATGTGGAAGAGAAACCTAATTTACATACAACAATCATAAATTCAATACCTTAGGAAAGTTTGGTTCTAGGCTATACCTGCGTCCAAAGAAAAAAAAGGTGGAGTTAATACTAATACTGGATCTAAAAGATAAAATAAAGGTTACATGATTTCATGTGACAGAAATACAGTATATTACTAATAAATTAGTAGTTTTTATACAATATAACAAAAGATTAGTCATCCATGTATAATAAACCGACTTAACATTTCAAACAATCAAATAGAGAATAAATTGTAAATGTTATTTACGGAGGTGAAATTAGAAAAATGGAATCATTGTAATGCCGAGATGCATGATTTCGACAAGGTAACCTAATTAGAGGTTGAGGAATGGTTCCGATATGAAAATTGGCAAACACAGATACTTAATAAAAAAAGGAACAGTTCGTAATCATGCAATATAAAGAATCAATGTTGTTGTTTTAAAATTATTCATAGATATTTGACCTATATAGACTATGTTACATAGAGAATTAATGAACTAACAATCCTCATTCTTAAAAACAAAATCGAAAATGGAAAACACAAATAATATAGAAACACTCGAAGAGTAATAATTTCTGTCGGGTGTAAATAAATACGTTGCACCATAAGTCTCGGTAATGAATCTCAATCCTATAAACTTAATTAAAACTGTAAACCATGGTTAAAATTGGAAGTAAGGAGTTTCACTTACTTGCACTGCAGGCAACCATGAAACAACATGGACAGAAGGATTCAAAGGATATTCCATCTGTCATCTGCAAATTCAAACACATTTTCATAAGTTAAATGATATTCGATAAGTTTAGATCACAAAGAGAAATTAATATAAATAAACTTGGTATGAAAATTTTGAGATCAATATGAAAGTGAACATATATTCTAATTTTTGTGTTAACTCGAAGGGCAATGTTTTTCACCATTTCACATTCAGTTTCCCAATCTCTGAGTACTGAAACATATAAAATAGAAATCCCAAAAATAAACTTATTGAAGCAAGAAAAAATACAGTAATAATATTGAAAATGGTAGAGGTAATGCATCATTTCATTTTAGTCCATACCTCACCATCGATGAGATGAAAAATAATTGAAATGCCAATGTCTACCATAAACTTCGTAGTTATAGCTTACTCGAAAACTCAGTAAATAGGATTCGGATTAAACAATTGGATGCAAATGTCAAATTCTTGAGAACACATTCTTCTCAACTAAAAATCAAACCAAAAATGAAAGAATTCAGCTAGTCCATTCTGTGCATAACAAGAAATAAAGGTAGTAAGAAATTAAACTCTGTTTGATAAACGAAAAAAAAAGAATCAAAACTATACGATGAGTGGGCTAAGTAAGTAACATAGAGGGTAGAACATGTCACCTAGCGGCCAGATGGACTATTCTCTGTGTGCAGAATACCATTGTTTTTGTTAGTCTTGTAGGGTTACGAATTGATTTTTGAAGCAGAGTGGAAGCACTAAGATAGTGGTCGGAGCCTCATCATGAACCAAATGGGAATTTACACGACCAAAAATGGGATTACTTATGCAACAAGAGACCTGAAATTGATTGTTAATCAAAACTGTCCATGTGTTGAAATATCATGAAGTATCCCTCAGATCACCATATCGAAAACTGGATGGAAAATCCCATGTGAAGACGTATGGAAGAATTAATGACAAAGAATCCTAAGGAATTCCTGAATTAGGGTTTGGTGCACTGGCAGAATGAAATAGCCTTTCAAATTTATATCTGACAGTTATGAAATGCTCGAATGGATCAACCATGAATTTAATTTAGACAACAAACTTTAATAATCGTAAGTGTCTAGTACATGTGCATTTGAAATGTAGAGTCCAAGAGCATATCAGAAGTGATGATAAGTTATGATTCGTGGTCAAAGATACTTATTTTGTTGGTATGAGTCATAAGAAGTTTGATTTAAATATCAAAATATACATATAATGTCAAACTAGTAAAAAATATAGTTTTAAAGTGGGGTAGGGTCGAGATTTCCTAAAATCTTACCCAACGAAATCACACTATGGTTTACACTTGGAAATAGGGTGACAAAGAGTGCAATTGTAACCATAATTATAGGTAGTTACCAAATGAAGAGTGGTGCACCATAGAAACGTATTATACACCATGTTAATGGTGGTAAATGGTTGTGTTAAGTATAAAAAAATTAGATATGTGGGAAAATGATCCAAATAAAGGTGGAAAGTTTGTATACCAAATTATGTGCCCTTGTATAGTATACATGGGAAAGTAAAATAATTAAATCAAAGGGGATTTAATTTAATTCAAAAATGTATGTGGAAAATTTTCAATTAAAGTTTACTATGAAAAGGGTTAATTTGATATTATTCTATAGTTGAGAATTTATATGTAGTAACCATGATAAAAACAAATATTGTATTATGAAAATTACAATTAAATGAGTTAAAGAGAAAATCCTAACTCTAAACCCTCATTGAGACTTCATAATGGAAGTGGCAAGTCAACAATTAGAGTAGTAAGGTTGAGATAAAGTAGTTTGATAAAAGTATAAGTGGATGTAGTTAAGATCATGGTAATTAAATTAGTTTCATCACTATATTTCAAAAAAAAAAAAAAATTGAAATGGGATGTGTTGCAAATGGTATCAGAGCGCATGTTTAAAACACTGAGAAATAATGTGTCCTCACATCAAAGAATTTTTTTTGTTGTAATTTTTTGTTAAATTTAATTTTCACTAATGTTTAATTTTATGTACAGTGAAACAGTGTTGAAACATACAGTTTCAAACCATGAGTCAAGGGGATGAGCTATATGTGGATATGGGTTGTGTAGAAAATCCAATAGATCCAAATTCTCCATTGATGGCTATGATGCATCGAATGCATAGAGAAATTATGCAACTGAAAAACCACAATGAAAGGCTATCTTTAGCGAGTGAAGAGAAGGGCAGGTTAACAAGATAACTGACCTCCCAGAACAATCATGAAGGTGAAGGATGTGGAAAAGGAGAAGTGGAATTGTAAATCACTCACAACAGTTTGAGGAAGAGGATGCCTCTAGATAGTAGTCTAGGAGGAATAAGGAATTACAGGGTGAATTCTGGAAAACCAACCCTCCCTCGTATGATGGAGAGAGGGAGGAATATGCAGAAGCTTGGCTTTTAAACATGATAAAGTACTTCAAGGTTTATGAATATGAAAGTAACCTGAGAGCCCAACTGGATATCTATCAATTACAAGGAAAGGCTACCTTGTAGTGGGAGGAAACCAAGGTAGTTCATGTCATATATGAGAAAACTATCACTTGGGAGGATTTCCAAATCAAATTCAAACATAGATATCTAAATGAGTGCTATTATGATGACAAATCCATAGAGTTTCATGAGCTTAGGTTGGGACAACTTACCATTGATGAGTTTGTAACCAAATTCACCAACCCGCTCTGCTATGTACCTTATATAAGGGAAGAGAAGGAAAATGTACAACGCTTCTTAAACTCTCTACCTTCTATATACAAGGATAAGATAGAATTTGATAATCCCAAGACCCTAAATGAACTGGTGCGCAAAGCGAGACTCTGTTACCAGTAGTTCAAAGGCAGAAAGGAATAAAAAAATAACTGGAAGAACAAGGATAAAGGTGACTTTAGTGGGAAAAGAACAAAACCAACTTACCTAAAGAACTTTATGAGAAATCACCAAAGGAATAAGTTCACGAATACTAGAGAAAATCACCCAGCTAAATGAAAAACAGGGTCCAAACAAATGAAAGAAAACAATAAGAGAGAAGGAACTATTAAAATGAGAGAACCTCTAAAGTTCTAGGGTTATGGAGAACCTCATTTACTGAGAGACTGTCCACATAGAAAAATTTAAACTAGACAAGTGTTGAGATAACAAACTACTATAAATGATGTGGCAAGAGACATCCCCAATAATAGTGCTACCCTAGAAGATCGTCAAGCAAAACGGCAGTCCACTATGGACAAAGTAGAAGGTATGATTGCTAAACAACATGTTTCTATTTTAATAGATCCACGTGCATTTTTAAGTTATATAAGTCCTCAAATGGTAGAAAAATGCAAATTAAAGTAAGAAAATTTTCAGCAGTCATGGTTAGTTAAGTTAGCTACTGGGACAAGGATGAAGGTGACTCATAAATTACCCCATACAACCATAAATCTAAATGGATACCAAACTGAACTAAATCTAAATATTCTACCTTTAGGGTGCTATGATGTATTGGTAGGAATGGACTGGTTATGAAAACAAAAATTCATGTTGAACTGCTTAGAAAAAACAATACACTGCATAAATGAGGAGGGAAAACCTGTGATAGTGAAAGGCAGACCCAAACCCATATCTCTGAGAAAAATTTGAGCCCTTCAATTGAAAATAATTGCTAGAAAAGGTTGCCAAGTGTATTATGTGCATGTCAAAGAACTAGGACAACAACCTGAATATGATCATCTAGAAAAATTACTATTCATCTGAGAGTTTAAGGATGTGCTCCCAGATGAAATTCCTCATCTACCTCCTAAGAGAGAAATTGACTTCTCAATTGACATAGTTGCAGGAGCAACTCCAGTTTCTAGAGCCCCATACAGAATGAGAACTTCGGAATTGATCGAGTTAAATATGAAAATACAAGAACTCCTAGATAGAGGTTACATAAGACCAAGTTTATCCCCATGGGGAGCACCGATACTGTTTGTGAAAAAGAAAGATGGTACTTTCAGAATGTGCATATATTATCGTCAATTGAATAAACTGACAATCAAGAACATATATCCTCTACCTAGGATAGATGATCTATTTGACCAAGTTAGAGGAGCAACAGTATTTTGAAAATTTGATTTTAGGACAGGCTACCATCAACTAAGAATCAAATATGAAGAACTAAGTAAAAGTACATTTAGAACCAGATATGGAAAATATGATTTTGTGGTCCTACGTTTTGGGTTGATTAAAGCACATGATACTTTTATGTGCTTAATGAACAATGTCTTAAATAAGTAGTTGGACAAATTTGTACTAGTATTTATTAATGAAATTCTAATTTATTCTAAGGATGAAGTTGAACATAAATAACATCTTAGGATTGTTTTACAAACACTCAGAGAAAACAAGTTCTATCTTATGTTTAGCAAATGTGAATTTTTCAAAGATAAAATTTAGTACTTGGGTGATATAATTTCAGAGAAGGGATTAGCAGTAGACGTAGAAAAGATACAAGTTATAATGGAGTGGCATGTACCTATTGAAAAGATACAAGTGATAAGGGAGTGACATTTACCTATGGATGTGTCTTCTCCGACAGCCTTCATGGGAATTGCAGGATACTATAGGATATTTGTAGAGAGATTTTCATCCTTAGCCTACCCTATTACATCTGTACAGAGAAAAGGAGTTAAGTTTGAATGGACTGAAAATTTTCAAAATAGATTTGATAAGTTACAACTGAAACTTACAACAACACATATTTTAAATATTGGTGATCTACATCACGATTTTTAGTATTCACATATGCTTGTGGAGAGGGATTAGGAGGAGTGTTACTACAAGACAACTCAGTTATAGCCTATGAATTAAGGAAACTCAAAAAACATGAACATAACTATAGTGTTTGAGATTTACAATTAGCTAGTGTAATACATGCTTTGAAGATGTAGAGACATTACCTTTTATGGAAAAAATTTATATTCATGATAGATCACATTGTTTTAAAGTATTTCTTCATACAACTTGATTTGAACGCTAGGTAATCTAGATGGTTGTCTTTCCTTAGTGAGTTTGACATGAAAATCAAACATATTAAGGGGGAGGAAAACAAGATTGCAGATGCATTAAGAATAAATTCTTGGAAAAGTGTGAGTAATGTTGGAAGTAGTGCCAAATTTGACATTGAAGGACTAATACAAGAAGTGATAAACAAGACCAAAACTATGAAAAACTTCAGAAACAAATGGGCATACAAAAAATCAAAGGGGATTGGTTTGTTATAAGGATAGATTATACATTCCTAATATGGAGTCCTTAAAAAGAGAAATTTTTGATGAGTACCATAAGAGACCCTCTGTGGGACATCCAGGATACCACAAATTAATTTCTCGATTAAGAAAGAACCTGTTCTCACCGTGTATGAAAAAGGATGTGGAAAATTACTTGGCTAGATGTATAGAATGTCAACAAGTGAAGGTCGAACATCAACATCCAGCTTGATTGAAAAATCCCTTACCCATTCTAAAATGGAAGTGGGAGACTATTTCCAAGGATTTTATTACTGGTTTACAAAGGACTAAATATCAACACAATTCTATCATGGTAGTAGTTGACACTTTGACCAAGGCTGCACACTTTATACTAGTACAATCTACCTTTGGCATAGCTCAAGTAGCTAATGTATTTATGAAAGAGATTGTAAAATTGCATCGTGTTCCTAATATGATCATGTTAGACAGAGATGAAAAGTTTATTGTGGCTTTTTGGAGGAGTCTGTTTGGGGGAATAGGTACCAAATTAAAATTTAGTACTACCCATCATCCCCAAAACAATGGCCAAACTGAAAGAACAAACCAGATTTTAGATGACATGTTAAGAATGTGTGTTATGGACAGACCAAAAGAGTGGGAGGACTTTCTACACTCAGCAGAGTTTTCCTACAACAATAGGTACCAAGCCTCAATCAAGACGATTCCTTTTGAAGAACTATATGGAAGAAAGTGACATACACTTCGAAGTTGGTGTCAACCAAAGGATAAATCAATACTTAGAACTGATGCTTTACAGGAAATGGAAATAACTGTAAGGAAAATTTAGCAAAATATCAAAACAGCACAAGACAGGGAGAAACGTTATGCAGACAAAAAGATAATTCACATAGAATTCAATGTGGGCGATCATGTTTATCTATGGATTAATTCTAACAAGAGTACTTTGCACAGTGGTAGTTGTGCAAAACTAGCACCCCACTACTGTGGACCGTTTGAAGTACTGGAAAGAGCTAGACCAGTTGCATATAAGTTTTCTTTACCTAATCACATTAAGGTTCATGATGTATTTCATGTTTCACTATTAAAAAAATATGTGTATGATCCTACTCATGTTATTGATTGGAATGTGATACAGGTGGAGCTAGAAGGGGAATTCCTTCTAGAGCCACTTCAAATCTTTGCACGGGAAGAAATTGAGCTCTGGAACATAAGAGTGGCCAGGGTGAAAGTGCAGTGGAGGCACTTTTTACCCGAAGAGGATACTTGGGAGTGAGAGGAAGATATGAAGGAAATATACCCATCACTATTTCAACAGTGAATTTTACTTTTTTTCTTTACAACACCGAGGATTTTTTTTTTTCAGAGGGGGAATATATAATATCCCTAGTTTATATGCTTTTATTAGACATTTGAACATTTCCAAAAGGGGACATTGGACCCCAATGGAAAAAAATTGTGTGGATTTGAATTATTATTTCAAGTTAATAAAATAAAATGGAAATTTATGTGCAAAGACTAGATTGTGATTAGAGATCTGGAAACAAAGTCCATGAGGATGGATAAGGTTGTAAGACTTTCCCAGACTTCCAAAAATCCTTGGAAGAAATAAAGTAAATAAAATTTTTAGATTGGAGATAAAAATATAAAAAATTACCCTTGGAAAGAGGAAATTACTAGGAAGAGGTGGAATAAAGCAAGAAAGAAGAAAATCTATCCTTAAAATTACCTTTGTGGAAGAAACAAAAGGAAAGCCTAGGCACACGGAAAAGAATCATCCTGATTTAACTGGACACAATTAAGGGAAATGGGCTAGGGGAAAGCAAGCTTAAATAAGCTACTTTAGGATAGACAAAGGGTTGTCTATTGCTAGAGAAATGGATCTCTGCTCGAGTGTGAGCTATGGAAAAAGAGCTCTATGGTTGGGTGGAACCTAGTCTACCTTAAGTTGTATGCATAGTCAAATTGATTAGTTTTATATTATACTTGGTTCTGTTATGAATTGCTAAGAAAATAAAATACTGTAGATATGTATGAAATTTTGAATCTGAATATCTATCTATGTTGTGGAATCAATATGAATTAGAAATAAAATTGAAGGTTCTGTACATTGAACATAATTTTGATTATAATGAAAATAGTCTATCCTATGTTGTTGTAAAGACATCACTCTCTAGAGGACCAACTCTCAAAATGTCTAAAAACCTTATTAGGTTTATATCTAAGGTTAGGTACCTTACAAGAAGTTGTTAATTCTTATATATATCAGTCTAATATTACTTCATAATTAAGTGAAATTTCATTAGAGAAGTACAGAAGCAAGTAAACAGTATATTTAAACCAAATTCTGTGTTGTACTATAATGAGAAATGTGAAGTGTAAATCCTGAAACATTATACTTGCAAAATAATAGTATTTATTCAGGATAAATTTATATAAATGCTATTAAGAAAACTATTATGGAAGAGTTATACTATGTACAAGAAAAATGAAAATGGTACCACTTTATATGATGAAATTGCTGTATACAAATCCTTATATTATACTCCATTCCAATAAGAAATTTCATTTTTGAGTTAGTAAAGAACAGAAAAATAAATAATTATATTCTTAAATTATGTATAACATGATATTACAAAATAAATTCTAATTAGGAAAAATATTCATAAAAAAAGGAAAGAGGTTTCTTATATATATGGTACTTCCATATATGAGTAAATATTTATTCTACAGAACTGTCCAATTAAGTACAGGATATAAATGTCCAAATTACACAGTGAGGCCCTTTTTTATAGAATTGTAAAGTCCCTGGAAAATTATATTCTTATGTGCATGTAAGGAGCCTAACAAACAATTGGACCAACCTGGATAGAAAAAGGTCACCAGTTAAACTTGAATAGAGAAAACTGCGATGTATTTCGAATTCCAAAAAAAGGTGAGGTACCATCTTACTTGTACAAAACGAAATAAGAAGTTAGATATTAAAATTTTATATTGAAATAAAATATATGTGGAAGAGAAATCTAATTTAGATACAAGAACCATAAATTAAATAGCTTAGGAAAGTTTAATTCTAGGCAATACCTACGTCCAAAGAAAAAAAACGATGGAGTTAATACTAATACTGGATCTAAAAGATCAAATAAAGGTTACACGATTTAACGTGACATAAATACAGTATATTACTAATAAATTAGTAGTGTTTATAGAGTAGACTAGAAGATTGGTCATCCATGTATAATAAATTGAATTAACATTTCAAACAATCAAATAGAGAATAAATTGTGAATGCTATTTATGCAGGTGAAATTAGAAAAATGGAATTACTGTAAACTAGAGACGCAGGATTCCGAAAAGATAACCTAGTTAAAGGTTGAGGAATGGTTCTGATACGAAAATTGGAAAACACAGATACTTAAAAAAAAACGGAACAGTTCATCAACATGCAAGATAAACAAATGATTTCGTTGTTTTAAAATTCTTCACAAAGATTTGACCTATATAGACTATGTTACACAAATAATTTAATGAACTAACAATCCTCATTCTAAAAAAATAAACCGAAAAGGGAAACATAAATAATAGAGAAACACTATAAGAGTAATAATTTCTGTGGGGTTTAAATAAATACGTTGCACCATAAGTCTTCGTAATGAATTTCAATCCTATAAAATTAATTAAAACTATATACCATGGTTAAAATTGGAAGGCATTTCACTTACTTGCACTGTAGGTGACCCTGAAAAAACATGGACAGGAGGATTCGAAGGCTATTCCATCTGTCATCTACAAATTCAAACACTTTTTCATAAGTTAAACGATATTCGATAAGTTTAGATCACAAAGAGAAATTAATATAAATAAATTTGGTATGAAAATTATGAAATCAATATTAAAGTGAATAGATATTCTCATTCTGGCATTAACTCGGAGGGAAATTCTGTTCACCATTTCACATTCATTTTCCCAATCTATGAGTATTGAAACATCTAAAATAGATATCCCAAAAATAAACATCTGGAAGCAAGTAAAAACACAGTAATAATAACGAAAATGGTAGAGCGAATGTGTCATTTCATTTTAGTCCATACCTCACCAACAATGAGATGAAAAACAATTGAAATGCCTAATTCTCCCATAAAATTCGTAGCTATAGCTTACCAAAAGACTTAGTAAATAGTATTTCGAGTAAACAATGGGATTCAAATCCAAAATTCTTGAAAACACGGATTTTTTCTCAATTAAAAATCAAAATGGAAATGAAAGAATTCGTCTAGTCCATTCTGTGCATAATAAGAAAGAAATGTAGTAAGAAATTAAACATGGTTTGATAAACGAAAAAAAAAGGATCAAAACTATATGACAAGTGGGCTGATTAAATACCATAGAAGGTAGAATGTGTTACATGGAGGCCAGATGAATTACTCTCTGTGTGCAGAACGCCACTGTCGTTCTCAGTCTTGTAGGGTTACAAATTGCTTTTCGTAGCAGAGTGGAAGCACCGAGACAGTGGTCAGAGCCTCGCAATGAACCAAGTGGGAATTTCCACAACCAAAAACAGGACTAATTATGGAAAAGTAAACCATAAATTTATTTTTAATAAAAATCTTCCACGTGTTGAAAGTTCATGAAGTATCCCTCAGTTCACCGTATCGAAAATTAGAGGGAAAATCCCATGTGAAGAGGTACATAAGAATTAATGGTAGAGAATCCCGAGGAATTCATGAATTGGGGTTTGGTTGACTGCAAAAATGAACTAGCCATTCACATTTATATTTGATAGCTATGAAATCCTCGAATTGATCAACCATGAATTCAATTTAGAGAGAAAAATTTAATAAACCTAGGTGTGTACTACATGTACATTTAAAACGTAGAGTCCAAGAGGATATCAGAATTGATGATAAGTTATGATTCGTGGTCAAATATTCTTATTGTGTTGGTATGAGTCATAAGAATTTCGATTTAAATATCAATATATACATATAATGTCTAACTGTTAAACGATATAGTTTTAAAGTGGGGTAGGGTCGATATTTCATAACAACTTACCCAACAAAATCACACTATGGTGTACACTTGGAAATAGCATGAAAAAGAGTGGCATTGTAACCATAATGCTATGTAGTCAGAAAATGAAGAGTGGTTCGCCTTACAAATGTATTATACACCATTTTATTGGTGGTAAGTGGTTGTGTTAAGTACAAAAAAATTAGATATGTCAGAAAAGGATCCAAATAAAGGTGGAAAGTTTGTATACCGAATTATGCACCCTTGTATAGTATAGTTGGGAAAGTAAAATAATTAAATCAAAGTAGATTTGATTTAATTAAAACATGTATATGGAAAATTTTCAATTAAAGACAAATATTAAAGTATACTATGTAAAGGGTTAAGTAGAGATTATTCCAGAGTTGAGAAGTTATGTATAGTAACCATGATGAAAACAAATATGTTATTATGAAAATTACAATTAAATGAGTTAAAGAGAAACTCCTAACTCTAAAACCTCATAGAGACTTCACAATGGAAGTCGCAAGTGAACTATTAGAGAAGTAGGGTTGAGAGAAAGTAGTTGGATAAAAGTATAAGTGGATGCAGTTAAGATCAAGTCAATTAAATTAATGTCATCACTATATTTAGAGAAAAAAAAATCAAAATGGGATGTGTTACACATTAATATAATGATATAGTAATTAAAGTATTAATACATAATTAAGACATAATTATAAATAGGTAATGACATTAGTCAAACCTAGTGAAATATGACCACATCTAGATCAAAAATATGTTACCTTACTCAATCAAAGAAGTCATAAATTAATACAAAATTAATTAATTGAATAATTAAAATAATAATTAACATTAATACTAATCAATTAAAAAATTAACATTGATTAATTTGAACATTAATTAATTAATTTTTAACATTAAATGAAAAATTGATAACAATAACAAAAACATTAAAATGTTTAAGAATATAAATTAAAACATTTGGAAATATATTAATTAAAACATTTATATAAAAATGTTTAATTACAATAAACATTAAATTTTATATTTTTAAATTAATATTTTCATATTAATTAATGTTAATATTAAGTTAATTAAAATATTTAACAAAATTAATTAAAATATTTCATAATATATTAATTAAAATATTTATATAAAATTCATGTCCTACTAGCACAACCAGTTGAGGATCGGCTTCGTTAGCAATGTGACAGAAGATGAAACCTCACAGGGGGTGGTCATATCATGTGATAGGTGGAGGGGACATGCTAAAAAATCAAGTCAGATAAGGGCTCTCGTGCCCCATGACGAGTGTGATTCCTAGGCGACTTTGATGACTTAGATGTCCCTCGATCATGGCTTCTCAAGTCTAGAGCAGCACGCACACACACACACATATGCATGTTAAAAATTCATGTCATCTAAGGGCTTTCCTGGTCCATGCCAGGTGTGATCCCCATGTGAAATTTACGACTTAGATGTCCCTCGTTCATGGCTCCTCGAGCCTAGAGGATCACACACACACACACACACACACACACACTCGTTGACTATGTTTGACTGTGTTTAAAAATCAACAATATTTAACTTTAGTGAGAAATAATCTCCTATTAATATTATTTATTAATATTGATAGTTAAATATGTCGTGATGCTCGAATGGTAAATAAATCTATTAAATGTTTCAATGTGGCAAACATTGTCGCAATTTTATCCATTGCAATTTATCCAACGTCGCAATGCAACATTACTACATTAGTCAAACACATTTACTAATACAATTTACTATGTTGGAGTATGTTTGGTACTCATCACTCCTCAAGTTCAGTCAAACATAATTCCCTATTAATGGTTAACCATTGTCTCTACGACCAACCATGATCAACCATGGAAAATGACTCTATTGTGAACTATGATCAACCACGATCAACCAAGGTCAAGCATGGTCAACCATGATTAATCATGATTGAATTTCATCAACCATGATAAAGGTCTTTCTGGTTGAATTTGGTCAACCATGGTAAACCATGATCGGCCATGGTCATTTAATGTGAACCATTGTCAATGATGAACAACAATGTTCAACCACCATCAACCATGGTCAAGCATCAGCATCCGTGGATATAATGGTCAACCAATATTTCTATGGTCAACCATGATTAACCGTTTGTAAATATGGTTAACCATGTTCATTGTATCTATGGTTAACCATGGCCAACCATGATCGACCATGATTAAAATAGTCAACCATGATTAACCATTGTCAAGCATGGTTGATCATGACTCATTATGGTCAACCATGAAAATACATGGTTGAATATCAGTAGCCATGATCAACTATGGTCAACGATGATTGAGGTCCATCTGGTTAATTCTAGTCAACCATGATCATGCATGGTTGAATATCAATAACCATGATCAACTACGCTAAACCAATATCAATGTCCATATGGTTGGATCTAGTCAACGATGATCAACCATGGTCAACCATGATCAAAATGGTCATCTTTGGTTAACCATGGTTAACGAAGAACATTTCATGTTCTATAGACTCCTCATCGACAACCATAGTTAACGATTGTTATAATGGTCAAACATGGTCACCCAAGGTCTCTATGCCTAATTATGGTCATCCATTGTGAACAATTCAAATATTTGTGGTTGAATATGGTATAGTTCCCTATTCATGGTTAATCCATATCTCTACAGTCAACCACGGTAAATCATGGTTAATCATGGCTACATTTAGTCAACCATGGACAATTTCTTTACTGTCAACCATGATCAATCACAATTAATAAAAGTCAAAAATGATCAACCATATTCAACCATTGTTAACAATGGTCAACCATGATTACTCGTGATTAAAAAAATTCAACCATTATCGACCATGATTAAGGTCTCTCTCATTGAACTTGGTCAACCATGCTTGAGTGTGGTAAAGAATGATTTTATACCAAGATCAACCATGGCCAGCCATGGTCATTTAATGTGAACCATTCTCAACCATGATCAACCATGGTCAAGCATCATGAATGATGGTCATTATGGTAAATATTTTTTTTATTGTAAACCATTATTAACCGTGGCTGAATATGGTTAAACATGACTAGTCTCTTTATGGTTAACCATGGTCAATGATGCTCAAGCATGATAAAAATTGTGAACCATAGTCAACCATGATCATCTATGGTTGAATAACATCAAACATGATAAACCATGATCAAGGCCTCTACAGTTCAATATGGTCAACCATGACTAGCCACAATCAACCATTATCAATATGATTTCTATTTTAATGTTGTAATTTTTATGAAGTTAAATCCTCTCTGCAGAAATATACGAGCCCTCTAGCTGAAGAGTGAGTCTAGAAAGAATAGAAAAAACTAGAGTGTATGTTCCTAATTACCGAATGAAATAGTCATAGTAGATTGACCTACTTGGAGTCCAATCTTGTCATCGTAGCTATTGTAGTGGTCGCCTCTCGCTTCCTACCTCGACAAATGATGATCCGTTCATAGTGATGCTTGGATACTTACACAAGATCAACAAACAAGAGAAACATATGAAACAACAAACTCATCCATAATTACTAAGCAGTCAAGGAGGGTTAAGTATATTGCATCAAATAGAACTCATCAACACAAAATGGGAACCAACCAATATTTATACATTTGTATTAAATGGAAGAAAGAGTTACAACCAAGCCTTGATGTCACAACCTCCTCCAATGGGGTTTGATTGGAGCATGTCTTGATGAATGTCAGGGAATTCAGATTGGATGAAGACAAAAGCTTAAGCTCTCTAAATGAGGGACTCTTCTATTCTATCTCTCCAGTGTTTCTGCTATATTATCTTCAGTTCAATTAGCTTCATCTATGTAGGACGACTATATTTATAGAGCGAGAGGGGGAGGTTGGGATCCCTAATATAGTGGAAGGGAGGCCATATCCCTTGGGAGGTTTTCCCAAAAGGTGGAAACATGAGGTTAAAGGAGGAAGGCCATGGTTATTCAGTCAAACCACTCCTCATGAATCATGCACAAAGTTGTTGTGATCAAAACTTTGACTCTATTGAAAAAAAAAATCCATAAAAATATTGGCGCGAGTGGCTAACTGAGACAGAGCAGAAGCTAGCATGGGGGCCAGTGTCAAATTACCTCATTGGCGCGAGGGCATAACTGGCTACCAGCGCCAAGGAAAAAACAACGGTTTTTGGTGGTCTGTTCAGGAAATAGTCAACAGAAGGAATGTTAGACTCATGATAAGGGATGTAATGATGGTATTTGCAAGGTATGGAACTTTATTTTGATCACAAAATGATCCTCCAATGTGCATGATGGGGATTGCGAGGAAAGTGACAAAATGCTATGTAACAAATGCCCCCTAAAGCATGAGGTCCCAGAGAGAGGAAGGGGTGAAATGGTTTACGAGAACGTGTTTGAACCAAACAACATTTTCATAAGAAATGCAATGACAAGTACAACTGATATCTCTCATACATGAACATGTGGCATGGTCGTAGCCATCCATAATAGAGTATTTATGAACTAAGATCCATGGCATGGACACAACCATCCAGTAGTGGGGATCAATAAATAGACTTAGGTATGGTCACAACCGTCCAATAAAAGAGTCATGTAATAAAATCATGATAAATCATAATATCCCACAGCCTGGATTTTATCATACAAAATCCAGGGTCTTGCGCTCCATCTCGACCCATACAAGTACGTGACTAAAATAAATATGAGCTAAAGTCAAATATGCAATAAAATCACTTGATTACCAGCCAGTGATGAAAGTTTTTAACAGGTGCGGGAGAAACCACCAATAATGACAATGGTCCTCAAGGTACAGTAGGTACAATCCACGAAATGTGAACAGTGAGCTAGTGTTGAACACCCAGAGAATCACATGATCGAAGGCCAATAATGTGGACCTATATTTGAATGCAAGGAACCTTCCATTGAGGCATGCAAGCTCCAAGGTACCGATAAGGAGTCTCTAGATCAAATTCTTGGATAATGAGTTGAAGTCGATAGGAAGTGACCTGGTCGAAGGAGGGCCATAATGTTTCCCACATCATGAACACGACACAAAAGAACATAATGATAGTGAATCAGGACCAGCAGAGAATCATAGGGAGGTTGAAAACTATAGAGGAAATATTCTCTTCAACATATCAGCGACACGACTCTGGATTTGGCAGTATTTGACATCAAGGGATCTGAGGACATGGTGACGTGAGAAAGAGCAGATGAGAGGTCAAAAAATATTACCCAAACCCACGAAGGAAAAGATGAAGAAATGAGATGTCCCCAACCCAACACAAATGTAGACGAGTGCCATGTTCAAGAGTGACATACTGCCAACATAACTAACGACTGGTTCAATTTTCCCCCACCATTTCTTGCGAGTACCCCAATTATTTTTTAAAACAAGTTTGAAGGGGATAGCATATGCTTTTTTTGTAAGTTTTTCCTTCAGAAAGATCCATCCTAGTACATTTGATGAGCCCTAGGAAGGATAATCTTGATGAACATTATGGTGACGATGTCCGATCACTTCAGGGTTTAACGAGTCTGACAAAGGAAGAACTTGACATCTTTTCATGTTTAGAGATTTTGAAAAAAAGTAGAAAATAAAACTCCAACATGTCCCTTTTCGTAAATATTCTTTCAGATATGAAAAGGTAGAAAACAATATCTAAAATAACCTCTTAGTCATGATAGGCTAAGGTATTCCTTTTTTGTAAATAATCTATCCCAACCCCAAAAAGGGGTAAACGTATATTGGGTAGATATCATTTCGCAGACATTTAATGAGTTTAAAATGACAAGAGTCTCGGCAACCTTTTCCTTTTTAGAGAGTTAGAAAAGAGCTAAAAGATGACTCCAGTAGTAAATTTTTCATGTTTTTACCGAGTTCGAAAAAGTATAAAATAAAACTCGTGACTTTATCACCATCACTTTAAAAACTTGTCGTTGCACAAGAAGCAAATGTAAAACCCATTTCTCGAATAACAACATAATGTAATAATCAAAAAACATTTCTTAAAACCTAATTAGGGTTTTCAAAAGTTATAAAATGCCAAAAATGGTAAAAAATGATTACTTTTCACTTTGACCTCTTCTAGAGAAATAGTGACCCATTTTACCTTGTGATTTTGCGGCAACGATAGTGGGCAATCCATCAGACCAATCTTGGATTCATCAGTTCCAGGTAAGATCCGACACCATCCCTACATTTTAAGCATTATTTCATTACCTGCAACCTTCATTTTTTTATTTATGATGGGGAATTTCACAATTTAGGGCACGACAGTTGATGCGGGTTTCGGGCACGGACTCGTGCAAGCCGCCTAATTTTTTTCAGTGGGTTGCACCCATTGGCACAGTTATTTCTAAAATAGTTGTGCCAACTGCACATTCCCTTCAAAGCTAACAATGCAAGGAAGAAAACTCCAATTTCATAAATTTCAGCATTTGATTTAGCTAATGATGTCCATATGAACATGTTTGCAGGTGAAAGAGTAAGAAAATGGTGATTGAGTGGAAGGAATAGGAACACAATGAAGAGGATGAGCTTTCCATGGAAAATGAGAGATGTATGGAAGCTCTTAGAGACTGTGAACTGAATAAAATCTTCTTGACACTGTCTCAGAGCTCAACCAGAGCTGCTACAATACTTGATCAGTATGTGGGACTAGGATTAGGGAAAATTCTTTCTTCGAGATCAAGAGCTTGAGATTGATGTCTCAGATATCTAATTCATTACAGGATTGTTGTGGAGGGGGCTAGCACCAATCATGATTGGTACTCGGCCCACCATGGAGAGCATGGGCATGGTAATTGACAGGGTATATCCAGGGGCACAGAAAGGATCAGGGAGCGGGCAGGTGGGCATCCTGACTATCCCAAATAAAATACTGAGGGTAGTGCTACACATGATTGCGTGAGCTGCAGGATCACAAGCACCACACAAAGAAACAAAAACGTAGTTATTTATTTCCATAGACTTCCTGTCATTGACCATTTACAACTAGGTAGAGGCCGTGGCAATCAATTTAAAATGTCAGTTAACAAAGTGCAAGAAGACCAAATTGAAATAGTTTGGTTATGGATCTATCTAGTATCATTCATTATGGAACGACTACCAATATTTGAGCGTTAGGAGGTGATAGTCCTGACACCACCATCACTGGAACCACGGATGGCCTGATGGGCAGCTCTCATGCCAAGGTCAAGGGGCAGTGAGCAGATGTCCTCGAGACAGGAGTTATTTGATTGGCTCCACCCATAATTAACTGGCGTGGAGGACTGGCCTTATTATGGCATAGATCTTACTAGTGATGTGGACCTCCCACTCCCGAAAGGAGAGGATTGAGATGAAGCACTTGGTAAGACTAACTTTTTTTTTTTAATTTTCATGAGTAATATGATTTTTTTTAGTATGTAGATTATGACACTTTATCCATGCATTTGTAGATGTAGGCCCAAAGAGACCTACCGGGATGTCTCCTATAGCGAGGTGAATACCTCATGATTTTAGCGTTGCCCCTCAAGGTGAGGAGGATGAGATCATGCACAACTTGGAGGGAATCACCCATAGGGTCCCAGACTATGTGTGTTTCGACAATGTTCCTCATGTATATGAAAGACATACTATAGGGGTGTCAAAACGAGTTCACCATTTGCTGAGGCGGCTTGTTCGGGCAGTGACATGCTATCATGATCAACATGCCGATTAGACAACTAGGCTTTTATTTCTACATTTTGTTGTAACATGGTGTCTCGGGATGTAACATAAACACACATATTTTTTGAAACTTATGGTGCACACTGATGCAAACTTTCGATATATATATATATATATATACATCTATTTTCCTATTTTATATGAGTCTCTCATGTGATGATTATTTTATAGATTATGCAAATGTCTATATAATACAATGTTAGCCATAGTATCAATTAATGCATTCATTTGTGTAGGAATATGTTGATATGTGATATAATCAAAATTCTTTTCCAACAAACGAACATGTAAATACAATATTAAAATGTTCGAGTTTGTAACTGAATAATGCCCATTAAGCTAAATAACAACAAGTTGTGAATCTAGATTTTAAAAAAATGTGCTAATGTTGAGGGTAATTGCCTCGGTTAATAGTTCAATGACAAAAATATATTCAACGACATTGTTTGTAGTCCATCCCAGACAAATACCTTGCAGATCTATCAACTCATCAGCAGGATCATAAATCACCCAGGCTGCTGAAGACAAGTTTTGGGTACTACAGGAAGAACCATCTATGAAACTGACATAAGGGGTAATAGACATCTGCATAATAAGAAACGACCCAATAAGAAGGAAAACTCTCACAAAACACACCAAGCCAAAAAATGTACAAAAATGAAAAAAACACCTATGTACACAAAACATGCACAAATGACTCATGCATAATACTTCTTGAGATACATCCCATTCCTGGGCTGATCTAAAGGATGATCTTTGTAATCAATTAGCTCAAAGACCCTGTTCTTCAAAACATGTTTAATGAAGTAAGGCCCATGCCACATGGGTTGAAATTTTCCTTCCCCCATATTATTGTGAGCTTGATCGTACAAGAGGATGAGGTCTACTTTTGTAAAGGAGCAAGGGGAAACTGATTGGTGAAAATGGGCTTTGAATCGCTTCTTCTGTGCCTCGATGATTAAAGAAACAAAGTTTCAAGTTTCATCCAGCCTCTCTAAGTAGAGAAGACGCTCTTCTTCAGGTGAAGTGTTGGGCAGTAACTCAACAACCAATTTGAGTGAAGGAATTTCACATTCAATCGGAAGGGTATCTTCCAGGACATAAATAAGCTGGAATGGAGTGAATATGATCGCATCCTTGATTGAGGTTCAATGTGCCCAGAGATATTAAAATAACATGAGATGCCAATTAGATTTGTTGATCCCAACCGTACGTTGAAGCATAGTGACTAGAAATTTGTTCACGGCTTCAACTAAGCCATCATTTTGAGGATAGTATGGTGTTGAGCTATCAAGATGCAAGCCCAACCTGGAAATCCACTTCGCCACCATATAATGATGAAAATGAGAGCCATGATCGGTAATAATGGCTTGAGGGACACAAAACCTAGAAATGATGTGATTGAATATGAACTGAGCAGTTGTCTTACCGTCAGCAGCAAGTGTAGGCATTGCTTCAATGGGACACCCTACTTTAATAATCACATAAATCCTTTAGCTACTTCAGCTTAGATAGGGATAAAGCATCATAGAAAATTAGCCTTTCCTTAGAGACTCTGAAACTGATGTAATGAAGATTGAGAGGCAAGATTAATAATGGCCTCAACTTTGAGAGGATCAAGGTGAATCTCGTCTTTTGACATGATAAACCCTAGAATTCTACCAGAAGAGACGCAGAAGACGCATTCGTATGGATTTAACCAGATGTTATAGCACCAACAATGAAGAAAAATATGATGAATATGGTCAGGATGGTCATCCAGATAAGCTTGAACGATGTGCTTAATATCGTGAAAATCATACAACATCACTCGCTGAAATGTGGCCCCAACTTTTTTTAAACCGGAAGGAAGCTTCTTATATGTGAAAGTACCCCAAGGAGAGAGGAAGGTCGTCTTATGCTAATTAGTTGGGAGAATGTTAATCTGGTTATAGCTAGAAAAACCATCCATGAGGGAAAATATCTTGCTCCCAGCACCGTCATCTATGATCTGATAGATAAAGGGAGTGGGGTAATTATCCTTAGGATAGGCCCGCTTGATATCATGGTAATCAACACATATGTGAATATTCTCCTATTTCTTATCTACAGGAATGATGCTAGACACCCATTCTGTCAAGGGAATCGGGTAAATGAAACCAGCATGGAGAAGTTTCTCAAATTCACTTTTAATAGCAACAACCTTTCGAGGGTGCATAGGATAAAGGCGTCGACGAACAGGCTTCGAACCAGGGTAGGTTGGAATTTCATGCACTACTATACTAGGATCGATGTGAGGAATTTCTTAATAGGACCATGGAAAAACGTTGCGGAACTCACGAAAAGGGCTAGGATAAACCTGAAACTCATTGCAAGAACAGGTGACCTCAAGATGGATGTTCTCGATAATTCCTGGTCTGATGGAAATGTCAATAGGCATCGTTTGTGTAATGTTTCTCAAGTTACCTTCTGTAAAAAATTCATGTTTTAGAATATGAATTTGAAGCGGAGGAGAAGGAACCTGAGATGCAAACATCTCAAGAGATGTGGACATGGCCCCGAGGCTAGGCATAAATGAGGAATGATGATGACCACCATCCCATGGTAGATCCTCAAGAGACATGGTTTCCATGATGGCTTCATAAAAAGGAGATATCTCTCACAAGGGATTGGATCAATATGAATCCACTAGCCAAGGGGATTGAGAATAAGCGTCAAGATACATGCTCAAAGGAGAATGATCAGAAGGCAGAGGATTCGAAGCTGCAAGAAGTTCATAATAATCAATCTCAATCGGACTTAAAGGCATCGAATCTTCAAAAGAATCAACCTGATCAGGTGAAGGGATGATCCAGGGGTCATCAGACTAAGATCATATTGATCTAAATAGTTTTGGGTGGAGGAAGTGGAAAAATACCCATGAGGGCAGGATATTTGAAAAGACCCAACCCAATGCTATCGTAGGGATTAGGGATCTCATCCATGTACAAAACATTGTTCAGGGAAGAAGAAGTGAAGAATGGCAATTGATTAATAGTAACAATATTTCCTTCGTGTGGGAATTTCAGGGCATGAAAGAAGGTGGATAGAATTCATAACATAGCTTGAGTCCAACTGTGACTGAGCAGAAGACTATAATTGAGCTTGGTGTCAAATAATTCTACCTCGACGTTGACTTTCTTCCCCTTCAATGTAATCGGTAAACTAGCGAGAACACCTAAGGTTTTTTATTCTCTTCCATCAAATGCTTCCAGGGAATTTGGTGACAAATTCAAAGCTAGAGAACTAATGGCTTTACAGCAAGAATATGGCATGATGCACGTGGACGCACCCTCATCCACAACTTCTCGATAGATATTGATACCATTAATGACAACCTGTATAATGAACACAATTTGATGCGGTAGTTGTGGAACAAAATTCTCTAAATCAAAGAAATAAGGCTAGTATCAGCAGGATCGATCCCACCAATTGTAGATAACAAAGCTTTCTGTTGAGATGGACAACTCTGAAGTACTTCTCACTACATGGAAACGACCCTCTAGCGGAGGTTATAAATGATGTTTTTAGTGTTATAAAATTGGCCAAAATTGTCAAAAAAATATATGCTACCACATCCGTTTCTGGTAATGGAGGTTTTGGTGGAGCTTTTAACGAAAATTCAAAACAACTAAAAAAAAATCGGTGGCCGAAGGTTATTACGGATGTTTTTCCATCGGTGCTCTTATCAGGTTTTAACGCACCAATGTGTATCTGTAGATAGAGCACCGGGGCGGTCTAAGGAGAATGCACTGGGTCGTTAAGGAAAATAGAAACACCGGGCTTGGTGTTGGTGATACAATGCACATGGCTGTTCTAATTGGTCTTGGGATTTGAGCGGTGCCCATAGGTCATATAAGTGCAATGGTGTGTGTATCTTTATGAGGCACCGGTGCTCCGTATCACAGAAAGGAACTGAGCTTTACATTTGGTATCGGCATTCCTGCAGTGAACATGGCATCTACAAACACACTGGTGCTTATAGATACATAAATGCCCCAGTGCGTAGTATCACACAAATGCACCAATATTTATAACTGGAATCATTATTAGTGCGATGCCCATAGAATCATAAATGCACCGTTTTTCAATTTTTTTTTAAGAAACATCCACCTCTGACAGTACAGTTATTGTTATTGTTTTAAATTCATTATTCATCAAAAGTCAACACATCTTATAACAATATTCATATTAATTACATTTTTATTAATACATTTGAATGTGTTTTTGGGATTAATTTGTTATATCATATCAGAATTATTGTGGTTTTTTAAAATTCATTATTCATCAAAACTCGACATATATATATAATCTTATAACAATATTCATCTGAATTAAATTTTTATTAGTGCATTTGGGAATGACAATGGAGAACATAATAGCGACAATGAAGAACGCAATAGAATAAATTAAAACATAATATATATATATATATATATATATATATATATATATATATATATATATATATATATATATATATATAAGACAGTCTTAATCATACAAAATGGGACAATTATTTGTATCCCTTTGTCTTTCAATTGGGACACTATGTCCATTACATTAAACAAAATGTCTAATTTCACAGACATATTTCAAAAAATAAAACGCCTTGCTTTGATATCCAAATTACATAGTGATCATAATTCTTCGCTTCAACTGTTGTCACTACCAGAGCTACTTCGATGACTTGGGTTATTTTCAGGAATATTGTGTTCACGGCGTTGATTGTTTTCTTCTTCTTCACTTTCCATATACAAACATAACAATAAACTGAAATGAGTGTATATACATTGGTGAGAATAATGAAAATTCCAATTTTAAATAATATACATCAATGTAAATCGAAAAGAAAATTGATGTACCATAGCAACAATTGACTCATAAACTATACACATTCTTTCAAAACGATGCACCATGCCATCTTTCAAAATTTCATCCGTTGGTGCAGTTCCATACTTTGTTTCCTGCAAGTTTTATACCCCATAACAAATCATATATTTAATATAAAGATGTTTTTATTCTATTAATTATATACAGAGCTAATTAAAACAAGATCGATAGATGCTTACAAATTCCACAATTAAATTTCGATATGCCAACATATACTCACAACCCATATTTAACCCAATTTCAATCAATTCGTCTGATGATTCTTCTTTGTAGGTTAGCACCTATTTGAAGACATTCAATGATGATTTTTGTAAAACAACTTAAAAAATACAAAAATGATATCTAGTTAAGTTGTTATAAGGAAGTAACAATTACTCGCAAACTTAGAGATCAACCATTTTCTTCCTTGTCATCCTATTTATGTGTTGAATGGGTTCCATTTTATTTTCTTTTCTGCAAGAAAGTTCTTGAAAATTAATATTTAATACAAAATTGTTTATTTATTGTACCTAATGATCGAAAAATTCAATTATTAAATATTACATTTGAAGCATGTTGTTGTATCCATTCCTCTATATCTCTCAAACTTTTGTAAAAGTTTTTTCCCCTTTCGTTAACTTCCAGCACCACTCTAGATGAGCCAAGGAGAAACTCATTTTCATTTGCATGTTCTAATTTTTTTTCTTAGAAAAACATTCATTTTTTGAGTTTTTGGTCCCTGTAGAACATTAAAAATATGTGAATTAGTAGAGTGTTTAACACATGTTATCTAATAATTTAAAGTACATTATTAATGATAATTAAAAAAAGAAATTCATATTAGATCGATAGTATTGTTTCATTCACCTGATTCATCTTTTTGCAACTTTTCCATTAAACTTTTATGCTCTTCTAGTCGTAAATAAAAAATAATGATATAAAGCTTCATCATTTTGTGGTTTTGCATGATACAGAGTAAACAATACATATTAGTTAAATTTACATATAGTTCAAAAATAATATTTTTTATAAAAAAATTGCAAAGAACTTACCTTTTTTTCTTTTCTTAATGTGTTAACAGTATTTTTGTAACTTCATATCTTGTCAGTCATTTATTTATCAATTTGAAGATGTAGCATATCATTCATTAATATATTTATAAATAAATTCTCAACTATTCAGTTAGAAAATAAATCTTGAGACATTGGTGCGCCTTTCATGAAATCCGCACTGCCACCGGTGCGTGGATATATTAACAATGCACTGCAAAAAAATATAATATGTCGTATGGTGCACTCGATATTATAAATGCACCACAAAGAAAATGTAATAGACCTAACGGTGCGTGAGGTATTATAAACACACCGCAAAAATGGTGTAATACATCGTATGATGCTTTCCTAGTTAAAGAGAGCACCAATGCCCTATTTTAGATTTGGCGCACAAGATTTTAGAAAATGTTTACAATTTTTTATGACACAAAACTTGCGAAGTGCACTCTAATAATACATAGCAATGGTGTGGTGTCGTACGCAGGGTGTACCAATAAAGAAAAATCCATTTTTCAAAAATTCACGCAATTTCCGAATGGATTGGGATCTGACTATGCAATTCATCCCGTGGATTGGATTTCAATCTAAAATGAAAAACCCTAATTCTGAAATCACAGAAATAGGGAGAATAAAGGGAAAAAATAAAAAAAATAAAGGGTTCAGGGTAAAAATGGATAAAACAATAGGAAAAAATAAAAAACTGTAGAAAAAAGTAAAAAAAAAAAGAATTAAATTTAATAATGAAATGGTTTAAGATTCTATGATAAAGGGCTTGAATAACCAGATTTTTGGTTTCTGATTGTCAGAATACTTCTGTTTGAATGTATTTCGCCATCCGCAGTGCCCTCGTGCTCTCTTGATCCAACTCTATCTCCTGCAAAGATCTGACTGAAATTTTTTAGCAAAAATAGTGAAATAATGAAAAGTATTTACTATTTAAAGAATTATTTTATCAAATTATATTTTCGAAAATGTTTTGTTGCCAATTTTTAAAATTGCTGTTTTTTTTAACTTAAACAAAATAGAGTTGAATTTTTTTTATTTGTGTTTATTCATTTCTGGTGCCCGTAAATGTGAGGCACCGATGCGTTGTATTAATACAACGCACTGGGACCTGTTAGGATGATAAGCGCACCGGCCTTTTTAAAGTTTTTTCTTTTTTTTTCTTTTGTGTGTAAGATCATAAAAAAATAATGATAATTATAAAGTACATGAATTTATTTTCATTATTTTCTAAACTTTATATATGTAAGATCATAATAAAATAATGATAATTATAAAGTACATGAATTTATTTTCATTATTTTCTAAATTTTATGTTACAAAATTCGTATTATTCTAGATTTGTTATTTTACAATTATTTGCAAATTTACAAATTTAAATATTTTAATAAAATCATTTCACATTAATCCAATTAAAATTTTCACATTAATAGAATTAAAATTTTACAAATTAAAATTTTACATACAATTACATTAATTAAAATTACAATTACAATTACAATTAAAATTACAATTGCAATTTTACATTAATTTCACATACATGAATTATGATTAGAGTTACAATTACAATTTTAATTTTACATACAATTACATTTACAATTTTACATATAATTACATTTACAATTACAATTACAATTTTACAAATATTTCACAGACAATTCAATTAAAATTACAGTTACAAATACAATTACATTTACAATTACAATTACAATTTTACAAATATTTGACATACAATTCAATTAAAAATACAATTACAATTTGTGAAATTTACATACAATTAGAATTAGAATTACAATTTTTCATATACACAATTACAATCATTTCAGAATAAATTAAATATTACAATTACAGTTAAAAATTTACAGTAATAAATATTTTACATACAATTACACTTAAAATTACAATTAGTACAAATACAAATACAATTTTACAATTTTACATAGAAGTAAAATTTAAATTACAATTACATTCATGACATAATATTTAATAATATCATGGTCATTTAATAATATTAAATTAATTAATAAACATCATCACGATCATGATAACCATCGTACAAACATCATATTGGACTAATATACACATTCAATTAACATCAAATTAACATTATATATTAACATCATCACAACACAAACATCAAATATACATCTCAATATAATGTCAAATAACTCATGCCCGTATCACATATACACATCTATCTTCAAGCTAAACATTAAATGAACATATCTATCATGACTAACAATATGCGCCACATCATGATGATCATCAACATGAAAATTAAGTACAACTTCAACATGAACATAAAATACATGGACCATATATATATATATATATATATATATATATATATATATAACTGAATAATGTTAAAAATATACAATTGTAATATAAATCATGTCATGGATCAGGCACTCGTGGTAGTATAACAACATGATCAATAACACTAGTAGAAGTAGATGCGGCCTGCTTAGTAAAGTTGGGTGCAACCTCAACAGTCGATGATCGACTAGCCTGCTCATGATCATGATGATCACTAGTACTAATGGATGCATCCACTGGTGGTAGTACAACATGATCAATATGAATCACAGTAGCAGTGGAGGCGGCCTGCTCAGTCAATAGTACTATAACCTCAGCAGTCGATGGTCCAGCCTTCTCATGATGATCGTGACTAGTACTCATGTTGGATGCTGCAGGCTGCTGACAGGATGTGGCCGATGGTCCAGCCTCATCTCCATGATGACTAGTGTCAGATGCTGGCAGTGGAGCCTCATGCTACTCATCAGGCATGTCGTGAGGTGAATGATCATGAGATTAATCTGAGTCACTGCTGGAAAATTGTCCATCACGTGCTACAGCTTGACTACACCTATAGCTATGGAAAATCCTCCTCAATCGCATAACAACTATCGTAGCTCCTACGACATTCCACTTCAGGCCGTACATGTCATGCAGCATGCCTCTCCACATCCGTGACAATCTATCATCGCCCTATATCTCTCTGTAATGAGCGGGCCTGATACCCACATCTGAAATCAATCCACAGAGTTGGTTGCCCAACTCCATCTGGTATTTGGTCTCAGGTCGACCATGCTTAGCAAAAGGTGGTACCGGTGCACCATGAGGCACATGAGGATCAGTACATCTCTCTGCTATGCCACCAGCCTCACCCTTTGGCGCATCATCCATCTCCTGATTGTAATCATCAGGATCGACATCTGGATCATGTGGTGGATCTAGCATCTCATCGCCATGAAAAGAGCCAACGTCTGCAAAATATATACAAATTCACAACAATAATTAGACAATTTCATTACACAATTTAATAAAAAAAAGTTAAAGGACATGTTAGAATAAACATAAATAAAACAGTAATATTACCTCTATCATCTAGCGGATCATCAGGAGTGAAGAGGATGTTGGGACACCCTCGCCAATCTAGTCTAGCATAAGGACATGGGACCATAATGAAAGGATGTAGCCTGCCAACGCTGGCTAGTAAGTTCATCGACTCATGTGATATCCTCACCGAAAACATAGTGTCTCCCCTCTTGGGCATCATCTGCCCCCACATGTGCATCTGGGCCTCCAACATTGGCGTACAAGGCTCTCGAACAAAACTGGGTCTCATCTCTAGAAACCTCTCAAAAAATAAACAAAATAGCTCGGAAGCAAAAGGTAATTTGACCCTCCCTTGTGCATGAGCACAACATCTATCTAAGGCCATACAAAACTATTGCAAAAATATGGTAGACCACATAACAAGTCATGGTTGCTATACTAAAGAATCAACACAATATAAAAGAGAGAAACTAATGTGTTGTCCATCACTGCTGTTGTGCAAAATGATAGAAGAAATAATAGAGAGGCATTGCACATCCTGTCTACCAAAATCACCTATACCTAACTGACCTCCAGGTACCTGAAACTTTGAAGGAGACAGTACACATGCTCCAATGTATCTCAAGGAGTAAACTAACTGAATCCCTGCTACACAACCAGGTGGCACATCTGGGAATGAGGGAAAATCCACCCCTCTCCTCGATAGTCCTGTAATAAAATAAATGTCCTCCTCAGTGGGTGTGTACCACTGGTCAGGACCAACCTGAAAATCCTATCGATGGGCATTCTACCTGCCGATAAGATGTCTCAAAAGCACACTGTGGGCCTTCAAAAGCACACTGTGGGCCTTTAGGTCGGAAATAGAATCCTAATAGAACTTGAGGAGGCCTAACTGCTTAAGGTTCTCCTGGGTCTCTGCAGTAATGGGGTAAGGGCATCCATCTCTCTCCCTTTCTCTCACCTCCCATTGGCGAATCATGTCATATTGTTCTTCTTGTTGTTGCTGCTATTGCTCCTGTTCTCTCTGAATAATTGCCATATTAAATAATTTCTTTTTATTAAAACAAAAATGTGTTTATAAATATACATATATAATTTTTTTTGAAAAAAAAAAAACATACAAGTCGATGCTCCATAAAAACAGTCACGGACCGGTTCCGGTGCATCCTAATATTTTAGTGCACCATCCCCGGGCCCGTAATGAAACAAAGTACACTGGAGTCGGTGCCGATGCCTATTTTTCAAGCACCATAGAATGTACATAGTTCAAAATAGTGGTGTGTTGACTGAAATATATGCCCCGGTGCATATAGTCATGTCAGCACATCGACTTCATGACAATAACATAGTTGACGGTGCGGTCTTTTACCCGGCTGCACCATTGACCCTTTTGGAATGAAAAATACGGTGTGCTGACATAAACTCGGGCAAAAAATGCAATCAACGCACCGAACTGTGATTTCCAGGGTCAACAGTGTGCCTGGATAAATGAGCGCATTTCCTTTTTTATTTTTTATTTTTAGTTTAAAATTTCTCAGGGCGCCTTCTGGAACTGCCCCGGAAATGGTGTGGTTAGCACCGGTAGCAGTGCTGCTTGTAAATTTTACAGGTAGCACCGCTACCGGTGCGAGCCAAATAGCTCGAGTGCAATGCACGACAATTTATTTTATTTTTCATTTTAATGGTTATTTTAAAGTTTATTTCAATATCTAATCCAGTAAAAGGCTTAATTATAGAAAAACTAGAAAAATACCTGTACATTTCGTGGTCGAGGAGGCATATTGACTCTAAAATTTGGAAAATAAATTTTCCCACTCTTTTTCAAAATTCAAGCTGAAGATTGGTGGCCAATGTAGAGCGACAATGCGCGCAATGGGTGCAATCAGAGCACCGATGTCAGGGCGGCTCAGAAATAAGGAAATAGCACCGGCGCTTGAGAGCTCTGGAGCAGTGAGGAATGTGAATAATGAAGTTTTTTGGCTGTATTTTTTTTTTATTAACCTTGTTTCGGTGCGTGTGGTTTTATAAGCACACCGATGCAGTTAAATAAAACTTCACCGAGCGGTATCAATTTTGGCACGTTGTTTATAATGCGTCGGCGCGTTTCCCTAATCGTGCACTGGGATGTTTCAGTTTCGGCGTGAAATTTTGATGATGCGTCGGGGTAGCGTAATGGTAAAGCACTGATGTGTAATAGTCGCAAAGCACCATTTTTTTGGCCTTAATTTTTTTTTTTCATATAACGTTATTCCAGTGCGTGCGATTTCTGGTGCATCGGTGCTCTTAGAGAAGAATGCACTGGTTTGTTTCTTTTTTTGCGAGGTGTTTTATGATGCACTGGCGTGGAAAATAATTGACACCCCAGTGCGTTATAGTAATTGGATGCCCGACGGTGTGTGTACTTCACGCACGCTATCCGGTGTGCCAATGTTCAGTGTGCACTAGTGCGTTCTATGGTATTGTGCATACCAGTAATTCATAGCTCAAGAGCACTAGAAAGCTGAGAATTCAAGGCTTTTTGTGGTTTATTTTAACCCTTTACAGGTGTGCATTGTTTATAGGCGCACCGGTACTATTTTCTACAAACGCACCAGTCGCTTTGTGTTTTGGCGCATTCTTTATGATGCACCGGTGTGGTTTCTGTCTACCGCACCGGGTGGTTTCAGTGTTGGAGTTTTGTTTTATAATGCATCGGTGTAGACGAGTTGTGAGGCACCAGTGCCCTATTATATTATGACGCACCGGGCGTGTGTGTACAGAGTGCACGATGTCCAGTGTGCCAATGAATTTTTCCGCGTCGGTGCTTTATTTTTTCGAGAGCACCGAGGCAAGTTTTAACGATAAGAGCACTGATAGGAAACATCTGCAAAACCCTCCGCCCGCCAACTTCCTCTAGTAACCTTTGCTAGAAATGGATGTATGGGGTATTTTTCTTTATGGTTCCTCAAAAACATCCGCTAGAAGGTCTTTTCATTGTAGTACCTAGAACAGACATTGTAGATGGCACCTCACCCAAATCCTTAACAATACTGTAATGTTGGGCAGCACAGGCATTGGCATTGTAAGAATATTTTCATAGTACACCTTTAGAAGGTGGCCGTACAACGGGCTCAGTACTGGGTCTTTCGATTTGAAGATAGCCAAAAAAAGGTGGAGGAGGAGGACCACCAGCGATCTCTTTCCCCGCTGCCTGATGCGATTCAATATAATATTTCGATAGAGTGGCGATAGAAATAGGCACAGAACCGTTCATCATGAAAAATTTAGAGCTAAAAGGGGCAGAGGATTGTGGTTTCTCTACCATTTGGGTTTGCTGAGATGGAAATGGTTCTTTAAGAATAGTTGTAGTTCCCTGGGTGCCTTTGAGAAGTATAATTACTTCGGCCCATTGAGGATAGTCCTTTGTGTAGTGCTCTTCATCACAGATCAAAAAAGGGTACATCAGCTTGCATTGCAAACCATCATCAACATAATATTTGAATGAATCTAGTTTCAGGGTATTGTCTTTGGCCATGCCTTTACCTTTCTTTTTCCCTTTTCCCTTTGGAAGTTTTGTTCACCAGAATTGCCTGAATGGGATTGACTTCCGTAGTTTTACCAGGATTTGGATTGGACTGAGAAGCAGCATCATTGGAAGAGGTAGACTTTTGCTTCCCAGGATTTGAAGGGGAAGACTTACGAGAATTCTGAGACACAGAACCAATAATACTATCAACAAATGGGGTTGCTAGTGCTTTAGAAGTTCCAGGTCGTGGGGCATCAGTAAAAATATCATACAACGTGCCATATTGAGAGTACAAAAGATCAAGGTACTGGGCACGGGTAATGGCTTGTTCCTCGGTTGCACATGCCTCCATAGCGATGTCTTTCACAATCTCATTAACAGAGGAGGTAGTGAACCAATCAGTTAGAAGTTGATCAGGAATATCAAACTTAATCAAGCGATGACGACGTCTCCATTCATGAATATGATCTGATATATGGGTAGCTCTGTCCCATTTCAAGGATGTAAGGAGATGTGTCTTGATCTCATAATGAATCGGTAACTGGAAATGAGTAAGGAATGCCATGGCGAGAGATTTGAAATCTTGAAATATGTCATGAGATATCTCAATGTACCACTTGGCAGCGGGACCAATAAGAGTCCGTTGGAAAATACGGAGTCAAATGGAATCCTCAACCCAAGAGTTAGAGGAACACCACAAGTGGTAAGTCATAACATGCGCTTGGGGTTCTTCTCCAAACTTACCCTCAAATTTAAGACAATCACCAGGAATATTGGTTGGAACCAGAGGCCAATATGGGTTATGAAGATTTGGATTGTTCGTTAAATTTTACACATCAGGTAGTTACAACGTAGCAAGAAATGGTAATTACGGATTAAAAGGAATTGGAGGTATTTGATAAGGACCCGTGTTAACATTCCACCCAGCCTGCGAGAAATTATACCCCCATATGTTTTGTCCTAGAGAATTCTAACCATAGGGGTTATAAGTTGAATAATTCTATTTGTATTGTTGTTAAGGACCATGATATTGATTTTGAGCATACCATTGAGGTCCTTACGAAGCAACGTTTGGATTCTGTTGCGGAATGTAAGCATGGCCTTGAGGTTGATTATACACCAACTGAGATGGATTTTGAGGGTGAAAATTAAAACCTTGAGGTGCACTATATACCGATTGATATTGACCTTGGGGGTGATAAGAACCTTGGGGTTGAGAAGGCTGGGCAGGCTGCTAAATAGGTGAACCCTACTGAAATAGATAAATAGGTTCAACCAGCTGTTGAACAGGTTGAACAAGCTACTGAATAGATTGAATCGGTCTTTGAACAGGTTGAACAGGTTGCCCCTGCGGAATGGGTTGACCTGGATAATGATGACCACCGGGTTGCCCATGTAGAAGAGGTTGGCCTGACAGAAAAGATGGACCAGGTTTCCCTTAATGACCAGGTTGACCTGGAGCAGGACTGGAGGTTTGTCCTTGTTGCACAAAGGTTTGGCCATATTGAGCATATGGCTATTGTTGTACAAGAGGTTGTCCCCATGACGAATACATTCTCCCCCAAGGAACAGAAGATGCTACTGGCTGATACTAAGGTTGACCGGAATGATTAGAGGGTTGTCCTTGTTGGACCAAAGGCAGACCTTGTAAAGGTTGGCTTGATGAACCATAAGGTTGTCCCTGCATACCAAAGGTGGAGCCCTACTAAGTCAAAGGTTGTCCTTGTAAGGGCTATCCTTGTGAGCCAGAGGGTTGTGCTGATAAGGTTGGTTAGAGATGAGGAACGGTATGATAAGGATCATAAAAAACCTGATAAGGATTAATAGGAGGCAAATAAACAATATTACCACGCTCTTCATAATGATGCGGAGGAGGAAACGAATAAACAACGTTACCAACAAGATCATAGTGATGAGGATTGATAGGAGCCTAGGGCTACTAAGAACTCTAAGAGTTCTGCTGCTGAAAAACCAGCAGATACTCTTCAAAAGTGAGGACAATAGGAATCATCGGTGAATTCAAAGCTGCATTAGTGAGTGCAGTCTCTAGAGCATGAGCTTGTGATCTTCTTGGACCTTGGTTGATGGGCCATGTGGGATTAAGGAAAATAGACCTTCGAGTGTCGGAATATCTTGAAGACTTTGTCGTAACAACTGGTGTAGACAAATCCACACAAATGTTAGGTTGGACTGGAACAAATGTAACAGTGACTTATGAACTCAAAGTCAAACATGAGAGTCCCAACTAAGGGAGGATCGTACTCCTAGGAGGAGTTGATCTACTAGATTGTGCTATGGAGGCAACACCAGACATAATCTGACTCAAGGACCTATATCCAGGTGGAAGTGACACCTATGGTGGAGAATATCGAACAGAAACTACACTTTTTGCCCTTTTTTGAGAAAAAAATTTCATTTTTTTCGGTTCTTCAACTTTCTGCAAACTATAACAATTTTTCTGTGTAGAATTTCATTTTGTGATAAAAATAAAAGTTGTGAGAAATTTTGTTAGCTTTCTATTAATTATTTTTTGAAATTTTTTTATGCAGATTTGATATGTCAACTTAGCATTTCCTTGAGTGTGTGTTTCTTAACAATCAAAGGATCCATAAGAATTCATGTTATGACGCAATGTTGTATTCATTGAAAATTTGTGTTTTTGAAAAAACAAAATGTGTTACAACAATCTAGACAGAGTCTAATTTTTTTTCGTCATATTGATGCATATCATAATTACTAGAATTTTTTGAACTGGTCCAATACGAAAAACTGCGTATTTTGGATATGTTTCGCGTCGCAAGAAATTTCTTAACATATAAGTTATAAACTAAAAATATAAATGCTACCCATTAGAGACGACAGACCAATGTAATGCCCCATAATTTTTTCAATTTTTTTTACAATGTATTTTCAGAGATACAAAATTTTGATTTCACTGAATCACAATGACCCTCATAAATTGTTTGCACCCATTTTATTAGAAAAATAATTAAAATTAATAAACGTTTATGAAATTCCATAAAAGTTATATTTCCTGAAAGTAGATTCAATTCTGAAAATGCTTGTCTTGGTTCCGACAGTTAATTAACAACCTTTCATGGAGTTTGATCAGTCCAAAGTTGCAGAACCTTTTTCAGAGCCTGGTTTTTGCGTAATTGGTGACGCGTTAGTTCGGCCGAACTTTTCCTCCAAGTTTGGCCGAACTATGTTTTCCGCTTAAGGCTCGTTAAATGTAATGTCTTAATAGTTCGGCCAAACTATTATAAAAATCTCCGTCGGCCGGAAACTTTTGCGGAGCCCCCTACTAAAACACATTTTGCGTCAATATAAATTGCCGCGAAATGATTCAAAATTTTCGCACATTTCACACACTTCATCTAATTTTACAAAGATCTTGGTTTGGGTTCACAAGTTTGGGTTTAAGAACATTTCTTGGAAGAAAATTGATTTTTTGGAAGACATTTCTTGGAAGCAAATTGATTTTTTGGAAGTCATTTCTTGGAGGTATCTACGTGTTTTGAGTTGAAGTAAATATTTTGAGCTTTGTTTCATTTTTATAAAACATTTTTCTCTCGAATTTTTTAAAGTGTGTGTTTTGGATTGAAGTATGTATTTTTTACAAAAAAATTACACTGAATTTTTTTAAATTAAATCTTTTGTGATCTTTTTTGTAATTGAGTTATTGTCTAATTTTTTGAAGGAAATTTTTTGAACTTCATACCCTATTATCATGGGAAATTGAAGAACTTGTGCGATAATATATGATCGAAAAAGAGACCCTGAGGCACGTAGAGAAGAAACGAGACAATCTCGCAAAATAAAGTTAGAAGCCCTCTCAAATATTGAAGAGGAAAATCAACCTCAAGCAGAAATTGAAGCAGGTATGTAAATGTAAATATTATGATCTATTGATATATTTTTAAAATTTTCCCAATGTATAATGTGAAGCTTAATTTTTATTTGATGAACTAGTTTGAAAAATATTTTGTTTAATGTAAACAGACAGAGATACTCCTCAAAATATTGAAGAAGAAAATCAACCTCAAGCAGAAATTGAAGCAGGTATGTAAATGTAAATATTATGATCTATTGATATATTTAAATTTTTCCTAATGTAAAATGTGAAGCTTAATTTTTATTTGATGAACTAGTTTGAAAAATATTTTGTTTAATGTAAACAGACAGAGATACTCCTCAAAATATTGAAGAAGAAAATCAACCTCAAGCAGAAATTGAAGCGGGTATGTAAATGTAAATATTATGATCTATTGATATATTTAAAATTTTCCTAATATTTATTGACATAGTTATTAATTTCGTGACTTATTAAATATGTACTATTTTTTCGAATATGTACAGATGAAATCACTATCGATAATGAGATGTTAGAAAATGTTAACACTCACACATATGAAGATAAGAAACCTGACCATGTTATACGATATCGTTTCAACCGCATTTTTGAAGAGTATTTCTCAAATGATCAAGTCACAGTTCATGCTCAAATGTTGAAAGGTCTCTGATCATTAAGGAAATTAAAAGAAGCGATGACACTATTGGGTATTCGAAAATCAACCAAAGAAAAAAAAATGAATGAAGAGGTGATAAAAAATATGAGTAGTGCTATAAATTCAATTAAGAGATCTAGAGATAAAGATGTTTCAAATATACGTAGAGGAATACATATGGCAATAGTTTCACCAAGTACTCAAGAGAATCGTTTGATAACATCTATGGCACAAGCACTGGGAACCTCACGAAAAACTCTGCACAAACATCGAAAATTTCGACTGCAAATAGATGTAAATGATGAACTCGCTTGTTGGAGAGCTATTTGTAGGAAACCATACAAAGATAGACTTGGAGAAAATGTTAAAAGAATAATATATGAATATTGGAAGAGCAATTCGCGTGTTTCACCAACTGAAAGACATGTGATGCAAAGAAGAATAGCACGAAATCAGTACGAAGAACATGAAAAACATCTCTTGGAAACCACTCAGATAGAGTTATTCAACAAGTTCAAAAAAGAGAATCATCAAATTCATGTTTCACTCAGTGCTTTTGTTCCACAAAAACCATGGTATGTAAAACCTATCACTGTACGCGACACTTGTTGTTGCCGTTATCATGTGGAATTTGAGTTATATTATGACACACTCCTTGATTGTGGTAGAACATTATGGAAGGATTCACCTCCTCCTTCCACTATTCGTGAATTCATATCTCAAATTCTATGTGAAAGAGAAAGCGATGAACTATTTTACAAAAAAAAATGTGTTGGTGGTAAAAAATGCGATGATTGTGGAAATTTGACGAAATTTAAAAACAAATATCGTATTGATATAAATGATCAATCATTTTCCAACATGAAAGTGAAATGGAAGAGATATGAATATATCGGTACATCGATTCAAGGTGCAAATAGTGTTAAAAGAATCGAATTACGAGAAGACGAAATTTTTCTGATAGAATTTTTGAGAAAGTTTGAGGCAGAAATTTACAAATACACCAAGCATTCCCATAGAGCTCGATGGAAAGACTTGCAATTCAAAAAATCTCGTGAAGTTTTTCCACCAGGGACCATTTTGTCAGTGATTGATTTTGCAGAAAACTACACATTTGTTCCACAAAAAGAAATTCGGAGTGAATACTATCACTCTGACCAAGTCTCCATGCTCGTCCATATTCTATATAGACATGCTGAACAAAATGTCGATCATATAGAAAGCACGAGTGAAAATCGACATATAATTAAAGAATATCACTTTTATATCAGTGACGATTGTACACATGATACATGTTTTGTACAACATTGTTTTGGAAGAATTTATGATTCATTGAAAGATCATGGAATAACATTCAATGAACATTGGATATGGTCAGACAGATGCGCAGGTCAATTCAAATCTGCACGATCATTCTTTTGGTTGTGTTGTCTTCATAAGAAAACCTGCATTAAACATTGTTGGAATTTCTTTGAGACTAGCCATGGAAAAGGAGAACATGACGGTGCAGGAGCATGCATAAAATGAGTACTTCGAAGATATCAAATGAACCACTCTGCACGCCGACTTGTGAACGCTGAAGAAGTTGTTGAATGGTGCATCGCTGCTCTAAGCCATGAGAACAACCCATCAAGAGAAGTGCGAAGGTACATTCAATTTAATTTATATTGGAAATATAATTTTAAACATTGTACATTTATCATGCAATGATTATTTTTAATTTTATTTTGATATCATATTTACAAATTCTTTTTCTAATTTTCCATATAAAGGTTTTTCTGGCATATTGGAATCGAAGACGTAGATAGATCAATTGGAAATGACATTGAAACAATAAAAGGGACTCGAAAATTGCATTCAATTCAAGCAAAGTTGTCCAGAAATGTGTTTGCATTGGATAAAAGAAAATATTCTTGTTTTTGTGATGTTTGCATAGACAACACAAAATCCAATGACGTTTGTGAAAACAAAATGTGTGTGAACGATTGGAAACATACAGAGCTAAATACAAAGGGAAAAATGTCTGTTGCAATGTTTGAAGAAATGCAATCAGAGGAAACTACAATATCATCCGATGGTGATCGAGTTTCTGATCTTGTTAGAGAAGGTAACATTTGAATTACTTTCTAATGATTTAAAGATTTAGAAATAAATTTAAATATGCATAATTAAATGTTAAATTTATTTTATTGTGCAGGAGATGTTTTTGCTGTAATTGCACCTCTTGACAACGATGAAAATGTGAAGTATTATTTGATGCATTGCACTGAACGAAAAATGAAATTATTACAAAACTATGATGATCACGGATTTCAGTATGACAGAGGGTCTATTATACTGAAAGGTTATTTTTTCAAACAAACTCATCAAAGTGGAGACTTTTTTTACTTTGAAGACTATGAACCTGATTCCATAAGTTTTCAATATAGTCACTTAGTGTGTGCAGCACGCATAAAGTTGATAGAAGTTCAATCAAAGAAAAAAATCAAAAATTAAGAGATGGAAAATGTCAAAATCCGATCATGAACGGATTATTGAGGATGGAATTCCATTAGAATTTTTTTGAGTGAATTGTCCAACAATTTATTATCTTTGGATTAAATATGTTTTAGAACTTCCAATACTCAACTAAAAATTGAGCTTCTTATGTTATTTGTGGTTTGCACATGTTACAAATTGTTTGGGTACAAGCACGTGCTCTAGTATCAACTGAAAGTAGTTTTTCTATACATGTGCATTGATGAAAAATTTTATATGTATTCGATATATATTTATATATATATATATTCTAGAATGAAATTAATTGTTCTTGTATATTAATTGTTCTTGTATATGTTTTCCGACTGTATGGTACAAATTATTTCACTTTATTTTGTAAGGTCAGATTCGGTCCCCATATGGCCTAGCCTCCAAGGGATGAGATAACAAGTGGTTGTCCCCACTTGCCCGAATCTCAGCTTTTAAGTACAATTTTACTGTTTATGGCAGACATCTTACATGATGTCCTAGCCAAGGATAGATTCTCTTTGTTTCAAGTTTCCGGTAAAAGTTGTCACCGAATGACCTACTAGGATATTATAAATACTAGCTTTGTAAGATCATTTGGCATTCGGAAAAATTCGAAAGTCTTAGACTGTCAATCAATTCAAAGTATCATTCACCCTAGGGAGTGTAAAATATTCAATGTAGGTTGGTGATGATGCTCACTCCTAGCTTGAAGCAGCTCCAATGACCAATTCTTTAATGAATTCCAATGCACTAGACCAAAGTTGGTGACCTACTTGGTTTTTCACCCAAGAAATTCGAAGGTACTCTTCTTACCTTTGGCCCCCAAAGCTACAATGGAGTTATAGGAAGGTGAAGAAAAAAAAATTCACTGATAGGAATTTGGTCACATCCCTAATCTCCCCTTATCAAAAAGTTCCTATCTACTACATTATCCAACGTGTACTCAAGATAACTATTTCGTAATTAGAATATCACAATATCACAAGTTCTCACAAAAATACATGGAATTCCATTACGACACTCATCTAACAATGGGGAGCTCAAAACCTAGAAAGCTCCTCGTCCCCTTAATAATAATGTGTTTAATTTAGTCTTTTAGGTGAGGATTAGGTGTGAATCTTGTTTTCACATACAAAAATAATTAATTGTTTAATTCCATAAATTTGATTATTCACCAAAATACATATCATATCCACTATTTGTCTCTCCTACAAATTCCCATTATTTTATTAAAATATGATTTTATCTCACCCAACTATCACATGTTCCTAAATTTACTCCTAATTGTTCCCTATGCCCTAAATCTACTCCTAATTGTTCCCTATGCTGCTTTTCCCTTACTTATTTTTAGAAAGTTATTTTCCTAGATCCATCATAACTATGGATCTATCAAGCGCTGAGAGGGATCAAATATCTAGAGGTGCAAACCTCCTTTTTTAGTGCAAAACTTGAGGAAAGGTTTGCACCTCGAGAGATTTGATCCCTCTCAGTGCTTGATAGATCCGTAGTTAAGATGGATCTAGGTTGGTTTTAGTCGTGTGCAACCAAGGAAAAACTATCGATAAACCATTTTATATATGCTAAATATGTTTGAGATTTATCAAGTCATTTTAATTTTAAATTTTCTTAGTTAACTCAATTTTTTGAGATGATAAGTATTGTAGAATAACTTTAATAATGGAAAATGATCAAATAATTTTTTTGAATGCGAAGTGACAATGTAATAATATTGAATGATAGAATGTGAATAATTAGAATGTAATCACTTACAAATAGCATTTATTGTGATCAATCTTAAACTATTTTCTTCTTCTATTCTTATTGTCACCCTTATTAGTTTTTTCATCTTTCTGTATCGATTATATTAAAAAGAAAGTCAAAATCATAAATAATTTAAACCATTTAAATATTTAGCTCGAACTCTTTTAGTAAACACCATACCTTATCTCTCTTGCTCTCCAATATTATTAGGTTTAATTATTATAACACAAAAATCGTTCTACATTGTCAATAATTTTTGGCGCTTACACTGAAATCAATGAACATTGTTAATCAAATGACTTTACAAGTAATGTACCATCATACATGCAATTATATCAAATCAGAAATCAACATATACAATGAAATAAATGGGGATTGTCGTGTTACAAGTAACATAATTTCAATTTACCACATGTCAAAATGTAGGTTGAAACCATCCAAAACTTTAAGTTGTAGATTGAAGCCATCCAAAACTTTAAGTTTTAAAACCCTTTTGATTATGCATTGTGCAACATTAAAACATTAAACATTTAAATTTCATTAAATATCACATGCAAAATGTAGATTGAAACCATCCAAAACTTGAGTTTTAAAAGCTTCACATGCCATGCCAATCATAATTCAACTATCCAAAAAAAACATTTAACATTAAATATCAGACGCCAAATGTAGTTCAGATGAGAACATTACTTCACATTCACATGCCAAAAGTACTAAAACCATCCAAAAATTAAATAAAACAAATTATATAATAACAATGTAATAAAATATGTCCAAAATTTGTAAATCTCACAAGTATCAAACTGTATCAAGTTTAACAAATTTTAAAACCATCTAAATTTTCAAATCAAATCTACTATAAATCATGTCCATCAAATGGAGGATCTAACGTCTTCCCTACTAGGGTCTCAGTCCGCGCCCTATCCTATGAATAGGAAACCTACATACACAATGCACATGTACTTGAACAATAAAATTTGAAGTTTTAAAAATGAATGAGAATATATATATCTATAACTTCATGTAAAAAACAAAATATAACAAAAAAATCATGCAATACCTCGTAAGGTTCCCTCTCCATTTGATGAACAAGTTCTCCCATAGAAACATCTGCAGTGGTAAACTGTACAATATACATCTACAGTTAAATGTAAATATATATGTAACACCCCCAATTTCTGTGTTGAATTTGAAAAAGTTAGACATTTGAACTTTAATCCTAAGGGGGTGGACCCCAATGGATAAGTATGGTATTAATGTACTTGCATATTTAATTTGAGGAAATAAATAAAATGATTGTGCATTTTGACCAAGATGAGAATTAGAGATCACTTGCCAAATCCATGAGGATGGATAAGGCAACAAATCCCCACAATCTTTCAAAAATCCTTGAAAGAAATTAATTTAGATTTTGAGGAGGAATCTAAATTTCCCCAATGAAGAGGAAGTAGTTGGGAAGAGGTAAGAAAAGCTGGAAAAGCTAAGGAAAAGCATAAAATAGCTTTAAAGAGTCCCAAAATGGGAAGCCTAGGCTAAACAGGAAAGAAAGCATCCTGCTATTCTGGACGCAGAATTAGAAACATGCTTTGGGGAAATATGGGCTTAAATAAGCTGCTCCTAAGAAGATCAGAGGTTGGTCTGTCTTGGGAGGTGATCTCAGCTCGGGGGTGAGTCCTGGGAGACAAAGGGGACTCTAAGGTTGGGAGGTTGGTCATTTGCAATTGTGGTATGTTCTAAAATTCTTGTTATTTTGTTTTATGATAGTATGAATTGGCTACATATAAAATCGAATTTACTGATATGAGTGATTGCTAGTACTACATTTACCAGAGTCCATCCTAAGGCTTTCACCTTCCAGATTCTGGTTAGTTATAGACCATAAATCCATAGAGTAGAAACTCCAGAAACTCTAAACCAAGGTCGGTTTAAATCTGAAGTTACTTAGTCTCTACAGATAATTAAATATTTTCTTGTTTCATATAGATACAAGGTGATATTATATGCTCATAAGTATATTAGAAAAATATTGTAGCAGAACTGAGGTAAAGAAAGTAAAGACATTAGAATATGGAATCCGACATTCTACTAGATAAAGAAGTACTTCTACTCTATGGGAGTATTCTAGCATTTATAGCATTTATGGAGTCTATTGCAATTTAAATCCACCTCTAAACATTGAAATAAATATTATGGCTATGGATTTAATCTATGCTCAATGTATATCATCAAATGCACTATCGAATACATGTATAGGCAATTAACAAAAATATACATATATTACCAAGTGTCAATAACTAGCACAATTAGGACCTTTTAACCTTGACTACAAAGGAGCTATACACAAAAATGAAACATATATGTCAAAAAGGGAAATAGGAATCCGAAATATAGATATATAAACCATATATGTTGAAAAGGAGACTTAAATACGAATTCTATATATGAACCATATATGTAAAAAGGGTGATACAATTACAAATCAATTATGTTACAATGAAATACATATATGATCTTTACAGCTAATTGCATGAACGGAGAGTCAAACTACATTAATGTGTGTTGATTAAGTAAAATAATATGCCTTTGGCCTATGTCAAACGAGGCCCTCGGACTGTACCGACATTTATAAACCACGGCACTTTGGGGATCGTTTAATGTTTAATGATACGAACAGAGTGAAGGATAAAACGATAATACGAGGTGTAAATAACAGTTCTAACCCTAATTATCATGAGACCGCGTGGAGATTTTCACAGTTTAATAAAAACTATTACAAGACAGCGTGTAGTGGATAAAGGGCTGACTATATAAATCACACTGTATATTAAATTCGATGCAAAGTAGTTGGACTTCTTTGCTATGTAGTAAGATATAGGGTTAAAACACCATAGGGGACGTAACTTTACCTCCGTTCGTGAGGAACGCCACCAGCAGTAAACATATCTGATTACATAAGTTAAATTTCAGTTAACACACAGAGATTACCAAACTGAGAGTCGAGACACTGGTCATGTTGCCATAACTCGAAACGAAGTCACTCGACATATAACGAATCTGTCTGGCATGGCGCCTTTGACCATAGCCGCGCGTGAGCCAGTTTAACAAGCACAAAAAAAAATTTAGCCATAATATAAGTTCGAATAGCTAGCGTCTTAACTCAAACGATATCAGATCTGAATGAAAGCACAAACCCACAAGTTGATGCATCACTTCCTCAGCTGTATGGAGGAATGTAGGGTTTACCTGTAAATAGACATTTTCTTCCTACCTGCGCGTTACATTGATACTTACAGCAGTAAAACCAATAAAATCAGTACGCTGTGTAAAGAGATATGAACGCCTATTTACCTAAATCGAGATGCAAATAAATCTAAGCGGCTCCAAGAATTGAAATAAAAATAAAAGGATAGATTCCTTCACATAAAACGCGCGCTGAAAGCGGCCGTGACATACCAGGAATTAGCCGCAACCAATTAGGATTTTTATTAGAGCAGGTTAGAAAAATAATGATAACGAAAAAAAATCGGTGGTTACAAATCAAACCAGAGCACCGATTGGAAAATAAAATGACGCTTGACAAACGCTAGAGAGTAGGCTAGGTCTCCAGCCTGAGATGCCGACATGCTGTCTGCCCTGCGAAAAACAAGCTGAATATGAGGAGATACTGTATTCTTTAACAACCAAGGAATAAAAGAAGTCTCCGGAGGTAAAGGGCAATAAACACAGCGGAAACCTTACGCTGAATTTCTCTCTGTTTGGCAGTAGCCGACACCTTCACTATGACCCAGCGTCACTGCTCAGGAGGTAATCCAGAAAATAATCGCAAGAAACCCTGTAGGAAGACAATAAAAAAAAAAAAAAAAATTCCTTAAACTGGAGGTGTTACAATATATATATATATATATATATATAGATAATTTAGATAAATTAAAAACTTTCAAATGAAAATGCACATGTACATATATAAACTTATTTTCAATAATATTAAAAAAATGAACTAAAGATAACTTTTTCAAATGCTGCGGATGTTCCTATCTCCATCGCTAGAGTCCTCGGATTAAAGAAATCTTCTATAGGAACCTAAATTCAAAAAAATTTAAATAACTCAAAATATAGATCTCTCTCTCTCTATATATATATATATATATAACTCAATTTTTAATGAAACTTTTTGACATAGAATATATATATATATATATATATATATATATATATATATATATATATATATATATATATATATATAACTTTTAAACATAAATTTTAAACTTGTGAAAAAATGTCGATACTCGTGGCTCATCTCCCAATGAAGTAGAAGGTATATCTCCTAAGGAAGAAGAAGTTACCTCCATCCCAAAAACATCAGACGAAATCGGTACCTGTTAAAACATTTTATCAAATTATATATATATACATACATGTACATGTGTGGCAGCAATTATTTATTTTAGAGTCACTTAAAAAACACTAACATACATGTGCCAACATATCATGATGGTCAGACCCATCTGCATTGTTTGAACCGGAGGTCTCGAATGTAATATTAACATTTTCATCAGGCATCATGCCTGAGAACTGCAAATGGTGTTTTAACATATAATCATACATTAAATTAGATTAATGTACACATACAAATAAATGTATACATGTACATATACATGTATTTATTACAAATTGTACACATGTATATGTAAAAATAATTTCAAACCCTAAGGTCACTAACACATACCGTTCTGGTGCCCTCTTCCTAATGAAAAATTAGGTCTTTCAGACCATTGCGACAATTTATTGCATATGTTCGGAGATCTTCAACATTCATGTTGTAAATCTCCTCATCTGTACGATAAACAAAATTGGCACGTGCATTTTCACATGCTCTTTGTTGATTTAAACTAAGATGGACTCCACTCAATCCGCTCTGAACATTTTCGATCATAACATCTCTTGCTTCTCGAATTATTTGAGAAGTCGCATCCAAATCTGATCACAGAGTTTCGACTCGAAATGGTCGACTCACCAATGGTGGCTCAGGGCGAGGCAACTCCACATCTCGCTTAGTGCCCTTACGTTGATATAATCGACCTTTCCCTGGGCCAAAAAATTATGAAGGAAGGTCATTATAGTCGGGTTTCATACCCAAATTTTTTTTTGCATAAAACAATTGTGTGAAATAAACCAGAACCTCATCGTTCCATGGAAGCCTTCCAAAGGCCGCAATATGTCGATCATACAAATAACCAGATTTGTCTGGGTGCTTGAAATACTACACCTTCAACATTTTTCTTTTTGGCCCTTCCTTATAATTAAACATTGACTTGGCATCTGCTCTTGTAACTTTTTGTTTTATGTCCTGCCATTTATCGTGACCTATCACTGTTTCTTTTCTCTTTCTCATCAGTTCTACAAACGAATCAGTCGTTGGCCCAAAATTTGTGTACACCTTTACCATTTCACCCAATGAATGTGTAACCATTTCAAGGCTTTGTCTACTCTCAGCAAGTAGAGACAAAGCCATGAGATCTCTTTGCAATTTTGCATGAAGGATTTCACATCTTTGAAAGGTGCATTCCGCAATGTTGGTTTCCCATGGTATATCAGTAATCTCAGTCGGATAAGTTGTGCTGGGTTGACAGCCTTCTTCTTGAATGTAGCGCGCTGCTCTGCGTCTATTTTGACCACTGGCTCGAAAATTTTCGGCCTCTGCATCAATATATATATAATTTCGTATATTAGAAAAAACACGTGTAAAAAAAATTGTACAAATTTAATGAAAAAATATTGAAATTGATGGCAACCTTGATGTTGTTGGTTAACATCTTCTCCAACATGACCCTATTGAGAACCAGCCCCAGAATGACGCTGCTGAGAACCAGCCCCAGAATGACGTTGTTGAGAACTAGCAGCGGTTGATTGGCCTTCAGGGGAATAAATATCACCCCCTTCCCGCAACCTGCTACCACTCATACTTTGACGGGTTGAACCTTGGCCATGCTCCATGGATGGATTTGAAACCCTTCTCCTATTACCTCCTAAAAATTAAAATATGAAACTTATTAACAACTAAATTAAATCACAAAGTTAATAAAAAAATCAATTTCATATGTACACACATGTATGGAGATTTAAGATTATATTTAAATACCGTGAACATTCCCCAATCTCTGAAGCTCCATATGGGATTTGGCTGATCTTCATTGTTAATCCTCCATGATATATATCTATTGGTCGACATTTACACAAAATAGATTTCAAAAAATCAATTTGTAATTTACTGTACACAAATTATGTATAAAAAAACTTTCAAAGCAATAATTGATCATGTGTGAAACTAAATTTAATCGAAAAAGATATTATAAAAATGATAAGTTCACCAAATTGTGCTTTACATGGTGGGAGCACACTTGGTATAAAATTTACTACTTATACACTTTATTTTGTGGGAGAAATGACACATGTACATAGTTTACCTTAAAGTTGTTTTGTTTTACGGATATTAAAATGAATAACTTCTATTTAGATCCATTCTAGAGATTGAATGTAGGGGCATTTACTAGATATGTCACCTTTCATAAAAGATGAGATCCAGAGGCTACCTGGCCCTTTATAGACTCTGCCTATAGAACTTGTAGAAGTAAACACTAGAGGCATTAACAATATCAAAGAACGTTTTCATGCTCAGACATGGGAATGTGTCTCTTTCCCTGTACGCAAAAAAGTAGTTCAAGGTAGTTAATCTTCATAGACATGTCATCAAGCAAGTCAATGTGATCATCCCCAACTTACTTTTTATGAAATTAGGCTTGCAATCTCATTTTAGAGCTCAAATAAACCTCTATTTTATTTTGGTTTAGACAAGGTCTAGAATTTGAAAAGTGAATTCCCTCTTTCTTCAGGACTCTTACATGTCCAATGATCAGAATTTGGATTGAGGAAAAGATTTTCTTAGAAATAAAAATTTTGCATTTTATAAATGTGTAAACATGAGTTTTTAAATAAATGAGGCAAAAATTCAAAGGCCCATTGGACAAACCCCTTCCCCAACAAAACTAGTTTGTCCATATTCAAATCAAGTTGGTATAAAAGTACAATTTAGCTCATTTTAGTCAAGGTTAGTTAGAAGAATTAGCTATTGGTTTCTGTCTTCAATTTCCTCTGAAAATGAATGTGTACGTGCTTTTGAGAGACACTAGAGGAATAAGGTCCAAATTTTTGATGAAAATGTGCTATGAAAGTAAAGGGTTTTAAAGGCAAGCATGTACAAGGCATAGTTGATTACAAGGCATAGTTGAGCCAAATGTTCTTCAGGAAGGGCCTAATTATTTGGGTCTTGGTTATGGAAAACATGGAAAATGCTCCAAAGCCAAGGAGGCACATGAAGCTTTTCATGATGAATGGAAAATTTTGACACCCACTTTGCAAGAAGATGTTAATAATCATGCAGCTAATGAGAATGTAAAAGAAGAGGATTTTGAAATATCTAGAGTCATTGAATTCATTGCTAGTATTCAAAGGAGAGCCACTACCTCATGTGTCAAATTCACCTCCTCAAGAAGGCGACAATGATGAATGTTCAAGGTATAAATTTTCCTCTAATCAAATTGCTTTTGATTATGATAAACATGGTAAATATTCAAATAAGATATAGAAAAGAAATTGCATGTTCCTTTTGTGGTTTGAATTTAATCATAATATTTATATAGATGTTGGAAGAAGATATCGATTCACATAAAACTTTCTAAATAAATGAGGCAAAAATTCAAAGGCCTATTGGACAACGAAAATGATGTTGAAAATAAGTTGAAATTGTTTATTACTCATTGCCATAAGAAAGGTTACCTTGTAGAATATTTTGCTACATACAACACTGAACATTTTTAAAACATAAACTAACTTCTAGAAAACAATAATATTAAATTAGATTTAATTGTTTGTGCAGTTGAATTGATGTGCATAGAGAAACTGGGAATAGATATCTTTGATACGTACAACACACAAATGAAGCAACAAAAACAAGGTAGCAAGGAAGAAAACATGTACAAGGCATAGTTGAGTACAAGGCATAGTTGAGCAAAATGTTCTTCAGGAAGGGCCTAATTATTTGGGTCTTGGTTATGGAAAACATGGAAAATGCTCCAAAGCCAAGGAGGCACAAGAAGCTGTTCCAAGAAGGAATTTTATTTCGTGTTCATTACCTCAAGCTTGTGAATTTTGTGTTCGTGATGAATGGAAAAGTTTGACACCCAATTTGCAAGAAGATTTTAATAACTTGGAAAACATGGAATAGAATTTAAACTGGGAATAGATATCTTTGATACATACAACACACAAATGAAGCAACAAAAACAAGGCAGCAAGGAAGCAAACAATGAAGATGGCAGTGGCAAAGATAAGTTTGTCGGCTTGATTTTTATGTGTAATTCTCAAACAAAGCAAGAGTGTTTCCGATACAAAGTGTTTGGATTGCCACCAACCAAAAAGGAGCTTATAGAAAAGGTGAAGCTCGGAATGAAGCTCTTCTTGTATGATTTTAACCTTGGACAAATGTATGGTATCTAAAAGATAGCATCTGCTGGAGGAATGAATGTGGAACCAAATGCTTTCCGAAGTTGTAAAAGGCCACTCCCAACACAAGTAATCTTTTTATACATGAAAGGGGTGCATCAAGCTTGTGAAGTTTGTATTCATGTTGAATTGAAAAGTCTGACACCCACTTTGCAAGAAGATGTTAATAATCATGCAGCTAATGAGAATGTAAAAGAAGAGTATGTTGAAAGCTCTAGACTCATTGAATTCATTGCTAGTATTCAGAGGAGAGCCACTACCTCATCAAATTCACCTCCTCAAAAAGGCGACAACGATGAATGTTCAAGGTATAAATTTGCCTCTAATCAAATTTCTTTTGATTATGATAAATATGGTAAATATTCACATAATATTTGGAAAAGAACTTGCATGTTCCTTTTGTGGTTTGAATAATCATAATGTTTATAGATGTTGGAAAAGTGTTGGACTTTGTATCCAACAAGTCATCCACAACATTTGAAGAAGGTGGAATGAGATAACGACAAGAATGGAAAAGAGGATTTCATAATCGATGAGGGTCAAGATGATTCACATGATATAGTGCAACTAAAGGAAGCGCCATTGAAATGGTTTGCTAACAAATGGTTAGATTTCTTATCCAATTAAGGCCTAGCATGTATTTTTATGTTTCATGAATTTCTTTGCAAATTCAAAGTATGGTGCATGTTGCATGAAGCAAGATGTTGAAAGTAGAGTTATGTTAGACACACTTAAATGCAACAAATATGGAAATTTGTACATGAGCTCTATTATTTGACTTAAGAGTCTGTTGTTTGAAGAGGCATGTTTTGTCGACTTGTGTTTGGTTGATGGTTTTGTACACCAATATGTAAGAGTACATGGAGATATTCACATGATGTGAATCTTTTTTCTTTGAAGGAGAAAAATGATATGTCAGCGAGCTATGTTTCTTGCATGATGTGTTTTCAATTTTATGGTTTTGTTTGTGACAAGACATCACAAGATTTTGGGAAGGTCCACTCTTGACCGAGATCCTCATGATTACAACCTAATCATGAGAATAAAATGGGAGTGCATCCCTATTTTGAAAACAAATAGGATTTTGAAATATCATGGTGTTGTTTCAATGCTTGAATCCACAACCCTAACATAAATTGTTTTATTCTTTTTTTGCAGGATTTAGCTGGTTATATTAAAATTCAGTTGAATTTAAAATTATTGGCTTAGTGGCATGAACAAAACATATTGTACATATTAAATGAGGAATTTCGGTCTCCCAATCATTTCTAAATCACCCATATCACCAAGAAAACATGTTTTAAAAGAACATACTTTGGTATGGGAAAGACCTTAGGTTTCAAATATTATAAGAAGGTTTTTGATATGGTTGAGAGAATGTCAAAAATAGAATCCATAAACAAATTATTTTTCAAAACATATTACTTTAAAAAAGTATCAACAAGGAATGTACAAGGGTGTTCAATGAATTAACGCTATTTATTTAAATTCCATGATGTATATCTTACTCATAATTTTAAAAAATTATTAAATAATGATCTAGATTGGATAATTATATTATTTTTCATATATTTTGATGCTTATAGAGTGAAAAAACTGAAATAATCAACTTGTAGGGTCATTTTAATGGTGGGTGGAGAATTGGGATCCAAAACCTTTTGGAGTCATTTTGAGGTTTTAAATTTGACATTTTTGGGGGTCAAACGATTATTCCTTGTGCTGAAATCTTGACCATTATTCTACACTTAAAGACATATATCCAATGGTGCAAGAAAAACATCAAATAAAGTTCATTCAAAATTTATGCCTTTAGTAAGTTGACCTATATCATGTTGACCACCATGGTACGAGAGAATGACATTTTAGCCCCATTACTCATGCATAGCAAGCTAGCTACATGTGGAATTTTAACAAGACTCTAAAAGGTCTAAAATCACAAACCTCGTTAATGGTTGACGAAGTCAAATCTTACACCTAGTTGGCTATCACGCTATGTTAAATACTTCGCCACTAGGAGGAATAAGTGTTTCATTTTGTGTTATTGTATTTTGTTCCATAGTTGAAAATACAACTAGGAGTGTGAAGTTAGAGAGAAAAATGTATGAAGTTAAGTTTTTATAGCAACCTTACATGCCAAAAGTCTTAGCTAACTCTAGAGAGATTACCTTAAACATATTTTCCATACCAGAAAAGAGAGAGTAGAGCATGTTTACATTTTAGTGTTGTTTTTCTCCCATAAGGATTTCCTAGGGAAAAAGACTCTAGAGCATCATTACTTTTTAGGGTTGCTTGTCTCCCATAAGGATTTCATAGGAAAATAATTTGTGTTGATTGTCTAGAGAGATATGTATGTGTGTGTTTCATTATATGTTCTCTATTTCTTACGTTGTGTTTCATTATGTTTTATATTTCTTACATTTCTGCCCTCCTATTTTTCTTTCCAATCAAGGTTTATAAAGTAACATGAGAAGCAACATGAGACTTAGAAATCATTTTCATTATCTATATGGAAGGCAAGAAGGATTATATCCCCTTAAGCTTAAACTTATGTAGTTTGTCAATTTTTATCATATATTTTTTGGTAAGGGTAAATGTTTTTTATCTATAGTACTTGAGTCATGAGTTCCCCAATTTTACCTTATGTAAAGCACGATTCTAGGATTACTACAATTTTCACTTGGTTTTTTATTGTGATGATGCCCTGTCTCAATCACTTGGCCATCTCTCTATGGGTAGTTAAATCTTTTAACAATACTTAAGTAATATTTATCTATTTCTATTATGTGAAATGTAAAAATGGTATACTATTTTTCATAAAATTGGGTTGAGTTTATCATATATTTCGATGAAAGTTGATTATATGACACGTTTTCTTTAAAAGGATCTAACAATTTTGTTAAGGTATGAATTTGCAATTTTTTGTGGCTCTCTATCAACCTTCACTTCCTCATTTCTAGAAAAAATCTACTTGCTCATTTGTATACCCACTTTCTATTCAAATGCATGAGTTTTTAACTCTTGATAACTATGTTTTTCCACACAGGAAAATTATATGTCACATTTTATACTAAAGTTCTTTAAAATATTTTTTTGAATTTTGGAAATTATTGTTATTCTTTTATATAATTTAACATTAGATATAAGTTTAAATTAAAAGCTACGTAAATGAAATATAGCTTAGATATGGCATTTGAAAATTATTATCTATTTATTAAGCTAAAGGACATAATTATTACACATGTTTAATTTACATTCAAATGCTTCTTTGATTTATCTCCTATAGCTTAATGTAATGCTAGATATATAATTTAAGTTGAAGGCCCATGAGATAAATATGACTTGTATGTGACATTTGTATTGAATCATCTATTTGTTGTGTTATATGAACATAATTGGTATGCATATCTAATTTTCATTACTAATATCTCATGCTTCTTTAATTTATCTTTTATAGATGACAAGAGTGCATCCCTTTTTAATCTATCCCTTTTGAATTTGGATATGTGGGCAATATTCATCCACATATTTTTATATCATAAAGCAGTGAGTAAAATTGTAAATTCCATTTGTGTCAATGTTAAGGTTAAGCATATGGATTAAAGTTTTATATATTAGATGAGGAGGCTATGTATTACATATGGTCTTGAATGAGCATTTGGACTCTTTAGATATCTAAAGAGTCCAAATGCTCATTCAAGACCATATGTAATACATACCCTCCTCAACTAACTTAGCTAGGTATTTGCAATACTATATTTGAGTTGGCTAGCTCCATTTCAAGATATTATAATTTTAGGTTATTATTTCTATAGATTTTGATTATGGTAGTAAAATGTTACAAAAAACCGAAAACTATACAAATAATAAATTATTCTAGATATATGTAAAAAGGACATGGTAGAGAAGATCAAACAATATTAAACTTTTCATAAATAGTTTAGATTAAAATGCATTTTCTAATTTTGATTGTAAATTCTAAGGCTTAAAGCAATAATTTTTCTAATAATTTTTTTTAATTAATAAATAAAAAAAGAAACATTTTCATTCAAAATCACATACATCACGTATAATAAAAATAATTAAAAAACAATTTAAAACTTCATATACTATATGACATTACTATGAAAAACAACATAAAAATATATAAGCAAAAAATACATGACAATGCATCCATTACATTGGAGTCTTCAGAACATACAATGCATACATTAAATTTGACAGAATTATTCACGACACAATTGGTGTCATTTGTTCATTAAAAAATTGTTGAATATGAATGTGAAAATAAGGAGGTTGAAATAAGGAGGTTTCACATTGGCTAATTAAATCTGGGTTAACATGGATCTCTGCCAGTATTAACAGAAGTCTATAACAGGCATGGTTGGACATATACAATTTTCATGGTTTTTTAACTGATTTACGTTAAAATAGTTAATATATCATTGTGAAATAGGCATTATCTAAGTTTAATTGATTTTCTGCTTAACTGAACTCTTGTCAAACTCAGGTACAGTCGTAAATAGCCTGTAACACTCGCAAGTTTCTAATAGTAACTTCAAATCAAAGTCCAGTGAGGTTAAATCTGGAACTCTGGAATTTAAGAAAATTCCTTGACGAAAGGCAGAGTGAGGTTGCAACAAAGCCAGACTGAGATTTAGTGTACTTACAGTGCACCAACTAGACCACCCAGCAAGGTTCAATTCCCCTTAAGGCATAAATAAGAGGTTGAACTAGGTGCATTCCGGAATGATTTTGAAGGAAAAGCATACCTCCTTGCCGCAACATCTTAGCCAAATGAAAGTGCCTGAGATGAATTGTGCAAATAAGGAGGTTGAAATAAGGAGGTTTCACATTGGCTAATTAAATTTGGGTTAACATGGATCTTTGCCAGTATTAACAGAAGTCTATAACAGGCATGGTTGAACGTATACAATTTTCAATAGCCATGTGGTTTTTCACCATGTGGGTTTTTTAACTGATTTACGTTAAACTGGTTAATCTAAAGAGATTTGAACTCTGTCAAGGATTTCAGTTTTCATTTTCAACTCTTCGGCATATTAGACTTTTTCCAATATTTGATTTTCAAAACCTTTTCTGATAATTGAGCTCTGTGGAAGAATTTAAACACTCAACCAATGGTTTGCTTGCCCATCTAATTTTGGAAATCCCTGATCCATGTCCTTATATGCCTCTCTTCATTTATGGAGGTTTTCTAGTTTGCAAGAATCAGTCCCAAGGTGACTGCTTGGTCTGGTTTCAAGGTTTACAGTGGCTCTTAATTTTAGAGAGACTACGATGTTTTGTAAGTTTGCATTTGTTCTAACTTTTTACATCTGAGGTGATCGGATGAGTCCTCTGTCAATGTCTCTTGTGGTTCCAGTACTGTTTCTTGTAATCACTGTGTAAAATTGTTACAAAAGAATCCCCAAATTACTTGCTTACAAAAGAATCCCCAAACACACCAAGTCACTGACTGTACTAACTCTATTTCAGGCAACTATAGAAAATCAGTCATAATTTTGATCTCAACATTTAACCAAAATATTTATATTAAAAAGAGAGAGAGAAAGCAACATACACATCAATTTTTATTTATGTAAACCTCTCCATGTTAAGTGAACTATCCTAAGAATCCCACGTCAACTATCACGCCCATGGTCCCATGGGTTCCTCGGGCTTTGAATGGACATTTCACCATTATTATTTCACCACAATGAAGGTGGAGTTCCATGTACCAACGACTCCTCAATAGTAGGTTTCATCCTCAACATTCTAGCAGATGAGTTAAAATTTGTGCTCTGTTCCTCTTTAGGTATAGTTTTTAAATTTTAAATATTATGGTCTTGTTATTGATTTATTGAAACAGTCACTCTCTTATCACCACGGATGGAATTCTGGTATTGTCTTGCACTTAACACCCACCTAAAAATATTTGGCAAAAAAAAAAATTGTTTCCGTGATGTTAACAAGAGCTTGAAAATAACATGTTGGATATGTAAGAATGTGCATATTCTTAGAATTACGAAGATCCGCTGAAAAATTATTTGTTGCACTAAAGTATGTGGTGGCATATAAAATCATAATCACATGAAACAACACATAATTTTTTTTCTTTGCACTAGAGTATGCAGTGGCAAATAAAATCTGAACTACATGAGACAACACATATAAAGAACAGAGTAATTTCAAAAGGTAACCTAGTAACAGCAGCGGGGACGACCAGGCAGCAACCGCACGAACAGCAGTGGGGATGAGCAAGCACCAACAGAGAAAATGTGTGAACAACCGCAGAATAATGAAACTGGTAACCCAAATAACTTCGCGGGTGATTATTTTATAGAAATTAGTTCGGACGAACTATTAACTCATAGTTCGGCCGAACTTTAGTTTCCGGTTTTCCAATCTGCGGCAAAAATTCTGTTTGCCTGCGTCGTGAGCATGCCGTTAGTCTAAATGGAATCACGAGTTCGGCCGAACTTTTTAAAAAAATTCAGCCGAACTATTACATAGTTCGGCCGAACTTTATAAAATGTTCGGCCGAACTATTGCCGAAAAATAATTTCAACCCCCGATTCTCACAAAAGTGTAACCCAGCTTCACGTTTCCACCCACATGCAGAATATCTTCAGGGAAAAGGTGATATTCACTTGTAGAAATGGGCATTCCTTCACTGTCAAGAGGACTTGAAGAATCCATTTCTGAAAAGATCGTAAGATCTTTAAAGAGACGACGGGGACTTGGAGGTATAACAACAGCTATAAACGGTGATCCTGAAGTAAGAGGAGGCAATTATTCCTCATCCCCAAAACTATACCAAGCACCTAGAGGAGGCAAATGAAACTCAACTGACTCTTGAGGAGGAGATCGAGTTGCAAGAGGTAAAAAATTCAAGAGAATAGGCTGCAAAAAGTCGATAGACCTAGTGGACTGAGGGGTTTCGTAAGAAACGTCAGGAAAAGAACCACTACTAGGAGGCAGTGAAGAAGACGAAAAAATTGGTGGTTTCGCCTCTATAACCGTATTTCAAAAATATAAAATGAAAAAGAGATAGCTGAAAGAAGGCTTCAAGACCAAAGTCTAAGGAAAAACAAGCCAAGTAACAAACTCTAAACGGGTATGTAATCATGGGCATTTTATTTTATCACATTGAAACTAGACTTTGTTGTTTCATGTTTTAAGAGTCTAGAAATAGACAAAAGATGACTCTAGTCACTTTCAATTTAAACGAGCCTGAAAGGACAAGTGCTCGATGATCCTTTCTCTTTCTAAAGTGTCATGAAAAGATTTAAATGACTGCTCTGGTAATCTAAGAAAGAGGGTGTACCAATTTTTCGTGAACTTCCATATACACCTTTGTGATCAAATGAAAGAGAAATGACCAAAGAATTTCCGTACGTGCAGGTAGTCTCCCCGAATTAGTCTCCCCGAATTCTATGCTTGGTGTATCACAGTTACAGAGCGGCATACTCGGCTTCCTATGGATAAAGGATTGAAACCTATGAGGGTCTTCCTTTATATACTCTACGGTACGGGGAGCACAAGTCCATACCAGTGTTGTCTAAAGCCAGAAGGTGAATGACATCTACTAGGTTTTAAGATGCTGGAACACGTCTCTAGCCTACACCACAAAAATATTTGCATTAGGTTCCAATGTTTTCTTTAGTTAACTCAATTTATTTTACAATTTATCTTGAATTATGTTTCAATTTCAAGGCCTTATCGAATGTCGATCTCAAATTCCGTAAATGCTAACTATATGCAACTGAACACCATTTTCCATTCAATGAATGCTTCTTATGAGAAGGATAGAGATCTTACAAAGAAAAGAAATAAAATGAAATCAACCAAAGAAAACTGCTAATTCTTATAATTCAATCAAGCAAAAAGTGGAAATTTCTTTCCTAGTTAATCAAGCACTAGTTATGCGTAATAAATTCCCTTTTTCATGTAAATGAAAGAATGCAATTTTTTTTATTTTTCAATAAAATGAAGCACACAATGCCCTAATAATATGGAAAAGCAAAAGAAACACTATTTCGAGGATTACGAATGAAAACAGCTAAACCAACTGATTGATGAAAGCAACAGAAACGCAAATATGCACTCAAACCAATAATGCACTCTTCCAAGCAAACATAAATATTTGAAACAATCCTAACAAGCAATGTGATCTATGCTTGAAGCATCAAGAAGAAAAATCAAATGAAACTCGAAATGATCATTCAACCAAAATAAATGCACAAAGGAGCAAAAAGGACTAAACACAATTGATCAAGAGATGTGACTAACAAGAATAAAAATTACCAGACTTCCAATCAGAAGGCTCAATGAGTTATGACAGTGAGAAGCCCTAAGGCCATAAACTGCACTGATAAGTAAACAAACATACAACTGAGAAAAAAAATTCTATGATAGTCAAAACACTCTCAATAAAACAATTACAAATCATAAATCCACCCACAGGAAAGTACAACTGACCAAAACCTCAAAAGGACAGTCAATCCAAACCCTACAAGATTCAACGCGAAGGTAAGGCTGTAGTCTGTGCCAAACAGGGGTTGGCACTAGTGCAACACAAGCAACATGCACCAATTGGCGTGACTGTTCAACTGAAAAACACTCCAAGCCGGATATCTATGGGAGAATGAGAAATCAAATGAGCAGAGGTCAATTTTGACACTCTGGAACTCAACAAAAGGACTCTAAACAAGAAAACAGACCAGAAAAGATAGACAAACCAACATGACCGAATTCGACTTGACAAGGGCAAAAAGACAAACTCACACTGATCCCTAGTATGGTCACCAAATTGTTATGAAGGTAAATCCTCTCTATGGATAGAGATGATCCCTCTAGCCCAAGAGTGGGTCTAGAAACAATAGGAAAAACTAGAGTGTATGTTCCTAATTACTGAATGAAATAGATGCAGTAGATCGACCTACCTGGAGTCCAACGCTGTCATCGTAGTCGTTGTAGTGGTGGCCTCTTGATTCTTGTCTCTGCAAATCACGATCCATTCGCAATGATGCTTGGATACCTACACAATATCAGAAAACAAGAGTAGCATATGAAACAACGAACTCATTCATAATTACTAACCAGTCAAGCAGGGTTAAGCATATTGCATGAGATAGAACACATCAACGCAAAAGGGGAACTAGACAATAGGTATACATATGTATTAAATAGAATAAAAGGTTACAACCAAGCCTTGGTATCACAACCTCTTTTAGCGGGGTTCGATTGGAGCACGTCTCAATGAATGTCAAGGAATTCGGATGGAATGAAGGCATAAGGCTAATCTCTCTCAATGAGGGACTCTTTCGTTCTATCTCTCCAACGTTTCTGCTATATTATCTTCAGTTCAGCTAGCATTATCAATGGAGGATGGTTATATTTATAAATGGAGAGGAGGAGCTTTGGATCCCTACTATAGTGGAAGGGAGGCCTTATATCCCTTGGGAGGTTTCCCAAAAAGGTGGAAATAAGAGGCCAAAGAAGGAAGGCCATGGTTATTTAATTAAACCACTCCCCATGACTCATCCATGAAGTTTTTATGATTGAAACTTCATCTCTATTTTTAAAAAAAATTCCATAAACAGATTGGAGGAGGTGGCCAACTGAGACAGAGCTCGAGCTAGCACGGGGGCCAGTGTTAATCTACCTCATCGGCAGGAGGGCATAACTGGCTACCAGAAGTAAGGCAAAAACAAGGGTTTTTGGTGGTCTGTTCAGGAAATTTTCAATAGAAGGAATGTTAGACTCATGATAACTAATACAGTGATGGTATTTGAAAGGCATGACACTTTATTTTGATCACAGAAATGAGCCTCCAATGTGCAGGATGGGGGTTGTAGGGACAGTGACAAAATTCTGTGTAACAGTAATGCGTTTATAATATTATAATATATCTTGAGCTTCTTAATCTCCCTTGCATTTATAACACCCACTCGGTTTATTAATCTCTCGGGTTTTTTAATCCCAATGATTTATAATATTATTTTTTTGGTTTCATTAATAACTTGGGTTTATAGTATATATAATTCACTGGGTTTTTTAATCCCTTCACTTTATAATAATAATACCTTGGGTTTATAATGTTAATGTGTTTTGTTTATTAATGTCTTGGTGTTATAATATTAATATGCAAATATTATTAGTCTTTAATACATAGTCCCTTAGGTTTACTAACCCTTTCAGTTATCATATTTATAATATATTATAGTCTATAATATAGCATTTAGTATAACTTATGCAAGAAAATTGACTATTGCGGTTATGAGTGCGCTTAATATACACTAATCAACACGTATGAAACACATTTACTAATGTGATATACACTAATCAACACATATGAAACACATTTACTAATGTGGGTGTTGTAATGCTTATAACATTTGTGTGTCCAATATTTGTGGTTTAAGGACAACGGTTTCTAATATTTGGGTATAATATTAAGATTTATATTATTTAGGTTTATATTATTGCGTTTAATAATAAGGCTTATAATATTGGGTTTCTTATATAGTTTATTATATTGAGTGTTTAATATATATATGGCTTATAATATTTGGTTTTAATATTAAAATTTACATTATGGAATAATATGTTGGATTATAATATAGATTCTGATATATATGGTTTATAATTATGGTTTAATATTGAGTTTATAATATTTGGTTTTATAATATTTTGTTTAATATTTAGAGTTTATAATATTTCGGTTCATAATATTGATTCTTATGGTTTATTGATCTCTTATGGTTATAATATTGATCCCTTGGGTTTATTAGTTCTTTTGGTTTATAATATTAATAATCCCTTCGGTTTATTAATCTATTGACTTTAAATTATTAATTCTTAGGGCTTATTCGTTTCATAGGTTTCGAGTTTAAGATATTAATTCTTAGGGTATATTAATCCCTTGAGTTTTCTAATTCTTTGGGTTGGTAATATTAGGTGGAGAATATTAGTCATACACTTTAATATTAATGCATGGTCAAATGTCACATTATGAAAAACATTGTCTCGATATGAAAATAATCAATGGGCTACCATTGTTAATCATAGATAGTCTTAGTCAATCAAGGTATTCCATGGTAGAGTGTCACATTGTGACAAATATTGTCTGAATATGAAAATAACCATGGCAAACTATGGTAATTATACGTCGAACGTCGCATTGTGACAACAATTGTCTCAACATTTAAAGCAAGCATGCTCAACCTTGTTTATTTTACAATTTTAAGTATTTACCTAAAGGTTTTTATATGCTTGAGGTTTATAATATCAATCTTTTAGGTTTAATATTATTCCCTTAAGTTTATAATATTTATAATCATTTGAGTTTATCAAACCTTTTTGTTCAAGATATTAATTTGTAGGCTTTATTAATCTTTTTTTTTTTTTTTAAATTGACCCCTTCGCCTTATTGATCCCTTATGTTTTTAATATTTATCCTTTGGGTTCACGAATTCCTTGGAATTATAATATAAAACCGTTCAATTTATTATTTATTTTCGTTTATAATATACAACACTCTTGGCTATTAAAATCTATTGAGCTAAAAATATTAGTTCTTAGGGTTTATTAATTTATTAGGTTTTTGAGTTAAAAATATTAATTCTTAGGGTTTTTTAATATCTTGTGTTTTTAATATTGATCCCTTGGCCTAATTGATCCCTTAGGTCTTTAATATGTATCCCTTGGGTTCACCAATTCCTTTGGCTTGTAATATCAAACCCTTGGGTTTATTATCTTTTTTGTCTATAATATTAATAACCCCTTGGGTTTATTAATTTTTGAGTTTAAAATATTAATTCTTAGGGTTTATTAATCTCTTGAGTTTAAAACATTAATTATTAGGGTTTATTAATTTCTTGGTTTATAATATTAATATTTATCCCGCTGGATTCACAAATTAGTTTAGTTTATAATATTAAATCCTTGGGTTTATTACTTCTTTTGGTTTATACTATTAATAAATTATTGGGTTTATTAATCTATTTAATTTAAAATATTAAATATTAGGGTTTATTAATTTCTTAGGTTTTTGAGTTTAAAAATTGCATTCTTAGGGTTTATTAACCTTTTGGGTTTTTAATATTGATCTCTTTGCCTTATTTATCCTATAGGTTTTCAATATTTATCCCTTGGGATCACCAATTCCCTTGGTTTATAATATTAAACCCTTGTGTTTATTAGTTCATTTTCTTTAAAATATTAATAATCCCTTGGGTCTATTAATATTTTGACTTTTAATATTATGATTTACATTATGGCATAATATGTTGGGTTATAATATAGATTCTAATATATAAGGTTTATAATTAGGGCTAAATATTGAGTTTATAATATTTGGGATCAATATTAGTGTTTATTATTTAGATTTTATAACATTGGCGATTATAATACTTAGTTCATAATATTGATTCTTAAGGTTTACTGATCTCTTGTGTTTTTAATATTGATCCCTTCGCCTTATTGATCACTTAGGTCATTCATATTTATCCCTTCGGTTCACCAATTCCTTTGGTTTGTAATATTAAAACCTTGGGTTTATTACTTCTTTTCGTTTATAATATTAATAACCCCTTTGTTTTATCAGTCTCCTGAGTTTAAAATATTAATTATTAGGGATTATTAATCTCTTGAGTTTAAAATATTAATTTTTATGCTTTATTAATTTCGTGGTTTATCATATTAATATTTATCCCTTAAGAACACCAATTCCATTGGTTTATAATATTAAACCCTTGGGTTTATTAGTTCTTTTGGTTTATAATATTAATAATCCCTTCCATTTATTAATCTCTTGAATTTAAATTATTAATTCTTAGGGTTTATTCATTTCCTTGGTTTTGAGTTTAGGATATTAATTATAAGGGTTTATTAATCCCTTGAGTTTTCTAATTCTTTGGGTTGGTAATATTAGGCATTAAATATTAGTCATACACTTTAATATCAATGCATGGTCCAATATCACATTATGAAAAACATTGTCTCAATATGAAAATAAGTCATAAGCTACCATTGTTCACCATATTTAGTCGTAGTCAATCAAGGTCTTCCATGGTCAAATGTCACATTGTCACAAATATTGTCTCAATATGAAAATGAAGCATGGAAAACCATGGTCATTCTTCATCGAACATCACATTATGAAAAAAATTGTCTTAATGTTTAAATCAAGCATGCTCAACCATGTTTATTTTACGGTTTATAGTATTTATATAAAGGTTTTTATATACTTGAGTTTATAATATTAATCTCTTAATTTTAATATTATTCCCTTCAATTTATAATATTAATAATCATGTGAGTTTATCAAACCTTTTTTTTTAAGATATTAATTTGTAGGCTTAATTACTCTCTTATATTTTTCATATTGATCCCTTCTCCTTATTAAGTCCTTAGTTTTTTAGTATTTATCCCTTGCATTGACCAATTCCTTGGGTTTATAATATAAAACCCTTGGGTTTATCAGTTCTTTTCGTTTATAATATTAAACCACCCTTGGGTCTTAAAATCCCTTGATTTAAAAATATTAATTCTTAGGCTTTGTTAATTTCTTAGGATTTTGAGTTAAAAATATTAATTCTTAGGGTTTTTTAATCTATTACATTTTTAATATTGATCCGTTGCCCTTATTCATTCCTTAGGTGTTTAATATTTATCCCCTGGGTTCAACAATTCCTTTGGTTTGTAATATTAAACCCTTGGGTTTATTAGTTCTTTTTATTTCTAATATTAATAACCCCTTAGATTTATTAATCTCTTGAGTTTAAAATAATAATTATTACAGTTTATTAATTTCTTGGTTTATAATATTAATATTTATCCATTGGTTTCACCAATTACTTTTGTTTGTAATATTAAACCCTTGGGTTTATCACTTATTTTGGTTTCTAAAATTAATAATGTCTTGGGTTTATTAATTTATTTAATTTAAAACATTAATTATTAGGGTATATTAATTTCTTAGGTTTTTTAGTTTAAAGACTTTATTAATAGGGTTTATTAATCTTTTTTTTTTAAATATTGATCCCTTGGCCTTATTGATCCCATAGGTTTTTAATATCTATCCCTTGTGTTCACCAATTCCTATGGTTTATAATATTAAACCCTTGTGTTTAATGGTTCTTTTGGTTTATAATATTAATAATCCCTTGGGTTTATTATTCTTTTGAGTTTAAAATATTTATTATTATGGTTTATTAATATCCTAGGTGTTAACTCGACTAACATTCAACAACTATACTACGAAAAAATTACGTTTAAGTGCAAGGTATGCCATGAATACGGTAATTTCGCTAATACATGCCCTACAGTTATTGAGGTTGAAAACTGTAGTCCAGAATCTCAATTGGAAACCATAAAAAAATAAGAAGACTATTTTGAATATTAGAAACACTAGTGCTGCATCTACCCAACGCTCCCAATCTACCCTCCCTCAGCAAATCCCTGACCCCCCTCTCAATCCTTCCCTTACCTCCCTCAACTACTTCTCCTCTTTTGTCCTTTCAGAAGAGGACCCTCCTCAGCACTCCATCCCCTCTCCTATTCATGGAGCCACTCTCTAGACCTCCCCATCCAAGTATTTCCCCCCGTCATCATTTGCTAAACCTTCTTCAGGCCGTATTGTTACTAGGAACACTACCAAAGATTATGGGATTACTATAGAAACCCTTAAAAAAACTATCCCAGGAAGAAAATAATCCAAGCATCATCGACATGAAGCAGCCTAGAAGGGCATCACCGTTGGAATCCAGTACCCAATAGAAGCTTTCATCGGAGGGAATATTAACAAAGAAGATAGCTAGAATGAATTAGGAGGGAATAAAAGTCCTGAACCTGCATCCCTGAAATGATGAAAGCCCTCTCTTGGAATTGTAGGGTACTAGGGCACGCCTCTAAAAAGACAGCTCTAAGAGACCTTCTTAATCAAGAAAATACTGACATGATTCTCCTTCAAGAAAATAAGTAGGGAGAAAGAGACATGGAGAACATCATAAATAAAATGAATAAATATATGGGCACTGTGGTAGAATATAGGGGGGCCTATGGAGGAATATCTACCATTTGGAATTAGAATTCTTGGAATCTAGTATCTATTGCCAAGGCTCGGGATTGGATCAAAGTCAATATTCAAAATATAGAAGAGAACACTATTATAATTGTGTACAATATATATGGAAAAAATCAATATAGTAACAAATAAATCTGTTGGAGGACCATGAAAATAGATATAGACAATGAAGATAATAAAAACATCATCATCGGAGGGTACCTCAACTTGATCCTGCATGCCAATGAAAAAAGAGGAGGCAACTTTAATTCTGATCCTTCAAGAGATCAGCTAGAATCTATTATCCAAACCCATGAAATGATTGATATCATCCCCAAAAAAAGAAAATACACTTGGAGCAATCGAATAAGTGGAGTTGGAAACATAATGGAAAGACTGGATCATTTTATTGTGGTTGTTCATCTTATCTCTCATTACTTTGTTTCCTCCTTTAGTATCCTGTCTTACTCTCCCTCTGATCATTACCTTGTTACCCTCTCCTTAGGATATCAAGCCTCCCTTGGATCCCTCCCCTTTAGATACAATCCGATTTGGATTGACTCCCCTTAAGACAGACATATCATGCTTTATTCTTGGCAGAAGCATGTGGAGGGCTCCCCAATGTACATTTGGGATTCAAAGCTGAAGAAAGTGTGTATGGAACTTAAATACCTGGAAAATATTTATTACAGGGAACTAGACAAAGTCAGAAATGAAATAAAAAAGAACTTCGAAGTAGTTCATATTGACATCGATACTCATGGAGTGAATCAAGAAAAGCACGAGGAGGAGAAATAGCTATACTAGAACTTGTATAAAGCAAACAGGAAAGAAGAGGAGAACTGGGGGCTCAAATCAAGAAATATTTGGCTGCAAGCCGGTGAAAAAAATGCCTCTTTATTCCATAAACAAGCCATGATTAGAAAGTCAAGAATTAATATCACAGCCATAACTGATGATGAAGGAAAGGTTCATGCAGATCAGGAAGGTATCAAGGCTGCTTCTAATAACTATTTTCAAAATCTCCTCACTGAAATAGCTGCGTCGGAGGATTACAAAGATATCTTGAGTCATTTGACCAAATTGATCATAGATGATATTAGTAGTTCCCTCACCAAATATACAGAGGAGGCTGAAATTCTTAATGCTATTTGGACATTACATCCAGAGAAGTCTTTGGGCCCGGATGGATTTTCCATTAGTTCTTATCAAACTTTTTGGAAATTCATTAAAAAGGATATTATCAAAATGATTCCGTGGGTTCAAAGAAAGAAGAAGATAAGTGGTTTCACAAACTCTACCTTCCTTTCTCTTATACCCAAAGTGAACCATCCCTCTTAGTTCTCTCGATTTGGACCTATTTCCCTCTACAAATATTTGTACAAAATCATAACTAAAATCCTCGCTAACCACCTTAAACTCCATTTCCCCAACCTCATTTCCAAAACTAAAGGGGGCTTCATTTCCCAAAGGAAATTTTTTGATTATATTCTCTTGGTCCAAGAATCCATCCACTCAAGTATGATGAGATATATGAAAGGATAATGTTGGACACCTAATCGTCTATGGGTAGGCGCGGAAGCCGAATGGACAAAGAGGATTCTAATTGACCTTGGAATGTGGAATCCAAGAGTCACCCCATTGTACTATAAATATAAATCTATGGTTAACGGAAAGGAAATCAGTGCTTATCTTTCCCTTTGTGTGTGTTTCTCCATGCTTGTGTTTAACATGGTATCAAAGCGCAGGCTAGGCCCTAGCATTTTCAGATTCTGCCAGTCCCAATTTTAGTTTTCTTCCGACATATTCTCTACCTCTTGAGCAATTGCTCTTCATTGTTATCTGCATTGAAAATATGGACTGGCATATAAATAATGGTCAAATCACAATTCAAGCATGTAATTTAGTGCCTCTGACACAAAATTCATAATTTAGTTCGTTTGAAATAGAATTCAGGTTCGGAATTTCAGTACCTCTCCAATGTTCTAATTTGTATCCTTCAAAAAATAGTATTTTCTCCTCGCTTGTTGCAAATTCTATAAGAGAATGCTACTGGCTCCAGCGGGAAGAAGGTTGGGCCCTGAAAAATGTTGATGTAAGATAGGATCTAGGGTTGAGCCCAAAAAACTCTCTTTGAGGCATCACTCTCACTTCTTACAGTATTGATGCATCACTCTTGGTCAATACAACTTCATGGACCCGTTGCTATATGCCACTGTCTGCATCATCCCCAGTGTTTGTGGCTCTGTGTTGTGACCTAATTCCTCCCATGGGCTTGACCTCATCTGGAACACCAACTATCCATTGTCAAAGCCACAGTCTTTGCCTTCCTACCATCACCAACTTCCCTCCTTCTCAACTCCCACCGGCTCCTCAACTCCCCATACCATCTCCCCTACGACTCCTCTTCTCCTCCATACCACTGAGTCCTACCAGCCATCTATTTGACTATTTCAACTCCCACAACACCACCAACCTCCTCTCAACACTGCAACCTCCTCTACTTCTCACCTGTTGCTATATTTATTAGGTGTCTTGGATCCTTCCCTTCTCTTGGAGCACGAAGAATAAAATACCTTCTTGGGATTTCTGTTTTCAGCCCCCAGTAGACCATTCAAGCTCCTGAAGGGAGACAGATTCGCCCTCTAGACCTCGCTGCTCTGAGCATTGGACGCCAGCCTGAATAAAGAACAAGATGAAATTGATGGAATTTCTGGGTTTCGATTCGAGGAATTTTTTCTGCTACATTTTCTCTTCCCTCGCTACAGGTCGACACAGAATTTGAAGCAAAAAATTCATATGTGTTCAAAATATGGTGCATCAAAAGCATAGTGAGCCAAAAGTGATCTGAGCATTATCACTTGTGAGTTGTGTTGCATAGCTTTGTCTACGATCTAAAAAGAAAACAAGAAATTCGTTAATTGCATTCCAAGGTAGTCGTGACCCCACTCAGCATTTTTTCCAGCAATATAACATAAATCTAGTTTCATGAGTGTTTATTCACTATGGATGGTTTCTCTAGTGTCAAACATAACCTCCAGCAGCTAATGTGAAGAAATTTATTATTTAATGATCATTCATGCACGTAGAGTAGGTCTTGAAAACATACATCAAATATAAAATCTACATTGTAGTAAGTTCAGGACAACGCAATGCTATTGGTGCATTGTTATTTTGTTATCTACATTGTTTGGTATATGCACATTGTATACACATTGTATATGCACATTGTTTACAAGCCTGGAAAATCTTTGGTGTAGCATTTTTTAGTATTCAAACTGGATTTGAATGTCCAAACCGTACCACTTGGTATAATTATAAATACTTATCTCCTTTGCAAATTTATTTTCAACTGCACAATTGATTCTATTTAATAGCTGAGGTTTGTATAGGCTTTTATAACTTCCACCGGAGTCTTTATTTCTTTTCTAAGAGAATGGAAAGACTTGATTAATTTTTAGATTTATTAGGCACTCCAATATTATCCATCACTAAAGACACAGTAAAAATAAAAAAATACTATCTCTCAGACATTCAAACATGTCTGCAAAATGCACATGAAAAAATAAATATTTTGGAGCTTGAATCTCAACTTCAACAAGTAGAATTACTGCAGAGGAGTCATCATTCTGAAATTGTTCTTGTTCAGAACATTGAGATATACTCCCATCAACTACAAAAAATCACAAATGAAATACCCATTTTAATCACAGATTTGCAGAAGGAAAAAAAAAAATCTAGCCTGCACTTACCAAGCCCATCATCAAACCTTGGGAAGAGCTTGTCCACAACAACCAAAAAACTGGTCTTGGATATGAAAAGGATTTTCCTTTCATATTCCAGACTAATCGAAGGCCATAAAATTTCAAAGTGCCAGATTTTTGTATGACAATTCACCTTCAGCTATTCCAGATCCTACTCTGCTTCCACATCAACAACAAGAGATTGTAAAATTCCAAAACTATGATCGAGTTGGCCATATGAAATATCATTGTTTTGATCTTCACCAATGCAAGAAATGTGGTTGGAATACCCATTATTCACACAGATTCTTCAGAAACAAGCCTCCTACAAGAACGAAGATTCATCTTAGATGGATCGCTTCTTGGTAATGGACATCAATAGCTAAGAAGATGTTTAAGACATATGTCAAAACTTGTTCTAGAATATTGAACCATATTGCAGTTGATTTTTCACTATCATCTCACCTTGTACCTAAAAAGGGGGGAAATGATGGTCATCTAAAATCTTCTATGCCACATCGAGCGACCCTAAGCCAAAACCTATCATTCCAGATTCAAATTTGTAGCGAGAGACACAACATTTCAAGCAAGCTTGGGCTACAATCTCTCATTCCATATTCAGATTTGTAGCTAGAGACACAACACTCCATGTGAGCTTGAGCCACAACTTGTCACTCTGATGCCCGAGCTTCCTTACTTACCCACATTAACAACTCTTTATGCATATAGAATTGCATCTCCCATTTCCACTCAACACATTTTCCAAACTTGGCAATTTCAATAACCCTTGCATCAGCTTGTAAAATTAATCTTCAAGAAGAATACCTTTCTTTTGATACATGGTTATAAACCACAACCCATATCTCCTCTTTTCTACGTGGAAGCTTCCTCTATTATCACCTTCAATGAAAGATTTTTTATAAACCCACTATATGAAATTGTTCGACTTCACAACCTTTGAAAGCAATTTCAAAGTTTTCTCTTCGACTCTTACTTCACGGCTTGAATTACTAATCGAACTTCATACTTGAACCCATAGTGGCCCACCACATGAGATGGATATTACACCCCATAATACAAAACTTCGATTCTATTTTTAATTACCTAGACTTTATGATTAAACTCCGAGGCTTATCTTGGTGTTTGGAATGATGTGAACATCTCATTTCAAGGGTTGAATTTGGTTGATTAATACCAACATAATTTTATATAAACCAACGAAATAAATAAAAGCTATATGCAATCCCCACGCAAAATGCCAACGGAAACATAAAATAGCGATTGGGCCCACATCATATTACTTGGCATTAAGTGTTGAACGGATCGGATGGTCCACATTTGCTCATGCTCCGAACCTCAAAATTTCCCACATCAAACGATCATTGCATAACTAAATAGCGAGGGCAATAATCCTCAAATTTTACGCGATATAAGTGGTTTTTGAATACCACTCTAAACCACGTGTCCACCAAGGACCAGCATCATGTCGGAAAAGGAAAATCCACTTACCGGTTAGACAACCACACGATACTACCTATTTTAATCCTCAAAACCGTCGTTACTGTTCATTTGAGGTTTCATTCTATTCGTGGTTCTGCTCCTCCTTTATCTCAATGAACCACTTAATCTTCAGTTGGGAGGTTGCTCTAGTTATTTAATGCGTTGTTCCTTTCGTTTCATGCCTTCACGAGTTCCATATGGCCTCCGGATACGAACTACCATTCACAAATTCCCTGCCTGCATACATTATAATAGAAATATTCTCCTTGTATTGATTTTACTAGATTAATGTCAAATTCAAAACCATATCTCTTCAAAGGCATTGACTCATACCGTGGTTAGAAATCAACCCTTAATAAGGGCAAACTACACAAGATTCGATCTGTAAAATTGTACACAACCAACTTCACAATTAAAGCATCGACGTGAATTTTGATTTCTTTTAATGATACACGGATACATTAAAGACTCAATCAGAGAGTCACTCGCATAGTTACTCATAGAGTCTCAAACCATTCTCACCCAGAAATTACTAATTCGGCCAATAACACGGAGTCTCACAACTTTCCAACAGAACTCAATTAAAACCCCAACCTACAGAGTCTATTTTAGAGCTTATCATATACTGATTCGAACCAAGTATTTTCACACAGAATTAATCAACCAATACATAGGGTTCTACCATAGATAATTAATCAAATAAAATGCACATAATTCCAAAAATAGATTATTTCCTTCACACAATGAATCACTTAAAAAAACCTTCTGCTTGGCCAGATCTTTAATCGTTGGCCCGTCTCTACACAGGGATGAACCCCTACACTATATTTCAGGATTACATTTATACATAGTGATGACCTGAATCGATTCAGGTCCCTTACAGCTCGACAAACCCTTGAAATTCTCAAAATCCTAAATTTATCCTAATCCTCTAAAATAACTGAAACTACCTATGTCTTCACATTCCCGACTGATAATTTCTCTAATGTTCTCTAATGATTAGAGAACATTTAAAATTCCTCACTTTTTATTCAAAAATACTAATAATTACATCATAATTTAAAATCATGAGACCCCCCTATATCTATGAAAATACAAAGTAATTCTTCAGCCTAATGCTCAGGCATCAGACTCCCAGGGTTCAAATTTTTCATGATCTCCTGATCATGTGTCTTTAATCTCTACCTCCTGGATCCCATATTTTTTTTTTGCTGCTTTCCAGTAACTGCGCCATCCTTCAACTACATTTCTCTAGTTCTCCATATCCTGTTCTGCAATTTACCTCTACTTATACTTTCACAATCTTCTTTTTTCTTTCCTTTGTTAAAACTCCTCTGCTTGCTTGCTGCTGTTTGCTGCTCCTGAGACACCTTCATCATCTATCTTTTGATGTTTTCAATTTCTTTTTCCATCTTATCTCCTGTCTGGAAATTCCTCTGCTCATTGTTGTCTTCAAATGTTGTTGTTGTTAATATTGTTGTTGTTACTGTCTTCAAAATTTTTTTTGCTACTGTTACTGTTTTGAAAATTTTTGTTATTGCTGCCAATGTTGCCTCACTGATTGTGGCTAACATTATTTTTACTCCTGCAGATGTCATTCCCCATGTTTCTCCAGCTGCCACCATGCGTGTTGCTGCCTCCCAAAGTTCCTGTCCCTCTGCAAAATTCTCTTGCTCATCATCTGCAAATTTTCTTTTAGAAAATCAATCATCAATCAATTTTCTTCCTACAGTAACATACTCAGTTAGTATGCAAGTAAACATAATTAATTTCTGCAAACTAGTATCTGCTCCTCTTTCCTCCATAGCTTCAGGCATCTTTACTCCGGTGTCTGCAATACCTTCCTCTTGTATAATTTATTCTAGCAAAAAATTCAACCTTCTCCCCTGTACTTGTTTCACATCATCAGCATGCTGCAATTTAAATTAAGCATCTTCTTCTTCCTCTTGGACAATCTTCAGTAATTTCCCATCATCATCTTGATTGATACTGGCAATCAAATCAAGTTATCCAAGCTCTACAATTTCATCTTCTGTCAGCATAGAATGCTGATTCTTCCTCACTGTGTCAGTCTTAAAAATATATCCCACAGTCTGCTCTGGATCAATCAAACAATTCAACTCCTCCTTATCGTCAGTGATAGGTTTCTTCATATGAGACATGACTGTCTCATCCTCTTTCTGCTGCAACAGTTCTTCTTCTCTCAAGACAATTTCAAATGATGGATTTCCTCCTACAATACCTCTAAACATAATAAAATTGTCAGTTTCAAAATTACAAGACCCACTGGTCTCATTTGATGACTCAGTCACCAACTCTTCCTTCTATCATTCTAAGTCTCCTTCAAGACCCATAAATTATTCACTGTCTTTCTTCTCAGCTACCATTGTGCCAATCACCATGCTAGAATGATGATCCTCTATTATGTTTTCAGCCAACACAGTTTCTCTTTCATTCAATTCTCTGCCAAAATTCATTGGTTGTTCTTCTTTGCTTGTATAATTAACATATGAGTCTTCAGCATTAAACCCAGAAGGTATCAATGCTCCTTCCTCCTCAGATAACACATCAGTATATTGTTCTGAGTTTCCTTCCAATTCCTCTATCAGCACATCATCATGTTGATTTGCATCCTTTAAGAGACTGTCAGCTAGTCTCTCCTTCTTTCTATCATCTACTTCATGAATTCCCTTCTGTTGTGATTCACCAAAATGAACTCCTTCATTTTGTTGAATCATTTTCTCATCCTCTGTTCTATAATTTTCATTCATGACACTTCCTCTATCTTTCCTTTTCAGCAATCTATCCTATGCATAGGTCCTCTTCTTCTCCAATTATCTTCTCTGGAAATCCAACCTTCTATACAATCCAACAAATTCAATTAGAGTAGATTTTGGTAACCTTACACAACCTCTTATAACTGTTCTTGTTCTTGAAAAATCATCTGTTGGTCCTTCTCTATCAGCCTCAATATTCTGTTGAATATCCTCATTAGAATCCTCTATCTTCATGTCTTCTTCCTGAGATCTTACTATCTCAGACTTGATCTGAATAGATTTTTGATTCAAATTCTCTTCCTCAGCAAAACTTAAAGCTTGCTCATCTCCCTGTGCTATACCTGCAAACATACGAAACTCTTTATTTTTAAAACCACAAGACTTTTTAGCCTTTGCTTCTTTCTCTAGCACCTCCCTTTGAACAGATCTTAATCCATCCTTGACTCAAGAACTCTGAGTTCCCCTTCCTTTGGAGAATCTGTAATCACCTTACAATTTTCAGATTCAGAAATACATGTATTTACCTCATCTAGCTGATTTGGACTTGTCCAATAACTCAGGAAATCATTAATGATCTCCTCTTCATCAAGACAACATTCTTGCTACCTTAAGTCTTCATCATGTCTCACAAGATCTCTTGCAGATCCCCATTATTCATCTGTGTTTTGTTCTGCTTCACAAACAAAAAATTTCTTTTTCAACTCAGCTGCTCTGAGTTCTTCTTTTAATAAGGCAATTTCCTTTTTCCTCAACCTTAACTGTAATGGTTGTCATTTCACACTCTTCTTAATTAGCCAACCAACTCTCTAGTTTTCCTCTATCATCCACTCCAGTTTACAAAAATACTTACTGATCTCAGCTATCTCTTTCCACTACTCTTCATATGTCAATTTCTATCTTATACCATTTGCCTTCGCATCTTCCTTATCCTTTCTGATGTGGCCTCTCTCAAAACCTCTACAATCTCTGCTATGGCTATCAGTAGACATTTTCTCCTCCAGGAGTTCTTCACTCACAAGTTTCACTAAGCCTCTGCAACAACAAGCTCTCTTGCTGCAGCTTACCTCACCAATCCTTTCCTCTAGATCTGGGCTTTTGGAAAGTAGAACCTTTTGAGCACTCTCTTCTGCGCTCTCTAGGCTTCACTCTGTAACTTTTCAAGAACACATATGTTATTCTTTCATCCAACCTCTGTTTGGAATTCTCCAAGTTTTTCCACACTTATTCTTCACTCAGAATCCCTTGTTGGACTCTTTTATCACTGCTCTCAAAGTTGGGATCTGCTTCTACTGAGATTTCTTCAATTTCCTGCAATATAAATTATGCAAAAAATTCTCCCAACCAGAGTTAAACACTACTCATCACTCACCTTATCTTGAGAACACCTCAATTTTTCTCCCTATCCAGCCTTTAGCTAAATATCAAGTTCACTATCATTATTATCAAAATTTTGTGTTCATTTTTCTGCAGCCACAATTCTGCAATTGCTATTCCAAATCAGATTTAAAATTATCTCACCTGCAAGATCCCTTCATGGTCCTGTTCTTCATTCACTTCTGCAAATTCTGTTCACTACAACCCTGTGTATCTTTGGATATCAGATTTTAGAATCTGATCTTCTCTCTCACCATACCTTCAGATTTAATTTCAAAAATCCTTTTCTTCAAACAGAGCTATCCTTCATCCTCTCAACACATGCACTGCATCTCTCTTCAAATTTACAATCACTCTTAAACAGATTCAAAACTTCAAATTTCCTCCACTAATTCATTACTCCTGCATTTCAAAATTTTATTTCAATGATCTATTCCAGCTCTGATACCAATTGATGCCTGGGCTTCCTTACTTACCCACATTAACAACTCTTTATGCATATAGAATTGCATCTCCCATTTCCACTCAACACATTTTTCAAACCTGGTAATTTCAATAACCTTTGCATCAGCTTATAAAATTAATCTTCAAGAAGACTACCTTGCTTTTGATACATGGTTATAAACTGCAACCCAGATCTCCTCTCTTCTACGCGGAAGCTTCTTCTCTTATCACCTTCAATGAAAGCCTTTTTATAAACCCACTATATAAAATTGTTCGACTTCACAACCTTTGAAAGCAATTTCGAAGTTTTTTCTTCAACTCTTACTTCATGGCTTGAATTACTAATCGAACTTCATACTTGAACCCATAATGGCCCACCTTATGAGATGGATATTACACCCCATAATACAAACCTTCGATTCTATTTTTAATTACCTAGAATTTATGATTAAACTCCGAGGCCTATCTTGGTGTTTGGAACGATGTGAACATCTCATTTCAAGGGTCGAATTTGGTTGATTAATACCAACGCAATTTGATATAAACCCATGATGTCAATAAACATTATATCCAATCCCCACACAAAATGCCAACGACAACATAAAATAGCAATTGGGCCCACATCATATTACTTGGCATTAAGTGTTGAATGGATTGGATGGTCTACATTTGCTCGCGCTCCGAACCTCAACATTACCCACATCCAACGATCATCATGTAACTAAATAGCGCAGGCGATAATCCTCAAATTTTACGCGATATAAGTGGTTTCTGAATACCACTCTAAACCACTTTTCCACCAAGGACCAACATCTTGCCCGAAAAGGCAAATCCACTTACCGGTTAGACAGCCAGGCGATACTGCCTGTTTTAATCCTCAAAACCATTGTTACTATTCATTCAAGGTTCCGTTCTATTCGTGGTTCCACTCCTCCTTTAACTCAATGAACCACTTAATCTTCAATTGGGAGGTTGCTCCAGTTCTTTAATGCATTGTTCCTTTCGTTTCATGCCTTCATGGGTTCCATATGGCCTTCAGATATGAACTACCATTCACAAATTCCATGCCTACATACATTATAACAGAAATATTATCCTTGTATTTATTTTACTAGATTAATTTCATATTCAAAACCATATCTCCTCAAAGGCATTGACTCATGTAGTGGTCAAAAATCAACCCTTGATAAGGGTTACCTACATAGGATTCTATCTGTAAAATTGTGCACATCCATCTTCACAATTACAACATCGACATGAATGTCGATGTCTTTTAGTGATACACAGAGTAAATTAAAGACTCAATTACAGAGTCACTGACACAGTTACTCACAGAGGCTCAAACCATTCTCACCCAGAAATTACTAATTCAACCAATAACGCAGAGTCTCACAAGTTGCCCACATAACTCAATTAAAACCCCAACCTACAGATTCTACTTCAGATCTTATCATATACTGATTGTAACCAAGTATGTTTACATAGAATTAGTCAACCAATACACAGGGTTCTACCATAGATAATCAATCAAATAAAATGCACATAATTCCAAAAATAGGTTCTTTCATTCACAAAATGAATCACTTACAAAAACCTTCTGCTTGGCCAGATCTTCAATCATTGGCCCGTCTCTGCACAGGGATGAGCCCCTACACTATCGTTTAGGATTACATTTATACACAGTGATGACCTGAATCGATTGACGTTCCTTACAGCTTGAGAAACCCTTGAAATTCTCAAAATCCTAAATTTAGCCTAATCCTCTAAAATAACTGAAACTGCCTATCTCGTCACATTCCCAACTGATCATTTCTCTTATGTTCTATAATTATTAGAGAAAATTTACAATTCCTCACTTTTTATTCAAAAATACTAATAATTACATGAGAATTTAAAATCGTGAGACCCCCCTATGTCTATGAAAATACAAAGTAATTCTTGAGCCTAATGCTCCTGCATCACATTCCAGATTCAGAGTTGTAGGTAAAGACATGGATGCCCATGTGCATTCCTTTGGTTGGTGGACAACCTTAAACCATCTATGCGAGGTTCATATTCTTCCTCTTCAAAGAATTTGGATCACTTCCTCTAGCTGAAGACTTTAGCTTCTTGCCAGTTTTGGAAGAGTTCCGGGAAATCCATTAAGCATTCTAGTGTTGGTGGTCATCCTTAAACCATCACAAGTTGTAGAACTCCCTTCTTCTAGGTTGAAGGTCTCCCTCTTCAAACATGAGGGACACTTCCTCTAGTAGAATCCCTCAGCTTCTTACCAGATTTGGAATAATTCTGGGAACTACAATAAGCATTCCAGTGTTGGTGCTCATCCTTAAATCACCTCTTTTGCCAAAATTTCAGAGATTTGATTCAGCCTAAGTGTTTCCATGCATACTTTTCATATTTGTATTACAATTCTCTTCTTGGAATCACAAATACCCCTTCGGATTAAGGGGGGGATTGTTGGACACCTAATCCTCTATGGGTGGGTGTGGAAGTTGAATGGACAAAGAGAAGTCCAAGTGACCTTGGAGTGTGGAATCCAAGAGTCACCCCATTGTACTATAAATAGACATCTATGGTTAATGGAAAGGAAATAAATGCTTATATTTCTCTTTCTGTGTGTTTTACCATGCTTTTGTTAAACAAATTCATATTGAAACTTGACCTTTCTAATTCTTTTGATAGAGTGAGACATTCATTCCTCTTCTCTGTCCTTCAAAAAATGGGATTTGAATCTGATTTCGTATCTCTCATCAATGCCTACATCTCCAACCCTTGGATCACTCCCTCGTTTAATGACAGGCCCGGGAAATTCTTTCAATCTACCCATGGCCTCATACAAGGGTGCCCTCTCTCTCCTTTTCTTTTCATCCTCATGAGAGAGTCCTTCAGGAGAGACTTGTTTCACAAGCACAAAGTGGGCCTCATCACTGGTATGAAGTTCAGAAACAGAGCCAAGAACATGAATCACTCTCAATTTTCTAATGACACCCCCTTGATGGGTGTAGCCACCAACATTATTTCTCAGAGATTCAAATCACTCCTTGGAAAATTTATTCTCTATTCAGGAGGGGAGATTGACTATCACAAAAGATGCACCTATTGTTGGAATACTATAATCAACACCATTCATAGTATTGCACAAATCTCTGAAATCCCCTACAAGTTGAATTGGACCCAGTTTAATTACCTTGGGATGCATGTCAATGTTAGGAAATTGAAGACCGAGGTTTGGAACATCACAATTGAAAAAATGAAAAAGATAATGCAGCAGCGGGGATCCTCCTGGCTTAATCTAGTTGGGTGCATAATCCTCTTAAAATTTGTCCTTACTTCCTTGCCTTTGTATCACTTTTACTTGATTTATGCTCCCTCTAGCATTCAACAAAAAATATAAGTTGTATTAAAACAATTTTTATGTCAAGGTGGGAAAAATGAGAAGAATAAATTCAATGTAGTCAAATGGAGGCAGGTTACCTAAGATTATGAAAATGGGGAACTTGGTATTTGCATTCCAAATCTCTTGAACAATGCCTTTTGGGGGGAAATTATGTGGTGCCTTATTACAGGACAACATTCTTGGTGGAAGCAAGTACTCGAGAGTAAATATATTACCATTGTAAGACAAAATATTCTTGAAGAGGCTCTCCCTAACAGGCCCTACTCCAGAATGTGGGCATTATGCAAAAATTCATACCATTTGTCAACAGATATATCTCCAAAGACCCACAAGGAGGAAGCAGTATAAATCTTAGAGGATAAAATTATGGGAAAGTCTCCTCTCACTGAGAGCCCGAGCATCCATTGTATTCAAAATTTCCTCCGGAGTTAAGGTATAAACACCATGGATCAGATTTCCAAATGGGGCAAGAATTCAAATGCTTGGTGTGGATGATAATTTCCTATTACTCCCCCTCACCTTGAGTCTAATCTAGAAAATAGGAAAGAAATGCTCCACGGTGCAACTTCATTATCAAATGGAAACCATGATAGTTTATGGTGGGATCCCTCTTGATCATCATACACAATCAAAGTAGCTTACGGGTCCCTTCTCAAATAAATATTTCCTTCTCCATCGTGGCCCATATGGAAGCTTACATGCAAATCTAAAGCTCTTCCAAGGATAAAAATGTTTATCTAGATTCTACTCAAAGGTAAGATAATGAATTTTGATAATTTAAAAAAGAGAGGCATTTTTGGCGCTTCCAGATGCCCCCACTTTCAAAATAAAGAAGAGACTACACTCCATCTATTTATGCGATGTCCCATATATTTATGAGGCTGGAGCGGCTATTTTGGAATGAAATAAAAGCAACGTCTGGAATGATAGAGTTGTCAAAAATAGGATCCCTCACTCCTTTCCCTCATTCAGAACCGTGCATTGGACTCGAACCTCACGTGGTTTCTAAGTCATAAAGAAGGAAGAAAATAAGAAATTGATTCTTTTTTTTTATTACATTCCTCGTGTCTCTCAAACTTCCAAAAATAACTCCCCTTTCAAAATATTCCTTTCTACACTCCCTATCTTACTAATAATAAAGGCTCAAAGCCTTTTCATAGTCAATGGTCACACATGAATTCTTCTTGATATCTCTATTAACCTCAGTCCCATGCTTCCAAATAAAGTAGTTCAATGTCATCAAGCAAACCGGGATTGAGCTTTCTCAATGTTGGAACGACCTCATAAATTTCTCTTAGATTGACTTAACAACCATAAGTTCGATTTCAGAGTTGATAAACAAATGGAAAAAGGACTGTCCTTGGGGAATAAAGAGTAATAACATAGCCAAAAGGGTATGGGTACCCTCCCATACGTGCTTCTTAGGAGTATCTCGCTGACAAGGAATAAGGGAAATTTTCAGGATAAAAAATCCTGCCCAAGGAAAGCACAAAACAAGACATGGAGTCTCTCTATTGAGACAATTTTATCAAAATAAAATGCTATATCAAATTCAATGATCTGCAAGCAGAAGAAAGAATATTTCTTAGGAGTGCGCTTGAAAATCCAGGTTACAACGAAACTCCTATCATACAAAGTCCCAAAAAGGAGTAGTGGAAGATAAGACTCAAGGAAAAAGAGTTCATTGACTGGTTGGATGGTTGTAAAAGACTTGTGATATTCTTTGATGGAGCTTCAAAGGCTAACCCAGGCATTGTTGTGGCAGTATTCCTCATTAAAATAATCATGGCTGCATTTTTTCCTTTTTTGAATGGGGGCTTGGATATATTTTAAACAATAGAGCTGTGGCATGTGATCTGTTCAAAGGTTTTCAAATGATGAAGAGCCTAAGTCTGTAAAATGCCATCATATTTGGTGATTCTTCCATTATCATTAGCCTGATGTCAAATAGTAAGCAATCCCCCAACATAGCTCTCTCCAGGCTCATTAATAGATGTCATATCCTAAGCAAAGATATGAAATATATTTCCTTCTATCATATTCTTCAAGCTAATAATAAACAAGAAGACATCTTGGCTAACAAATCCTACAGTAGATCGGCCGATCAATTCTTCTGTCAAGCTGACACTTCGTTCTCGTCTTTTACATGACATCTCTATTTGTCTTTTACAAATATCGTATGACACCCTGCAAGATTCTATCAGCATTTGTAAACTCTCCCCATTTCTATAGTATCACCTTAAACGTGATCTCATCTTCTCGATAATCTCAACTCACTTTCTTCCTCCTATAAACTTCTCTCACCTTCCTTATTTATTCAATCTTTCCCCTCTCTCTGCTTCATTATTTCTACTTCTGTGTTTTCCCCTCTTCGCCTTTGACAAGGCATCGAGCTTGCTCTCTCAGGACTATCCCTCCTCGGTGGTCAACTTCTTTACTCCTCCACTTCTGTGTCTTTCAATTTGATTTTCTTCATGTCATTTCTTATGGTAGTCTGATCTAGCTCCTCCTCTGTCCAAATCTTTTAAATCCTGAATTCATTGTGTATCAGTATCTGCCACGACAATGCATTCTGCCTCCAATCTGAACCACCTCTCTACCTCCAATCAGCTTAAACCATCAACTCAACTATCTACAGCTTGTTTCTCTACTCAGACTATTAGAGGCATCATGAGAAGCAAAAATTGCCACCATTGTGAAGACCTTCAAGTAGAAACAGCTCTGATTCGTGGGCAGCTGAATATCATGGAAGAAAAACACCAAGTGGATACTTCATTCCTCCAGCAACAGGGTTAGTCCTGTCAATAGTAGCTTCTAGCTACCCCAAATCGATCTGCACATGTGGAAGAATCCCTCGAGATCCTGAAATATATGCTAGACAAATTCTTAGAATGTCAAAAATTCCAATCGAGATGACAATCAAGACAACACCGATGCTACTACTGGAAAGCCAATGAACATCGACTAATCCTCATTCCTCCTCTCTATGTATTTCTCATTCCTTTTAAATTCGCACTTATGCTTATGAAGTTTCTTAGAATCTACCTTGATTCAATAATGCATTATAGTAGCAATAGTCGACACTTTGGAGGTTGGTATTTTGTCTTAATAGCCCTCATTGACTATATACTCATCTGCATCAGAATGTAACTGGGACATCTCCCTATCCTTTTTACGAATATAATATAGAAACCGACTTTGAAATATATATATATATCCTAGGTTTTGAGTTTAAAATATTAATTCTTAAGTTTTATTAATTTCTTTTCTTTTTAATATTAATCCCTAGGCCTTGTTGATCCCTTGTGTTTATTATTTCCTTAGGGCTTTTAATATCAATCGATTGAGTTTATTAATCTTTTAGTTTTTTAATTCATTGGGTTTATAATATTAACAATCCCTAAAGTTGATTGTTCTCTTCCATTTATAATATTAATAATAATGTGAGTAGCCCCAAGGGTTAGCTCAAGTGCTAGTGAGCCAATACGTGGGCCTCTCCATTGAGGGAGGTCACGGGTTCGATCCTTGAGTCATTTGGGGTCAGGCGCCGAAAGTCCGCCGAACGGTTTACCGCACGTACCATCTAGAAACCCGGGTTTCCCGTGAGCTTTCTCCTCGTGAAAAAAATAAAAATAAAAATAATCATGTGATTTTATCATTCATTTGTATTTAAAATATTAACTCCTAGGCTTTATTAATCTCTTCTCTTTTTAATATGGATTCCTTGGGCTTCTTGATCTCTTATCCTTTTAATATTTTCCCTTGGGTTCACCAATTCTTTGGGTTTATAATATTAGACCCTTGGGCTTATTAGTTATTGTGAATTATAATATTAATAATCCCTTGGTATATTGGTAAGTGATATATACTTATTATAAATAGTAGTAAAATTTTAGTATTATGTTATATTTTAATTTTAATATAGTTTGAGTTATAGCTATTAATGTATTGAACAAATTTAATAATATTTTATTATCAATATATATATATATATATATATATATATATATATATTGATTGTATATTATTAATATATTACAAGTAGATACATAAAATATATTGGTAATTATATTCATAACTATATAATGATTATTTTGGTAAAATGCATGTGATGGGTCATGGATATAGGTCTATCAGGAGATATCAAACACATTAATGAATATGGTTGTAAATATATTTTAAAATAAATTTCTTCAAAGTTTTAAAAGTAGAAAATCATTAATAAAATGGTAATATACTATACATCAAACATTTGATAATTCAATTCGAATCTTTTGTAAATTTTAAATTTTATTTTCCCAAAATGTATATTCTACATGTTATATAGAAAAATAATTATTTTTAATTATAAATATAATATTTTGTTAAATAATATTTTTACTTTTGTATCTTTTTCCTTTTTATACACTCTGCGCTTTCCTATTCCCTTGAAAGAAAAAATTATATATGTATATATCAAATTACTATTATCTTGTGAATTGGCAGAAATAAATAAAAGTTAAAATATTAGAATTATAAATGATTTTCTATCATATATTCAAAATATTTAAATTTATCTAATAAATTTAAATTTTTATAATAAATTTAATTTTGTCTGTCTAAAAATATATGAATACCTTCTTATTTTGTTATTTAGCACATAACATGATCAATAAAGTATTCCTGGTATTTACGTTAGTTTTTAATATAACTAAAACACAACACATTAGTTTTGTTAGGATATAAAAAATAAATTTAGATTTTAAATATAAAATAATAGTAATTATAAATTAGATTTTATTTTATTTAAATTATACATGGTAAACTAAAAATATCAATAATGTCAACCCTAATAGTTCATATTTTATTTAAAAATATTTAAAAAATAAATTAAAGAATAAATAAAGCTTTTACACCGTAAAATATTAGAACAATTAAATATATATATATATATATATATATATATATATATATATATATATATATATATATATATATAATATTATTATTAAAAATAAAAATATTCTGGAACCAAGTAATTCACGCAAAATGCTTTATGTAAAATCTAGATTTAAACCATCAAAATCAAAGATAGGCCGAACATTATTTATTACATATAATGTAGACAAAGATATATTTCAACCAGAACAACAATTGTTCTTACAGATGAGAGTACTCTTACAGATTAGAGTACTGTAGCCTAACGTGGGGGCGTTTTGGCCTTCTGGTGTAGAGATCAGAGATTTTTCTGTGAGATCAGATAAGAAAGTGAGAATTTTTACATTCAACAACATTAAAGTAAGTATATAGAAAGTGACAAAACAGTGTGATCTCATCCAAATGATTGTTTCGAAAAGCCAAAAGCTGACCAAAGTGACACAAATTCTATTTACGATGTTGTGGTGGTGGTGGTGGTGGAGGACAGCCGTCGCTGAGCCCACAGCTACGCCCCGACATCGACGAGGGGTTCGTTTTGTCCCGTGCAGAATGTGGGTCATATCTGCGTTGCTGTTCCACATTATTTAGATGCTCTGACGGGCCGAAAAGCTCAACTGGTCCTCTTTTTATTTCTTTCCAGGTAGAAACGGGACTATACACCTGGCGCTCCTCCACCTGCAGGTAGGGAGATCGCCCAGCAGCAGCAGCATGAGTGAAAGTAAGCATGAACACGATGAGCATACAAAGTATGACATTATAAACCTTTGTCGCCTCCATCATCAATTATCAACCTCTCCGCGAACAAATGACGTCCGAGGCTAACCACACAGGATTATCTGTGTCGCCAATACACGAGGATGGTTGAGACCCTTCAATATATATATATATATATATATATAATTTTAATATCCATACCGCAAGGGAGGCGCCAAAATTTTATGCGATCGGTTTTGTGAGTCTGAAATAGCTGCTCGTTTCCTTCAACTTCTGAAATAGATCTTTGTGATAGGCTTCGCGAGATTTGGTGTTATTGATCAATTGCAGTCAGTTAGAGAAGCGAGATTTGCCATTCTTTCCCGCATCAGAGAAGGCTTAAGCTATATAAATAAGATGAATCAGATTAGATTAGTGATAAGATGGTTCACTATTAATACAAAAAATAAACCAATAAGAAGCTAGAGACGCGACACTTGTGATTTCATGTAATTGATCAATTGGTGGCAGTTAGGGTTGCAAGCTTTGCGATTTCATGTTATTGATCAATTGTGGGCAGTTAGATAAGTGGGCCTCGTCACTGGTATGAAGTTCAGCAACGGAGCCAGGAACATGAATCAGTCTCAATTTTCTGATGACACCCCTTTGATGGGTGTAGCCACCAACATTATTGCTCAGAGATTCGAATCACTCCTTGACAAATTTATTCTCTATTCAGGAGAGCAGATTGGCTATCACAAAAGATGCAGTTATTGTTGGAATGCTATAATCAACACCATTCATAGTATTGCACAAATCTTCGGAGTCCCCTACAAGTTGAACTGGACCATTTTAATTACCTTGGGATGCATGCCAGTGTTGGGCAATTGAAGACCGAGGTCCGGAAAATCACAATTGAAAAAATGAAAAAGAGAGTGCAGCAGTGGGGATCCTCCTGACTTAATCTAGCTGGGTGCACAGTCCTCTTAAAATCTGTCCTTACTGCCTTGTCTTTGTATCACTTTTACTTGCTTTATGCTCCCTCTAGCATTCAGCAAAAAATAGAAGTTGTATTAAGACAATTTTTATGTCAAGGAGGGAAAAATGAGAAGAAGAAATTCAATGTAGTCAAATGGAGGCAGGTTACCAAAATTATGAAAATGGGAAAATTGGTATTCGCATTCCAAAGCTCTTGAACAATGCCTTGGCGGGGAAATTATGTGGCGCCTTATTACAGGACAACATTCTTGGTGGAAGCAAGTACTTGAGACGAAATATCTTACCACTGTAAGACAAAATATTCTTAATGAGGCTCTCCCTAATAGGCCCTGCTCCAGAATGTGGGCCTTATGCAAAAAATTCATACCATTTGTGAGCAGATATATCTCCAAAGTCCCACAAGGAGGAAGTAGTATAAACATTTCAAAGGATAAAATTATGGGACAGTCCCCTCTCACTCAGAGCCCGAGCATCCATCGTATTCAAATTTTCCTCTGGAGTCAAGGTATAAATACCATGGATTGGATTCCCAAATGGGACAAACATTCCAATGCTTGGTGTGGATGAGAATTTCCTATTACCCCCCTCACCTTGAGGCTGATCTAGAAAATCTGAAAGCAATGCTCCATGGTGCAACTCCATTATCAAATGCCAACCATGACAGTTTACGGTGGGATCCCTCTCGATCATCATACACAATCAAAGTAACTTACGGGTCCCTTCTCAAATAAAAATTCCCTTCTCCACTGTAGCCCATATGGAAGCTTACATGGAAATCTGAAGCTCTTCCAAAGATAAAAATGTTTACCTCAATTCTACTCAAAGGAAAGATAATGACTTCTGATAATTTGAAAAAAAAAAGAGGCATTTTTGGCCATTCTAGATGCCCCCTCTTTCAAAAGGAAGAAGACACTACACTCCATCTATTTATGCGGTGCCCTATCTATTTATGATGCTGAAGCAGCTATTTTGGGATGAAATAAAAGCAACTACTAGAATGATAGAGTTGTCAAAAATAGGATCCCTCACTCCTTTCTCTCATTCAGAACAGTGCATGAGACTCGAACCTCTTCTGGTTCCTAAGTGATAATGAAGGAAGAAAAGAAGAAATAGATTTTTTTTTTTATTACCTTCCTCAGTCTCTCAAACTTCCAAAAATAACTCCCCTTCCTTTCAAAATATTCTTTTCCATGCTCCCTATCTTACTAATAATAAAGGCTCAAATTCTTTTCACAATCAATGGTCACACACACAATCTTCTAGATATCTCTGTTAACCTCAGTCCTACGCTTCCAAATAGAGCAGTTCACTGTCATCAAGCAAATCGGGAGTGAGCTTTCTATGTTGGAACGACCTCACAAATTTCTCTTAGATTGACTTAACAAACATAAGTTCGATTTCAGAGTTGATAAAAAAATGGAAAAAGGACTGTACTTGGGGGTTACAGAGTAATAACATGGACAAAATTGTGGGACACCCTCCCATACATGCTTCTTTGGAGTATCTCACTCATAAGGAATAAGGAAAATTTTTAGGATGAAAAACCCTGCCCAAGGAAAAAACAAAACAAGACATGGAGTCTCTCTATTGAGAAAATTTTATCCAAAAGCACCAACCATATCAACTTCAATGATTTGCAAGCAGAAGAAAGAATATTTCTTAGGAGTGCACTTGACAATCCACATTACAACAAAACTCCTATCACACAAAGTCCCAAAAAGGAGCAGTCGAAGATAAGACTCAAGGAAAAAGAGTTCATTGAGTGGTTGGATGGTTGCAAAAGACCTGCACTATTCTTTGATGGAGCATCAAAGGCTAATCCAGGCATTGCTTGGGCTGTAGGCCTCATTAAAATAATCATGGTTGCATTTTAACCTCTTTTGAATGGGGGCTTGGATCTCTTTTAAACATTAGAGATGAGGCATATGCTCTGTTCAAAGTCCTTCAAATGGTAAATAGCCTAAATCTGTAGAATGCCATGATATTTGGTGATTTTTCCATTATCATTAGCATCATGTAAAATCATAAGATTTCCCCCAACATCGCTCTCTCCAGGCTCATCAATAGATGTCGTATCTTGAGCAAAGATATAAAATATCTTTCCTTCTATCATATTCTTCGAGCTAATAATAAACAAGCAGACATCTTGGCTAACAAATCCTGCAGTAGACCAGCCGGTCAATTCTTCTATCAAGCTCGCACTTCTTTCTTGACTTTTACATGATATCTCTATTTTTCTTTTACATAGATCGTATGACACCCTACAAGATTCTGTCAGAATTTGTAAGCTCTCCCCATTCTATAGGATCACACTACCCGTGATCTCATCCTCTTGAGAATCTCAACTCACTTTCTACCTCCTATCAGCTTCTCTCACCTTCCTGATTTATTCAATCTCCCCCCTCTCTCTCTGCTTCATCATTTTCTCTTTTGTGTTTTCCCCTCTCTCCCTTTGACTAGGCATCGAGCCTGCTCTCTTAGGACTATCCCTCCTCGGTTGCAGACCACTTTCCTCCTTCACTTCTATGTCTTTCAATTTGATTTTATTCATGTCATTTCTTGTGGTAGTCCGATCTGGCTCCTCCTTCATCCAGATCTTTTAAACCTTGACCTCATTGTGTATTAGTATTTTCCACGACAACGAATTCTGCCTCAAATCAAAACCTCCACTCTACCTCCAATCAGCTTAAACGATCAACTCAACTATCTGCAGCCCGTTTCTCTGCTCAGACCATCAGAGGCATCATGAGAAGCGAAAATTTCCTCCATTGTGAAGACCTTCAAATAGAAATGGCTCTGATTCGTAGGCAGCTGAAGATCATGGAAGAAAAACACCAAGTGGATACTTCCTTCCTCCAGTAACAGGCTTAGTCCTATCAACGACAGCTTCTAGCTACCCCAAATCGATGTGCATATGTGGAACAATCCCTCAAGATCCTAAAATATATTCTAGAAAAATGCTCCCCTCCAAGTTCAAGGTCAAACAATGTTAAAAATTCCAATTGAGATGACAATCAAGACAACACCGATGCTACTACTACAAAGCCAATGAACATCGACTAATCTTCATTCATCCTCTCTATCTTTTGATCATGTCTTTTAAATTTGCACTTATGCTTATGAAGTTTGTTAGAATCTACCTTGATTCAATAATGCAGTATAGTATCAATAGTCGACACTTTGGAGGCTTGGTATTTTGTCTTCATACACCTGCTTGGCTATACTCATCTGCATCAGAATGTAACTGGGACATCTCCCTATCCTTTTTTTCAAATATAATATAGCAACCGACGTTGAAATATATATATATATATATATATATATATATATATATATATATATATATATATGTATGTGTGTGTGTGTGTGTGTGTGTGTGTGTGTGTGTGTGTCCTAGGTTTTGAGTTTAAAATATTAATTCTTTAAGTTTATTAATTTCTTGCCTTTTTAATATGCCTTATTGATCCCTTGGGTTTATTATTTCCTTAGAGATTTTAATATAAATCCATTGAGTTTATTAATCCTTTAATTTTTTAATTCATTGGGTTTATAATATTTACAATCCCTAAAATTGATTTTTCTCTTCCATTTATAATATTATAATCATGTGAGTTTATCATTCATTTGTATTTAAAATATTAATTCCTAGGCTTTATTAGTGACTTCTCTTTTTAATATGAATTCCTTGTGCATCTTGATCTCTTATCTTTTTAATATTTTTCCCTTGGGTTCACCAATTCCTTAGGTTCATAATATTAGACCCTTGAGCTTATTAGTTATTCTGAATTATAATATTAATAATCCCTTGGAATATTGGTAAGAGATATATACTTATTATAAATAGTAGTAAAATACTAGTATTATGTTATATTTTAATTTTAATATAGTTTGAGTTATAACTATTAATGTATAGAACAAATTTAATAATATTTTATTATTATATATTTTATTATCAAATAATAAAATATTATATATTTTAATATTACACACACACACACACACACACATATATAGTTTATATTATTAATATATTAAAAGTAGATATATAAAATATATTGGTAATTATATTCATAAATATATAATGATTATTTTGGTAAAATGCATGTGATGGGTAGTCGATATAGGCCTATCAAGGTATATCAAACACATTAGTGAATGTGGTTGTAATTTCATTTTAAAAGAAATTCTTCAAAATTTTAGAAGTAGAAAATCATTAATGAGATGGTAGTGTAGTATATGTGGAACATTTGATAATTCAATTCGATTCTTTTGTAAATTTTAAATTTTATTTTCCCAACATGTGATGATGATGATGGTGCTTAACATCCACTGGGACCAATATTTGGTGTATGGGTTCTAAAGAAAAGAGTTATTTAGTTTGATTTAAGATTTAATTCCTATGCTCAAAAAGCTTGGAGAGAAACCTCTCTAGCTCACTATAATTTTGACATCTTAAAAGGTTAGGAAGGTCACTATTGCAACAAAGATTATGAAATTGAGCTCTAATGTGGTTGTACGCTGGGCACTCTAAGAGGAATTGATTTTCATCCTCGATGTTCATATTCTCACAGAGATGGCAGATCCTTTCCATGGATGGTGTTTTAGGAACAATCCAAGTTTCACTATGGAGATCATGAGAGTTCGTTCTAATCTTGGCTATATTAATTTTCTTCTTTGAGCTAGTTAAAACATATAGATACTTTTGATCTTCTAGGGTGGGGCTGATGACCTCCTTATAATATCTTAATTTTCTTTTAGCAATTAGATCTTTCTCACACCACATTTTTTCTTTGAACTTAGAAGTAACAATTTTTTTTAACGTTATTAATGTTTTAGAATGCAACATTATCGTCCATCTCCCAATGGTTTAACAAGGCCATGGTGTCTTTATACCAATCTCGTTTAAGCCTTAGGTGGTTTTGGCTGGAATTTAAAGCTAGCTTAGGAAGTCTATGGTCTCTTATGCTATTGAGCTTGTGTTTGTACAAGAGAAACCTAGTCATAACTAGGATCTCCATAGAGAAAACACTGACTTCTATAAGAAGAATAAGATATTCTACATGTTATATAGCAAACTAATTATTTTTAATTATAAATATAATATTTTGTTAAATTGTATTTTTAAATTTGTATTTTTTTTCTTTTTATACACTCTACTCTGCTACTGCCTTGAGTGAGTAAATTATATATGTACATATCAAATTATTATTATTTTGTGAAATGTCAAAATAAATAAAATAAAAGTTAAAATATTAGAATTATAAACTATTTTCTATCATATATTCAAAATATTTAAATTTATCTAGTAAATTTAAATTTTTATAATAAATTTAATTTTCTCTCTGTAAAAATATATGAATACTTTTCTCATTTTGTTATTTAGCATATAACATGGTCAATAAAGTATTCCTGGTATTTAGTTTAGTTTTTAATATATATATATATATATATATAACAAAACATTAATTTTGTTCGGATAAAAAAATTAAATTTATATTTTAAATATAAAATAACAGTAATTATAAATTAGATTTAAAATTTTTTAAATTATATATATTAAACTAAAAAAATCAATAATGTCGTCCATAATAGTTCATATTTTATTTAAAAATATTTAATAATTATATTAAATTAAATTATAAAATAAATGAATCTTTTACGGCCTTTATTTAAAAATATTTCATAATTATATAAAAATAAATTATAAAATAAATGAAGCTTTTACACCGTAAAAGATTAGAACAATTAAATATATATATATATATATATATATATATATATATATATATATATATATTATTAAAAATAAAAATATTCTGGAAACAAGTGATTCACGCAAAATGCTTTGTCTATGTAAAATTTAGATTTACACAATCGAAATAAAAAATACGCCGAACATTATTTATTACATATAATGTAGACAAAGATATAGTTCAGCAAGAAGAACGTTTGTTCTTACAGATGACAGTACTCTTACAGATTAGAGTACTGTAGCCTAACGTGGGGTCTTCTTGGCCTTCTGGTGTAGAGATTAGAGATTTTTGTGTGAGATCAGATAAGAAAGTGAAAATTTTTATATTGAACAACATTAAAGTAAGTATATAGAAAATGACAAAACAGTGTGATCTCATCCAAATGATTGTTTCGAAACGCCAAAAAGTGACCAAAGTGACACATATTCTATTTACGATGTTGTGGCCGCGGTGGTGGTGGAGGACAACCGTCGATGAGCCCACAGCTACGCCCCGACATCGACAAGGCTTTCGTTTGAGGGCGTGGTGGTGGTGGTGGAGGAGGACAGCCGTCGCTGAGCCCACAGCTAGGCGCCGAAATCAGCTCTCCTCCATTTTTGGGCTTCGTTTTGTCCCGTGCAGAATGTGGGTCATATCTGCGTTGCTGTTCCACATAATTTAGATGCTCTGACGGGCCGGAAAGCTCAACTGGTCCTCTTTTTATTTCTTTCCAGGTAGAAACGGGACTATACACCTGGCGCTGCTCCACCTGCAGGTAGGGAGATCGCCCAGCAGCAGCACCATGACTGAAAATGAGCATGAACACGATGAGCATACAAAGTATGACATTATAAACCTTTGTCGCCTCCATCATTAATTATCAATCTTTTCGCGAACAAATGACTTCCGAGGCTCGCCACACAGGATTATCAGTGTCGCCAATACACAAGAGGATGGTTGAGACCCTTCAATATATATAAATAATTTTAATAACCATACCACAAGGGAGGCCAAAATTTTATGCGATCGGTTTTGCGACTCTCAAATAGCTGCTCGTTTCCTTCAACTTCTGAAATAGATGTTTATGATAGGCTTCGCGAGATTTGATGTTATTGATCAATTGAAGTCAGTTAGAGAAGCGAGATTTGCCATTCTTTCCCGCATCAGATAAGGTTTAAGCTATATAGATGAGATGAATCAGATTAGATTAGTGATAAGATGGTTCACTATTAATACAAAAAATAAACCAATAAGAAGGTACAGACGCGACACTTGTGATTTCATGTTATTGATCAATTGGTCGCAGTGAGGGTAGCAAGCTTTGCGATTTCATGTCATTGATCAGTTGTGGGGAGTTAGATAAGTAAGCTTAACTGCTAGGTTTGCCTTTACGAATATGGTTGTGACACTGAAGTTGGAGTAATTATTGTTTTGAAGTTCTGTGGATATGTGTATTTGATTTTGTTGGGTTACATGAGTCACTTGGAAAATGTAATCTTCTATTTATATCAGTTGTGACTTTTTTTTATGTAAATTAATATCTTTCTATTTTTCAGGAGTGATCTAGATGTTTCTTATTTTGGTCTGTGGTTGTGGTTAAGATATTATGTAAATGACTCCACATTATTCAGATACATCAATATCTTCATCATAATCTGCTAAAATAATTATTTGTACTCACTTGTCATTTAATCCACTTTCCTTTATCTTCAAACATTAAGCGACACTGTCAAATTTATTTTATGTTAAATATACTGTGTATATGTTTCTGTTCATAGCTCTATCACCACGCAAGAGTTCCCATTTAAATATATAAAAAGGAAGGTCCAAGAATAGCCAAATGCATGCACGGAGCAGGGGGTAGATCAAGGTATGCAACTTTCTTGAAATTGTACCTGAAACTTTTGATAAGAAAAATTACCAACTATATGATAATTACGCCGTAAGCGTTATTATTTGAAAATAACTTTCCTGGTGTGCATCGTGTCATAACTTGAAATCGTTAGATTACATATTAGACGATTAAAACATATTCAACCTTTGGATGAGAAAGCAAAAGTAGTTACAAAAATTTAGTTACGCGCTTTTTCTGCTCGGTGGTAAATTTGGCTATGTAGAATCGGATGATTGTGATGTATTTGGGCTCCGTTAGGGTAATGATACCCTATTGCTGCCACAATTGCAGCAGTATTTATTTGCTTCATGCTGGATCAAGCTCTGCAAACTAGAATCTCTTTTCTCCTTCATCTCATTACATTGTACAGTGATCCAGATATGGCGTCCACTGCTTTGCCTCTCCTCCCTGTTTTTTCATCGCAGGAGTTCATTTGGGGGCTCTGAGGAAGAGGAAGACTGATTGGACTCTCCGATTTCTTTACATTGTAAATGTGTTTCAGATGGTAAGAGTGAGCGCACATGCAGTGGGCTGATGTAAATATGATGAGGGAGAGATTCGCAAAGTTGCTGCTTGGAGAAGATATGTTGGGTGGAAGAAAAGGAGTTAGCACGACCTTCCCATTTTCCAATAAAATTACCAATCTTTCAGGTTTTTGTTTTCATTAATATCTGTTTGATTCTGAAAGTGGTGTGTTTCGCATTTTAATTCAACCCATGTGATTGCAGATATTTGTTTCAGCATTGTACCATTAAAATTTTAAAAATTTCCTACATCTTAGGTTACGCCATAATGGATCCCCAAGTGGTAATATAGTTTGAATTATAATTGCTCTTTTACAGCTTCTGTGTTTGGGGAACTATGGAGACTTGAGCCATTAACAGAGAAGAGGAAGACCAAATGGTGCAGAGAGATGGATTGGCTCCTTTCCCTTGCTAATTACATGTTGGAGCTTGTTCCAACAAGGCATACTTATTCAAATGGAGGGAGCATACCCATCCATTCCCATCCTTGTGTATTGATAGCTGTCAAATCAAATCTGGGCTGGGCTTTCTGTATTCACAGGAGTTCATTTGGGGGCACTGAGGAAGAGGAAGACTTATACCACACGTTCTTCTGCTTCTTAGGGAAACGACAATAATGGCCAATGCCGTGGTGGAGAGTATGGAGAAGTTCTGGTTTTGGGGCAATGCAATGTTGCCTGTTTTAGTACCTGCTGCTACTAAAAGTTTCAGTGATAGTATTGCCGAAAAGAGCAGTGAGTTCAAAAACATGGTGGAGGAGGAACAGAAACAACACCAACCACTTCAACAAAATCACGTGGGCTTGTTTGAAAGAAGGCACCACAGGTCTTTGAGTGATGATATGTGCTTGGATTTGGGTAAGTCGTCCACGCACAAATAAGGTCCAAGTTCCTTGGATGTGGGTGCACAGGAAAACCTGCAACCATTGTTCATCGAGGTAATTGCTCTGTTTCTCTCTATAATGTATCCATTCACAAAACAGCCATGTGTTATGCCCATATCCTTCCTGATATTGAATTGTTTGAGGCAGTTTAGCTGTATTCACAGGACTGTTGTGTGTTAGGCTCATAGTAGTCCTAAGATTAAATTGTTTGAGGTGTAGTAGTTGTTTTTAATGATATGTTCATTAAACATTTAGCAGTTTTGCTGAAGTCTAGTCTCTCGTATGGATATCATATCTCCTAATCTGGTTTGTAACTGTTGTTTTTTCACGTGTTGGCAAAGCTCATTCTTATAAGGGAAATCTGTATTCTTGCCTTTGCCTAGGAGGTCTATAATTGCCACTTATCAATTTTCGATCTTTATATTGTGACTGCTTATGACTTTATTCATAGCAACCCCAGTGAACTAATGTGCCCCAAATTATCTTTCCAAATCATCCTTTCTGGAAAGATGGAACAAAGACACTCTAGGGAGTGGAGTGTAAATGGTAAATGCCTATTAGTGGACTTTTCAAGGCCTTACTTGTATCACTGTCAATCCATTGTGTTATGCCCATGTCAGCCCTTGATCGTGAGATTGAATCCTTTCTGTTATGCCCATGTCAGCCCTTAATCCTGATATTGAATTGATTGAGATGTTAGCAGTGAGAGAAGCAAGGTGTTCTGCAGCTTGGGTGGTACTGGAGGGATCCATCACTACCTCATGTACTGAATGCAGATGGTATTAGGTCATTGAATATGGACACTAGAACACAACCATCTAAACTTGGCTTTTAATTGCATCTCAAGCTTGCAAATCTTGAAGATATATATCTCAAGTTTACACTTGAATCCTGTGTTTAGGTTAGTTTCTGCTAATGTGATTGATTTTAGTGTTGATAATTTTAATTTTTTTTGTGATTCTATTCAGTCATTTTCTCTAAACTCAAGTCTCTCACTTGGGTATTCTTCTTCAAATTTGATTAGTAATGCTTTTGGTTGGATTTCGCACATTGGAGAGGGATTGCATATTTTTTTTCATGTTACTTCGATGTCCTCTGCCATGCCACTTAGAGAGGACAATAAAAACTAAAACTAAGATGGATGTGGCTCTTATTTAGGTAATATTTTTTTATTGCCAAACACCATTGACTCGACTAATTGCATCTCATGGGTTGTAAAAAGTAGTAAGGAAGATAGAATTGCATCAATTGGGCAGTAAATAGTAGTATGCAAGAGAGAAGAAAAATCGAGGATATCATATTCTATGGTTGCTGGTTTCGCTTTAACTTTTTCCGTCTAACAACATATAGCTTGTCCTGAGAATGTATATTAGAACACGAAGCTACCAATTTGAATGACTTGCCTTCTTAGCAAAATTGCATGTTCATGAGGGCTAATTTAAGCATCCTAGAAGGATTTTTCAAATTTAATGTTGGCATAGACTTCTTGCTATAATATGTGTAGCAACCATCATAATTTCGTGCAGCTTGGCACCTCTGGTGAGCATGTTAAGAATTTACAAGTACATTATCTGTTAGTTCTTTTTTGATGCCACATAGTCAAAGCAGAACGATAGTGCCAACACTCTTATTAAGTTATTTATAACTTAGAAGTTGAGCTAGGTTAGAGCATAATCTAGGGCTATGTCCATTTATTGAGTGCAAAGTAAATAAGCCTTACAAATCAGCCCACTGTTATCCTTGGAGGAGAGGGAAAATAAACTGTTTCAGTACTGGGTTCCAAAACCAAGATGAATACATTCTAGCCCTGAGATTTATGAAGTTGCTTTTAAGTTTTGAATCCTGGTGTGCATTTTTTGTTCACTTGAGTTTTGCATCAGATGTAGGGTAGGGTACAACAACAATTTTCAGATTCATAGTAGCAGCCATTGAGACACTAGGCTCTTAAAAAAGTGTATAAAATGACAAATTTACTAAGAGAAGGCAAGCGGAAAATAAAAGAAGAAGGGACAGGAAAAGAAAATGATGAAGGGGGGGGGAAGAAGCTATGGAGAGGTCAAAATATACTCTGGGATGGTTTACAGCAGGCGAGAGAAGGGTTGTAGTGCACTACAAGCAACATTTTAACTATTGGAAACAGAATGGTGCCAACTTGATGGTTTTGTGAGAGCTTTTTGAAATAAAATATTCTTTAAAAATGTTTGAAGGCATGATATGTACATTAGATTCAGCCTTCAAAATGTTATCTTAAGCCTTTGTAACCAATTTCTTGTCTCAACATATAAATGTTTGCAAAATTTGAAGTAATAGTGCTAGCTGCATATTTCAATTTTGATTAAACGACTAGATTTAGGCTATACCAACTGAATAATTGATAGCTTTTCATTTTTAGAATAACATTTTGTTTACTAATTTAAATTTGTTAGAATAACATTTTGTTTACTAATTTAAATTTGTACCTTATGGCGTTTCCTTCGCAACATTTGGTGCAATTGCTAGTTTATTATTTATGTATTGAATGTCATTTAATATAAATTCCGTTATTTGAATTTGGCTTCACACTTAACATTTCGGTCAAGATAGAGAAGTAAGTTTTTTATAGTTTTTGTTAAATTTTTCAATGCTAAAAGAAATTACCCAACTGGTTACTTAGATTTATGACTATAGAGGAGAGGTTTATAATATATAGTCTAATTTATTTTAACTATGGATATATCAACATTTTATAGACATTAAATCTTTAGAGGTGTAAAAGAAAGTGTAAAATTTGAGGACAGGTTTGCACCTCTAGAGATTTGATCGCTCTAGATATTTGATAGATAAGTAGTTAAGATGGATCTAGAGCCATCCAAGTTGTGTGTAGCAAAGGAAAATCTATATAACATATAATTAATTTTATCAATAATATGTAGATACATCTAATATTAATATGACCATTTGAAATTTGTTAAAATGTCTAATATTTAACTAGTGATTTTAATTTTGATAAATATTGTGAAATAAATTTAATCATGAAAAATCATGAAATAAAAGTTATGAATGCAAAGTGACAATGTAGTAGTGTTGAATAATAGAAAATGTGAATAATAAGAATGCAATGAATTACAAATAGTCTTCATTGTGATCACTCTCAAACTATTTTCTTATACTATTCTTATTGTCACTCTTGATAGGTTTTCATCTTGATAGGTTTTCAAATATAGGAAAAGTAAAGTTGAAATTACAACCATTTAAATATTTCGAAAGTAAATTTGAAATTGTAAACCATTTAAATATTTAAGGTCGTTTGTGGTAGTAAACATCATACTTTGTCTCTCTTTCCCTCCAATATTAATAGGTTTAGTTACTATAACACAAAAATCAATGTACATTGTCAATAATTTTCCGTGCCTACAGTTAAATCAATGCACATTATTAATCCAATGAGTTTAAAATTAATGTACCATCATACATTCAATTACATGATCAAATAAGAAATCAACATATACACTAAACTAAATGCATATAATGCAATAAATCAAATAAGATTAGAAAATACCATCTACACTAAAATCAATGCAGGTAATGCAGGTAATCAAATAGGATTAGAAATCAACATCTACACTCAAATCAATGCATCTAGTGCAAGTAAGAAAATATGATTAGAAACCAACATCTGAAATCAATGCATCTAGTGCAAGCAATCAAGTAGGATTAGAAATCACCATTCAAATTGAAATCAATCCATTTAGTGCAAACACTCAAATAGGTTTAGAAATCATATATATTGAAATCAGTGCATATAGTGCAAGTAATCAAATATAATTAGAAATTACCATCTACATTGAAATTAATGCATCTATTTCAAGCAATTAAATAGAATTAGAAATCACAATATAAACTTAAATAAATGCATTTAGTCCAAGCAATCAAATAGGATTAGAAACCATCTACATAAAAATCAATGCATCGAGTGCAAGTAATAAAATATTAATAGAAATCAACATCTACACTTAAATAAATGCATCTAATGGAAGCAATCAAAAATGATTATAAATCACCATCTACACTGAAATCAATGCATCTAGTGCAAGAAATATTCTTCCATCTCTCCCCCCTCCATATATATCTATATCGCCCTCTATATCTCCTTCTCTGTCTCTTTATCTCACCACCGCAAACGCACATGCTCTCTCACTCCATATATATCAATCTCTTTGTCCCTCCCACCCTATCTCCATCTCTCTCTTCTTTTTATCTACCTTCAATCTATATCTATATCTCCTTTTGTCTCTCTACGTAAACCCTGGAACATACAATCTCTTCCTCCAATCTATCATTATATAATGACCTCCTCCTCTCTAGAACATACACTCTCTTCCTCTAATCTATCATTCTATAATGACCTCCTCCTCTCCCCCCCGCCCTCTCTCTCTCTCTCTCTCTCTCTCTCTCTCTCTCTCTTAAACATCCCTCCCTTCCCCTCACTTCCATCTCTCTTCCCTCCTTCTTCCCTCTTTCCCTCTCTCTCCATCTTCCATATCACTCCTTCTCTCTCTCTCTCTCTCTCTCTCTCTCTCCACCTTTATATCTCTATGTATTTATTCTCATCTCCCTCCCTTTACTCTTCCATCTTCACCTCTCTTTCTCTACCTCTGTTCACTCTCCCACATCCTATCTCTCTTCCTCTGTCTCCCACCTCTCTCTCTCTCTCTCTCTCTCCCACTTCTCTCCATATTTCCTTATTTATCTCTTAATACATATTCCATTAAATTTGGAATTATACAACAGATGAAGCATGTATAACTTTAACTAGATAGAGTTTTTCCAAATGGAGTAATTGGAAAATCTCTTAGTTCACCACATTGAATGTATAAGATGTAGATTATTTGTGATAAAATTATTATGATAAAATATTTTTCAAAATAAAGATAATGTTAAATAAAATTTTAATAGAATCCTTATAATAAAAAAGTAATCTAAATTTAATGAAATATGTGTTATTAATCTCATCCCCACACATACACATTCTCTCTCGCTCTCCTCCTTCTCAATCGCTCTTTCTCTCCACTTCTTACTCTCTATGTCTTTCTTCTTCCCTCCCTCTCCCCCTTTCCAACTCTATCGCTCTATCCCTCCCTCTCTCCTCCTCTCTCTCAAATCATCTCTATTTTCCTTCCTATCTCTTCCTTTCTCTCCTACCTCCCTCTCTCTTCCCCCATCTCTCTCTCTCTCTCTCTCTCTCTCTCTCTATACAATGCTCTCTCTTCCCCCATCGCTCTCTTCCTCTATATAAAGTCCTCTCTCTTGTCATTCCACTCTCTTCCTTTCTCTCCTTCCTCCCTCTACCCCTGCACTCTATCCCTCTCTCTCTCTCTCTATATATATATTTTCCCTAGAATAATCTCTCTTTCCCCATCACTCTATCTCTCTCTCCAATTATGCTAATATATCCCTCCCTTTCTACTTCTCTCTCTTTCTCTCCCCCTTGTCTCCATCTATCCTTATTTTTCTCTTTATCTCACCCCTAAACATACACATACTCTCTCCATCTCTCCCTTGTCACTTCCTCTCTCTCCACTTATCACTCTCTATGTCTTTCTTCTTCCTTCCCTCTCTCCCCCTCTAGCTCCATCTCTCTATCCCTCTTTCTCTCCTCTTCCAATCTCTCCCTTTCTCTCCTACTTCCCTCTCTCTTCCCCCTTCTCTTACTCTCCCTCTCTCTACCCTCCAACCCTCCCTCCTTCTCTTTCCCTCTCTCCTTCTCTCTCTTCCACCTATATATTTATGTCTCCCTCTCGCTTTCTTACCCTTATATACCTCTCTCACTCCTCTCCCTCTCTCTCTATCTCTCTCTCTCTCTCTCTCTCTTGATTCCTTCTCTCCCTCTCCATTTTATCTCCATCTATGGCTTGTCACACCCCTATTTCTCCACGTCTATCATATGTTTTTTTTCTTCCCTCTGATATATATCTAGAGTCAATATATATATATCACGATATATTATAATATAAAAAATTTAATATTTGGTTAATCAAAAGTTATTAAATTTAATAAAATTAATATTATAATATATTAATATGAATATTAAATTTAATAATAATAATAATCATAGCTATAATATTCATACTTTAATATTAATATAAGGGTTAATAATATTTTTTTTTGCATCGTACTAATAATAATTTGGTCCATAGTATTTGGCCCATAGGCTTGGTATTTTTAATTTTTTTACCTTAATCTTTATACATATTTTATATTTATTTATTTGTCAAACCTCTTTTACAAATATGGTATTTGGCCCATGGTATTTGTCCCATGGTATCGTATTTGGCATATAAGGTTAACCTAAATAATTTTTTTTTATTTTTTTTTTAGTTTTTGTATATATAAAGAGGTTTGTGGAGAAAATATAAAAAGATGTTTTATTTATTTACCATACCTCTAGTTTATTTATATTTCTCTTCACTTACCATAGTTCTGGAGTAAGTATAAAAATAGTTTTAATTTATTTACCATACTTGTGGTTTATTTATATTTTTATTTATTTAACATATCTCTTTTTTTACTCTTAGTTAACCTCTTCATATTTTAAATATATATTGTTTAAATTTATTTTTAATGAATTTTTTATTTTTTATTTTTATGGTTATGTGAGTTATTTTTTAAGCCAACATTATTTAGATTTTAAATTTTATTTTTTTTGGCTTTTTATTTTGGCCGACATTAGTGAAATTTCATCCAACAAACAGACTTAATTTGAGGATTATTTTTGTTTCTAATGTATCGAAAAACAATGTCTTTAGAAAGATCTTAATATATGATTTATCTCCTTCAGATTTTTATAGTTGATCTTAATAAATATACTAAATTATGCTTATTGGATCGATTTATAAAAATTTATTGGAATATAAATGATGGAAATTGATGCCTTCACTCTATATCAACCACATTTTCTAATGTGGTTGTTCATGTTTTTAGCTTTCTTCCTTTTCATAGATAATCCATATCCACTTTCCACACACCAAAATGAAAGATAGTTCATGTCATTTATACCATAAATTATAAATGTCTATTCAAAATTTATTTCATATTACAATATCATAGCCAAATCTTATCTTCCAATACCCTGAATTATCAATATGAAGTTAAATTTATTTAACATTATAACAATATAAAAAAATACTATGAATCAATTCCATGCATTACTAATAATATTCTTATTAATATCAGATGATAAAAAAAATAGAAAATTACTCCATGAATTATCAATTATCATTTTCATAGATTAATAATATGACATATCCAAATAATACTATGATTAATAATATGACATACCTAAATAATACTATAATTAATAATATATCACATGCCCAATAATACCATGAATTAAAATGACCCATGCTAGTTCCACATTGAACACATTCTCAATTGCACATCCCCTTATTCTAGAATTCACTTCTCAACGCAATTAAAAATAATAGAGAACTTTTATTATGAATTGAATTTTAATAAAAATTAAATTCTAAATTCAATAAATTTAAACATTAAAACTTAACATCTTATATGGGTAATAAAAAGAAAAATTCATACAACACTTCAAAACTGAATCAAAATTTAATTTAAAATTTATTAGTATTATTTAAAATAATTCACATTTTTTTATTATTCAATAATTTTTTATTCTTTAATGACTTTTATCATTTATTTTTAAAATAATATTTTATTCAAGTTATTGTTAAGTATAAATTGGAATTATATTTAAAAAATATTGAAGTAAAATATTTGTAAGAAGATAAATAAAAGATAAATTAAAAAGTATGGGTCATTTCCTATATTATATTCAAAGTATTTAAGAAATAAATGTTTACAAAAGAGGTGTTTTTATTTTTCTACACTCAAGATATTTGATCTTTTAGACCTTAGTAAATCCGAAGTTAAGATGGATCTTGGTTGATTTAATTATTAGCCTTTAAATAAGCTACATCAGATAAAAACAACTTGGGAAGAACATAATATTTATATATTAATAATGTAGAAGTTTTTATTTTATATAGATTATGATTGATGTTAAAAGCTTGAAGAGAATTTTATTCTCTTATTGAGGTGTTTGACCTTTCTCTAAGCAGTTCACCGAATTTAAGGAATGTGAAATATTGAACCTAAGAGTTCCACATGAGGGATAAAAGAAAAATAAAATTAAATAATTCTTGAAGAATGAAAAAAATATTATTGTTGAATATTAGGATTCTAGATTTATATTAACCCTGGATCTATCAATAATTGAGAGGAATCAAATATTTCAAAGTGAAAAACTTTACTCAAGTTTGTTCACTGAAAAAGACATATCCACCTCAAGTGATTTTATCCCTTTGGGTGTTTGATCATTCAAGGGTTAAGATACATCTAGGCTTACTTTTATATTAAAAAATACCATAAATAGGCTAGATCCATCTATCCCTTCTCCAGGGAAAATTTTAAGGATGGAATTTTGTCCTAAAGTTTAGAAACTTTGGCGAATCTTACTAGTCCCCAAAATCTAAATTGTAATTTTTTTTCTGATATTTTGGTAAAAATATTTAGGTTTTTAATTATTTTATATTAGTATATATAATATTTTGGTGATTTTTAGGGTAAAACGATTTTATACTATAAAATTTGGGTGAATCAATTTAAAAAAAAAATGGTAATTGGCAAACCTTTTTTTTGGAAAATTCATGGAAAATTAGTCCACCTGCGAATATTAGCCCCTAAAATTTTCCCTTATCTTCTCATTATCTCTCTCTCCACATTTCTGTATGTATTTATTCTTGGATATCTCTCTCTCCACATTCTTGTATGTATTTCCTCTTCCATGCCACTCTCCCCTCTCCAACTCCATCTCTCTCCTCTCTCCCGTGCACCCTCTCAAGTCCTCTCTCCTCTCTCCCTTTCTCTACCGGCTCCGTCTATCTCTTCCTCCCATCACTCTCTCTCTTTGTATCTTCCCTATGACTCTAACAATATCTCCATCCCTATATCCTTCTCCCTCTACCATCATATCCGCCCTCTAGCTCTATGTCTCACTCTCTCTTTGTTTCCCTTCTTCACCTCTCTCTCTCCTTTCCATCTCTCTCTTTCCCCCTCTACTCTCTCACTTTATCTCTCTCTCCATCTCACCCTTTTCACTCCCTCTCTCTCTCCACCTCTACATTTTTATGTCTTTTTTCTTCCCTCCCTCTCCCCTCTCTCGATCTCCATCTCTCTTCAACCGCCCCCCTTGTCTCTCTCTCAATTCCTCTATCTCTTTGTTCCTCTCTCTCCCTTTATCTCCTACCTCCCTTTGCCTTTTTACCCCATCTCTCTCTCTCTCACACTCTCTCTCTATACCCTCTTACATTTCCACTATCTACGCCCCTCTCTCCTTCTCTCTCACCCCCTCTCCCCCCTCCATCTCTGTGTCTCCCTCTCTCTCGTCCATTTCTCTCTCTCTCTCTCCCCTCTTCTTTCATGTGTCTTTCATCCTCTCCTTTGTCCTTCACTCTGTTTCCATCTCTCCCTTTTCACTCCCTCTCTATACCTATATCTCTCTATGTTTTTATTATTCCCTCCATCTCTCCCCCCTCCAATTCCATGTCTCTCCCCCTCCCCTCCTCTCTCTCTCTCTCTCTCTCTCTCTCTCTCTCTCTCTCTCTCTTCTTCCCTATATATTACCGCTCCATCCATACCATCCACAATTGTCACTGTATGGAAGAAATGATATATATAATGTATAGCATATTTTATATTTTTATTTTATTTCTTATTGTGAAAGGAGTTATGGTCTTTTGGCATGTGATATTGATAAGAAATGATTTTGGCCCATGGTATTGTAACAAAACCTATTTACAATTTAATAATACCTATGTAAAAGTTTAGTTGGATATCCATTATTGAGAAACTTGTTATATTATAAAATTTTTTTACAATTTAATAATATCCATGGTAAATTTTGGTTGGATATCCATTCTTAAGAAACTTGTTATATTCTAAGTTTGTTGTCAGTATGAAGTTTTTATGTGCTTATTAATTAAATTTAAATATTTTTCTGGAATCTTGAAAGGAGATAATATAACAATCTATTTTTCTGTATTGGCTCAACATTGACCAATGCAAATTATAATATTTAAATTTGAAAAATAAGTATTTATTTTTCAATATTACTATTAATTTTTTTTTTCAAATATTTGATTAAACCACAACTTGAGGGTCTCATAGTATCATTTTGACAATATAATGTCATGTGGATAACTTCTTCACATATTTTTTATGCAATAATTTATGGATATGGTTGCAATATTCATTCATGATTTATGTTTTTTAAACTTGTATACGTACTCGTGGTTACCACTTACCAAAATTTATGCAAGCTATTCTACTTGAGAAAACAATTTACGTCATTACTACTTATCTCAAATTTTTAATTGGTGCCAATTCAAGTCTATTGGATGATTTCTCTACCAATCATTATTAATTTATCTTCCACCAAAATTATACATATTTATGCAAATTTTCTCAAAACATATTTCAAAACTTGAATTGGACTATCTACACTACCCTACAAACAAAATTACAATAAAACAAATTGAATTTTATTATTTTTATTACTATTAAATTTTGATTATTAAATGGACCAAAATTTAAATGTCATGCTTAAAATTACAGTAAAACAATTTCAATTTTATTATTTTTATTATTAAATCAACTAAAATTTAAATATCACACTTATTGATAAACCTTTTATTATTATTTTAATTAAGATAAGATATAAATGTTAAATTTTACAAATATTGAAATATAACATAATACCACATAACACATATTTTCCATACTCCCCTACACAAAATTATTAAACAATTTAAAATAAAGAAAATTGGGTCAAATTAACTATACATTAAAATAAGAATAAATAAAATTTAAAATTTAAAATTTGAAATGAATAATATAGAAAAATTAAAATAATAATGATAATAATTACGCCGGAGGCTTTTTCTTTACTGGCTTAGGGTGAGCAAACACTGTTTACTCCAGCCAATGAGAATTGTTTCTCAATGCCCTTCTATCCGGTTATATTTTGACATGTTGCGAAATAGTATTGGGTGAGGTCGTCGTCGTGGGTGGGTGTTTAATTCGTCTTGCCCATCCTCTGGCCTTCCTCGACGAGATCATCGACGCTGTGGAAATCCGTGGGCAGAGCTTGATCGCCACAATGGCTTCCATCCAGGCTAGCCAGATCGATCTTGAACGCAACTTTGCACGTATTATAAAAGTTGCAGAATGTCCTAAAAATCAAAAGCCTCTTCCTGTCTAGTGCAAAGTAACGTTCTAGGAGCCCAATAAACAAATAATCAGTTAGTTTTAGATTCATAGGAGCGTTCCCTCTGGTATTGAGTCGGTGGATGAGCCTCTCCAATATGGGTATTGAAAACAACATCGTTGATATTTGAATCGAGGGTATGGTCTTGCAGAAGGCCATCTGGCATGCATTCAAATTTTATAGGGAGATTAATTCGTTACAGAGAGTCCTTGGCTTGTATGAATTTCTTATGATTGAAGCTGAAAGTAATGAATGTGACCAGCAATCCTCTGGAGGTGATGTTCTTGGAGAACTGTAAGATTAGATTCATGTGGCTCGTTGCTGGGTATGAAAATACCATCATGTGTGCCTTCACATTTTTTTGATCCATCTCCATGACTGCAATGCAAGAGCTGCCACTGATTACCTTTCTGTATAACCACAGAGGAACAACCGTAGCGAGGCGTACAAATTTATAGAGTGGAGGTAGGAAATTGGGAGTAGAGCTCGTGGAGAGACGGCGAGTCGGCAATTGCTATCCATCCAACAGAAACACATGTGAAGACTATGGCGGTGATATTGGCACTTATAGAAATCCACAAAGACTAGAATGTGTAATAGGTGGAACTAAACCTGCACGTATTTTAAACAATTTTACTGTTGCATGTGACCAGATCCTAACGCAACAAGAACGAAACCAGTGTTCACATTTAGGCTTTGACACATGTTATTGATAAGAAAAATATACATCCACACTAATGAATGGAAAACATTCTTGTTTCGCCTGCAGCACATCCGCTGCAAACAGATTTTATGAGCTAATTCTATAAAAATTGGTAGATAAAAAACTATAGAGATCTCCTCTATTGAACGTATGCTAGCATCTGAGTAGGAAATTGGGCGTTCGATTCACTAAATTGATTTTATATTTAAACCAAGACCTAGAATCTTGTTAGAGACTGAGTACTGAATGTGTCAGTCCTGTGAGAAGAGTTAACCAGGACCGATGAGATAACTCTTTTATTAAGGGCACAAACAAATTTAACCATTGACATTGAGTATAAAAAAAATATGCATTTACACCCTGTTTGATCAAAGCGATGAAAATTATTTTGAACCATAGCAAGAAGGCGTGGCGAAATTGGGATCAGAGAAAGGTGGAACGGTGGTCCGCAAGAGTGGAGGAGTAATGTAGAAGGGAGACATAGTTACCGTTGGATCGAAAGGATCAACGAACGCGATCAAATGGTGAGATGGTGCGACGGATTTAAACATAAGAAAGAACGGAACCTTGAGTCGAGAAGGAATCGTGAAGTGAACAGGAAGGGCAGATTCAAGAATTAAAACTGGTAGTATCGCGCAAGGAAAAAATGGTAATGGGTTTTGATAAAAAAACGCGATTCCACTAGCTTCATGATGCGTGGAAAAAGATGGTATTCGAAAACAGGGTTCATCGCATTATTTTATAGCATTAAAGTATCGGGTCCCAAAAAACACGATATGTGTTAGGCTCGTTGATCTGGTGGAGGAAGAAATCCAATGGCCACCGTACCACACGATGTTCAAAAGTTAATAAGATATGTTGTGGGGCTGGAACATTTCATTTTAATACATGGACTTTGACATTCGATGGTGAGAGTGATAATCAAAGGCTTGTGATAAAGGTTTATTAACGATTCTTAACACTTGGTTTGGGAACACGTGTGTGCATTGATATATACACAGTTAAGTCGAACCTTGCACGAAATACACCGGGTGCTGGCGCATCTTAAAGTTGATACTTGGATGCTCAATTGTTAGAATCGTATTAAGGGTTCGAGCCTTGAACAATGGTCAGCTTATGAAACCATGGATATATACATGTTGGTATATGATAAGCCTTAGTGAACTGTGCCCATATGATTGGACGTGTTAACCCTTGTTGAAAGAGAGTGCGGACTTGTAACATTGGGTTATAAGTCATCAGGGTCGAGCTTTACAGATATAAGGCTGAGGGTAATTAACCCGAAGTTTCTATGGTAACCTATCCAAGAAGTGTTTCATTAGGAGATAAAATAAAGAAGGAGACTTTGGGTAAGTAGGTTCCGATATATATAGGACTTCATAACCATAGATTAAATTCTTTGTCATATGATTTTGACCACGGAAGAAAAAGTAAAGCCCCGCTCATGTAATTGGTTGTATGACCTTCTGTTTCATAGTGAAATAGTTTATAATAAGGTTTTCATATGAAGATAAAAAGAGAGGGAGCTTCTGCCTAGGAGGATAGGATCTAGACTTGAAATTGTGATCTTTATAACCATAAGAGGAAAATTTAAATTAATATCTCAAATCTCAAATTTGAGATATTAAAGAACCCATTGATTTAAATTGCCAAATTCAGAAATTAAAACATTGAAGTTTGCCCAGATTGTGGGTCTATTTGGGGTGAAAATTTGGGATGCATTTTACATGCATGAAAGTTTGAAATTGTGACTTTGAAGGGGTACCCCGTCATCCGTTAATCATGTTCAATTCTTAGTTGAACTGAGAGGGGGGGGGGGGGGGGGATGAATCAGTTCAATACATACATGAGCTCTTTATATTTTCATTAGCTTATTTACAGCTTACTTCTGTATTCAACCTTAGTATATGAACAGTCTTAGTATGTTGCAGCAAGTATTCAATTAATGTAACATTAAACTTATTATGAGAGCAGTAAACATTAAGCAGATTTGATAAATCATCTCAATACACAGGCAACACAGATAGAGACAGCAGATATAAGTGGAAACCCATAAAGGGAGAAAACCACATCTTATTATTGTTGTGATGCAAAGGAAAGCTCCAAGTCCCTCTCACCACTGTTTTTCTGTAGGCACCAACCTACAGGAGGCTCCAACCTCAATTATGCAAGCTACAACTTGCAAGGAAGCTCCAACTCCCTTCAATTTTTCTGCAGGCACCAACCTATAGGAGGCTCCAACCTCAGTCAGCTACAACTGACAGCTATCAAGCTTCAACTTGATAGGGAAGCTCCAACTTCCTCAATTTATCACAAGAAGTGTTTGCTGATTTACCTCAGATATCAGCTCTGTTCTATAGCATCTCTTTCTGCTCCACTCTTCCTTATCTTCTCTACCTCAATCTTCTATACTTGTCATTCTCTATTCTTACTCTCTCTAACCTTTTTTTTTCATATCAAGATGATATTATTTATAAATATTTCTTGATGATTGTTTGTTTTCCCTTAGGAATTCGAAATGGATAGTCATACTTCTTGGTCTTCTGCCTTCTCATTTCTTTTTCAGCTCACTCAGAGAAATGTAACTGTAGGTGCTTATTACAGTGGGATTTTGTTTTCTTCAGGAGACTTGCCAATGCATCACAAACAATAAAAAATTCAATTACAATATTTACATTCACATATAATGAAAAATTTAGCCCACTCATTCAGCCTCTTGGTTCACTGCGCTTGTCTTTTCTGTGACTATTTTTGGCTTTTCTGTGACTGTATTTATCTTTTCTATGACTGTATTTGGCTTTTCTGTGACTATGTTTGGCCCTTTCGGTTTTGATTGATTTCCTGCTTACTGTCATAGGGTAATGACCGTATGCCATACATTTGTAACTGTGCTTTTTATATCAGTGCTTTATATATATATATATATATATATATAATGTAATTTCACCTCTCGACATACTTATACAATGTTTTAACAAACAAACTGCCACATACACTATAACAATAAGGAATCATGTTAATACATAACAAATGCCCTTTCGGGCCCACTTGCCATGCTTTCTGATGCAATATATTTCTCCTCGACTTCTTCCGATTGCGATTGATCGCAATCGCAATTTCCATTTGATATGTTCCACTGCTCAGCCTTTGTACCGATGCGATGGCCCCACACTGCATATATATATATATATATATATATATATATATATATATATATATTGGTTCATATATATTCTCTTCCTTATTTTACTTTCCAATCGCATTATGTATTGGCCGCTTTATATTCATATTTTGCGATCAAATGTTGTAATACCTTGGATAAGCCTTTTGTCTTATATTACGATCCAATCCACAATAAATCTAATCACAAACTCTAATATTTGAAAGGATCGGGCCCCACAACGATCATTTGAGTCTAATGTTTGTTTCTCCGATCTAATGATTGTTTGATCGCAATCACAAACTTCATAACCTATTCCGCTATGTCGACTTGTTCCGATTGCGATTACTTCGATCCTGCTCCGATTGCGATTACTCTGATGCGATGCGATTTCTCCGATTGCGATTAATCGCAATTGCAACTTTTAGTTGCAAGTCCCGCTGACCTGCTTTCACTCCGATGTGATTAATCGTAACTTGAATACTCCCGATGTGATTGATGTATTATCCCTCTACTGCTTTCGATTGTGATTGATCGCAATCGCAACTCCCAGTTGCATGTTCTGATGTATTTATACTCTGATGCTCCAATTCTCCGATGCGATTAGGCCAAAATTCAAACACGTATCAATTATGGTTCATTGATTCATCGGGTCTGGAATTTCATCGCAATCGCAACTCTTTGTTTACATGTTCCGCTGCGCAATTTTTCTGCGATGCGATTGGGAAAGGGTCCCACCTTATGGTACTTTGGTTCTTTTGATCATAAAGCGCTCCACTTATATAATCTAATATATATACTTTGTACCTTTAGTCGTTTAATCTTGCGCAATATATGTAACGTGCTGCATATATATACGCTTCCACTTCCGCCTAGGTTACGATTTCCGGAATAAGGTTTATATATATATATACTTTGCTGCTTGGGTTAAGATTCCTGGAATTGAGTTTATGTTTCCTCCAGCTGGGTAATGATTATCGGAATAACGGCTCTACCTCTGCCTCTACCTTTCTGCGATAATGGCTCTGCCGCTGCCTCTGCCTTTGCCTTTCGCTGTGCCTCTTTCTTTGTCTCTGTCGTTGCTTCCGTTTTGTTGTTTGACTGTTATATTTCGACATTCTCTTCCGCCTGTCTTCTTTGCTTCCTTTGTTTGCTTATTTGTTGCCTCTGCTACTTGTTTGCTACCTCTAACTCTCTACTACTTTGCTTCTCTCTTTGTTTCATCTACTCCTTGACTGATGCTACTCCTTAATTCTCCTTTTTCTGCCTCTGCTTCTTTAAATTACCCTGTCTTTGCTGCTCGACCCTCTCTACATCTTGCTGCTATGCTACTTTCTTTGCCTTGTTGCTCCCTCAACCATCTCCTTTGCCATCAATGACAACATTTCCAACAGTCTCCCCCTTTGGCATTGATGGCAATACACTTCCTATGTTTGCCTGTTAGGATCCTTTCTCTTGCTACTTGCTCTTCCTCCCCCTTTGACATCAATGGCAAGGGGTTTGAATGCTTAGTGTAGATTCTATCCTTTGATCCTGTGTTTTTATCCTTTTCCAACATTTCATGTTTTTCTCTCTCTGAGATCTTCTGAGTTTGTACGCTGCTTCTCCAACCTTTGCATTAGATTCATGTTGGGTTCACCACTGACCCTTTAGTCTTTTTATTGATTCTTTTATGTTGGATGTATTCTTGCCATAATCATTTTGATCCTGAGGACCTATTCCATGCTTCCCTTGCTGGCTGATCTCCCCTTGGAATGATATTTTGGTTTCTGTTCTCCCCCTGAAACTGTGCTTTTTCTTCATATCAGAGAGTAGCATCTACAGATACTACCACTAGTATGTCTCTCAAATATTCAAATGGTTCTCTAGCAAGTCATTTGGTAAATATATCTGATGTTTGTTATTTTGTTGGTACATACTCTAGTTTTACTATCTTCTGAGCCACTTGTTCTCGGAGAAAATGATACTTGATTGGGATATGTTTAGTTTTTGAGTGAAGCACAGGGATTTTAGATATACTTATAGCACTTGTATTATCACATTTGATTGAGATAGGTTCATAAATGCGTACCTTCATGTCTTGGAGGGTTTTCTTCATCCACATGACTTGTGTACAACATGCTGCTACTGCTATATATTCTGCTTCTGCTGTAGACAAAGAGATAGATGTTTGTTTCTTGCTTAGCCATGCCACCAGACTTTCTCCTAAATAGAAAGCACCTCCACTTGTGAGTTTCTTGTCATTCACACAGCTGGCCCAATCTGCATCTATGTATGCTGTCAAAGTGAAGCTTTTTCCTTTAGGATACCAAAGTCCATACTGTGATGTTCCTTGTAGATATCTGAATATTCTTTTGACTGCAAGAAGGTGATTTTGTTTAGGTGCTGCTTGATATCTAGCCACTAGCCCTACAGCTACAATGATGTCTGGTCTTGATGCTGTCAGATACAATAGACTTTCTATCATGGATCTGTAGATTTTTTGATCTATATCAGCAGATCCATCATTAGCACACAGCTTGCATCCCGTGATCATGGGAATTGACATAGGTTTGGAGTCCTCCATTTTGAACTTTTTCAACATTTCCTTTAAGTATTTTTCCTGTGAGATGAATGTACCTGTGTTATTTCGCTGAATTTGAAGTCCTAAGTAGAAATTGAGCTCTCCAATCATAGACATCTCAAACTCTATTTTCATCTCATCAGCGAACCCTTTTGCTAGTTCTTCTCTATTTCTTCGAAACATAATTTCATCAACATATACTACAACAATCAGGAGTTCATTTTCATGGGCTTTTATATATAGATTGCTGTCTACTACACCTCTCTTAAAGCCTTGTTTTTTTAAATATTTATCCAGTATTGAGTACCAAGCACGAGGAGTCTGTTTCAGTCCAAATAGAGCCTTTTTCAGCCTACACACATAGTCTTCTTTGTCTGTTAAAGAGAAACCTTCTAGTTGTTCCACGTAGACTTCTTCTTCTAAGTCTCCATTCAGAAATGCAGATTTTACATCCATTTGATATACCTTGAAGTTTTGGTAGCATGCAAATGCCAGGAACATTTTGATAGCTTCCATTCTAGCTACAGGGGAAAATGTTTCATCGTAATCAAGTCCTTCGTTTTGTAAATATCGTTTGCAGACAAGTCTGGATTTATTCCTAATTACCTATCCTTCCTCATTCATTTTATTTTTGAATACCCATTTTGAGCCTATGACGTTTTTCTCAGTGGGTCTAGGAACTAGTTCCCAGGTATTGTTTTTCTCAATTTGGTCTAATTCTTCATTCATACCATTCACCCAATACTTGTCCTTGCTGGTTTCTTCAAATATTTTTGGCTCTATTTGTGATAACATGGTTATGTATACCTCTTCTGTCTATTCAGTGAGCTTCCTTCTTGTTTGGAACCCTGCTCTCTTGTCTCCAATGATCTGGTCTTCAGGATGATTATTCTGAGTGTATCTTGAGGGGGCTTTCAAGCTCATCTCTGCATCTTCTGTTTTCTTGCTTGTTTCATCATCATTTTGGTTTTCTTCTTCATGGTTGTCTAATGGACTGCAACAGTCTGTATCTCCTGTATTGTTTGGAAGTTCTTCATCAAATCTCACATCAATACTTTGTACTATTTTTCGAAGAGTCTTTTTGTAACACCTGTACCCTTTACTTTTGGAAGCATATCCTAGAAAAATCCCTTCATCTGCTCTTGGATCAAATTTCCCAAGATTTTCATCATTATTCTTTGTATAATATTTGCTTCCAAAAATTCTAAAATGTTTGATTGAAGCTGGCTTTCCATGTCGTAGTTCATAGGGAGTCTTGTCACTGCTTGGCCTTAAGTGAGCTTTATTAAGAATATGCACCATTGTGTGTACTGCTTCTACCCAGAAGGTTTGAGGAATATTATTCTCTTTCATCATGGCTCTGGAAATTTTTTGAACAGATCTGTTTTGTCTCTCTGCTACTCCATTCTGCTGAGGTGTCCGTGCAATAATATATTGTTTTTTTATGCCATATTCATTGCATAGATCTGCAAAGTAATAATCTGTGAATTCACTTCTGTCCAATTTGATGCATTTTAGCTTGCATCCTGTCTAATTTTCTGCTAGTGCTTTGAATATTTTGAATTTCTCCAGAGCTTTCGATTTATTCCTGAGAAATGCAACCCATGTCATTCTAGAGAAATCATCGATTATTAGCATGAAGTAGGATTCTCCACTTGGTGTTTTAGTTCTTGCAGGTCCACACAGATCCATGTGCACATGCTGGAGTGGTCTACTTGTTGATAACTCATCTTTGACCTTAAATGATGTACAGGTCCGTTTACCCAATTGAGAAGATTTGCATATGGTATTAGAAGGCCTTTTTATTTCTGGCATGTCTCTGACTGCTTTATTTTTGCTCAGTCTGATGATATGATCGAAGATGAGATGTCCCAATCTCCTATGCCATAACCATGACTCCTCAAGTTTTCTAAGATGGCATGCTTCATCTTCCTCTTTCACGATGTAAACATTTCTCTCTGTTTGAACACCTTTTATTAGAGTCTTACCTGTGGTGCTTGATCTGACTTCAAAGTCTTGTGCTCTGAAAACAACTTCGCAGCCTTTATCACACATTTGACTGACACTCAGCAAATTTGCTTTCAGCCCATCTACAAATAGTACATCTTGGGCCTTACCTCTGACATTATCTAAGCTAACTGAGCCCTTTCCCTTGATTTTTCCTAATTTATCATTGCCCAAAGTAATATTACCAGTTTTCTTTTCATCAAAAGTTATAAACTTTCTCCTGTCTCCAGTCATATGCTTTGAGCAGCCACTGTCCAGATACCATTAGCTTTTCAGATCTTGAGCAGTTAGAGCCAGGTCACACTTATTCTCCTTATTTTTCCACTAGAGGCATCCTTTTGTTTGGTATATTTTGTGAGATGATGAATCACATCCTTTCAAGGAACATTTGGAAGGCATATGTCCAACTTGATTGCATATACAACATTTGATCATATTTTTTGCAGAATTGTGCGTATGAACAAAATTTATTTGATTCATAAACCTCCTTGAGGTGTTGAACATTAATATTTGTCCATACTTTCTACATTCAATAATTTTATGGCCAAATTCCTTACAATAAAAACAATAACCATAGAAATTATTTGCATACCTGATGTAAGGTTGTTTTCCCCATTTGTTTGTTTGAGACAGTCTCTTCACTGTTTGCATCTTTTGCTCGTTTAAATTACTCCTCCTTGCATGACAGTATGCAGAAATGTGTCCCAACTTGTGGCAGACATAACAGGTGGCATTTTTCATAGGAGGGAAGAATCTCCTTTGATGGCTTCCAGATTTGACATACTTAGGGGTATATGAATCTTTTTCTGTTGTTTGAGTATTTCTTTCATTCTTTGTTATTAGATGATTTTTCTGGGTTCTGGCTCCCTCCTTACAAGTTTCTTCTTTTGTAGGAATTATTTGAGCTGCTTCATCATCTTTCTTTGCTTTTACAAAAATAATCTCTCTGTTTTCCTTTTCTTTGCTTTTACTTGATTCTCCTTCATAGCCTATTCTAATTTTTATCATAGGAGATCTTTGAGCAACCAGAATTTCATTCAACTTACTAGAGCTTGTTGTTTGAGAAGAATTTATAACCACTTTCCTTTGAGCATTTTCTAATTTCTTCCCGAGAGATACTACTTCTTCTTCCAACTTCTCTTGTTCTTGAGTTTTTTCCTTGATTTGCTTAAGTAACATGTCCTCTATCTTCTTGGTTTCTTCAAGCTCTATCTTTAGCTACATATGGACTTCTGAATTCTGTTCTTCTCGTACATACTTGAGGAGAATGTCCTTTTGTTTTCTGCATTTCAGCTTGAGTCTATCAATTTCTTCCAGAGCACTTCTTATCTCCCCCTCAAGGTCGACTTCACCTTCTTCTTCTTCATATTCTATCAGGAGACCTTCAAGTTCTTCTATGGCCATCAATAAGAATTCAGAGGTTCCTTCTTCACTTGATGGTTCATCTGAGTCTTCAGATGCACTGTTCTCTTGTTGAGCATAGAAGGATTTTCTGCTGAACTTCTTTCCTTTCTGCCAGTTTTTTGAAGCATTTTTCTTTGTTTCTTGAGCCTGATTCCTTACTTTCTTGTGAGGACACTTAGTAGCATAGTGTCCCACTCTTCCACAATTAAAGCATTTGAAAGGAAGTTTACCTTTGTATTTACCTGAGCCTCTATCCAGTTTCTTGACAAAATTTGCCTCTTCTTCATCCGAGCAAGAGCATATGTCTTCCTCTTATTCTTTCTTCTTTTCTGTTTTGAAGGTTGCCTCCCTCGTACTTGGCTTCTTCTCTAGGAGCCTCATCTCGTATGCTGTTAAATTTCCAAGTAGCTAGTTCATGGTCAAGGTCTCCCAATCAGATGTTTCTTCTATTGCAGACACTTTGGGATTAAACCTGGATGGAAGAGATCTTAGAATCTTTTGCACAATTATAATTTCTGGCATGGTTTCTCCAAGAGCTTTCATATTGTTAACAATTTCTGCAACTTTTAGGAAGAAACTGTCAATGTCTTCATCATCATTCATTTTTAAGTTCTCAAACTGGGCTCTATAGACTTGAAGTTTGGCAATCTTTACTTTCTTGTCTCCTTCATGGATGTTCTCCAGAGTATCCCACATCTCTTTGGCAGTGTCTTTGTGCATTACTTTGATAAAATCTGCTTCACACAATCCATTCAAGATGGCATCCATGGCTTTTGCGTTAGCTACAAAATCTTGTTTGGATTCTTTCTCTGAGTCAGTTGCCTTTGGGGCATATCCTAATTACACAGCACCCCAAACTTCTATTCCTAGAGACATTAGGTATGTCCTCATCCTGATTTTCCAGAAGGCATAATTTTCACCTGTAAAGAAATGGGCTTTATTGGTTGAGCATCCTTCTTTACTAGCCATCCTGAGAACCTAGAATCTCTTTTCACTTGTTAAACTGGTACAAAGGAACCCGCTCTGATACCAATTGTTGAATTCTTAGTTGAACTGAGACGAGGGGGTGGGGGTGAATCAGTTCAATACATACATGAGCTTTTTAAATTTTCATCAACTTATTTACAACTTACTTTTGTATTCAACCTTAGTATATGAACAGTCTTAATATGTTGCAGCAAGTATTAAATTAATGTAACATTAAACTTATTATGAGAGCGGTAAAATTTAAGCAAATTTGATAAATAATCTAAGCACACAGGCAACACAGATAGAGACAACAGATATAAGTGGAAACCCATAAAGGGAGAAAACCACATCTTATTATTGTTGTGATGCAAAGGCAAGCTCCAACTCCCTCTCACCACTGTTTTTCTGCAGGCAGCAACCTATAGGAGGCTCCAACCTCAATTTTGCAAGCTACAACTTGCAAGGAAGCTCCAACTCCCTTCAATTTTTTTGCAGGCACCAACCTACAGGAGGTTCCAACCTCAGTCAGCTACAACTGACAGCTATCAAGCTTCAGTTTGATAGGGAAGCTCCAACTTCCTCAATTTATCACAAGAAGTGTTTGCTGATTTACCTCAGATATCAGCTCTGTTCTGTAGCATCTCTTTCTGCTCCTCTCTTCCTTATCTTCTCTGCCTCAATCTTCTATACTTTTCATTCTCTATTCTTACTCTCTCTAACCTTTTTTTTTCATATCAAGATGATATTATTTATAAAGATTTCTTGATGACTGTTTGTTTTCCCTTAGGAATTCGAAATGGATAGTTGTACTTCTTGGTCTTCTGCCTTCTCATTTCTTTTTCAGCTCGCTGAGAGAAATGTAACTGTAGGTGCTTATTATAGTGGGATTTTGTTTTCTTCAGGAGACTTGCCAATGCATCAAAAACAATAAAAAATTCAATTACAATATTTACATTCACATATAATGAAAATTTCAACTCACTCATTTAGCCTCTTGGTTCACTGCGCCTGTCTTTTCTGTGACTGTATTTAGCTTTTCTGTGACTGTATTTGGCCCTTTCAGTTCTGATTGATTTCCTATTTACTGTCACATGATAACAACCGTATGACATACATTTGTAACTGTGCTTTTTATATCAGCACTTTATATATATATATATATATATATAACTTAATTTCACCTCTCGGCATACTTATACAATGTTTTAACAAATAAACTACCACGTCCACTATAAGAATAAGAAATCATGTTAATACATAACAAATGCCCTTTCGGGCCCACTTTCCACGCTTTCCAATGCGATATATTTCTCCTCGACTTCTTCCTATTGCGATTGATCACAATCGCAATTTCCATTTGATATGTTCCACTGCTCAGCCTTCATGCCGATGTGATGGCCCCACACTGCATATATATATATTGGTTCATATATATTCTCCGCCTTATTTTACTTTCCAATCGCATTATGTATTGGCCTCTTTATATTCATATTTTGTGATAAAATGTTGTAAAACCTTGGATAAGCCTTTGGTCTTATATTACGATCCAATCCACAATAAATCTAATCACAAACTCTAATATTTGAAAGGATTGGGCCCCACAGCGATCATTTGAGTCTAATGTTTGTTTCTCGGATGTGATGAGTCTCCTCCAGAGATTTCCGATTGCGATTGATCGCAATCACAAACTTCATAACCTATTCCGCTATGCCGGCTTGTGCCGATTGCGATTACTCCGATCTTGCTCCGATTACGATTACTATGATGCGATGCAATTTCTCCGATTGCGATTAATCACAATTGACACTTTTAGTTGCAAGTCCCAATGCCCTGCTTTCACTCCGATGCAATTAATCGCAACTTGAATACTCTCGATGCGATTGATGTATTATCCCTCGACTGCTTCCTATTGCGATTGATTGCAATTGAAACTCCAAGTTGCATGTTCTGATGTATTTATACTCCGATGCTCCGATTCTCCGATGCGATTAGGCCGGAATTCAAACACGTATCAATTATGGTTCATTGATCCATCAGGTCCGGACGTTCATCGCAATCGCAACTCTTTGTTTACATGTTCCGCTGCGCAGTTTTTCTCCGATGCGATTGGGAAAGGGTCCCACCTTATGGTACTTTGGTTATTTCGATCATAAAGCGCTCCACTTATATAAACTAATATATATGCTTTGGACCTTTAGTCGTTTAATCTTGCGCAATATATGTAACGCGCTGCATATATATACGCTTCCGCTTCTGCCTGTGTTACGATTCTCGGAATAAGGTTTATATATATATACTTTGCTGCTTGGGTTAAGATTCCCGGAATTGAGTTTATGTATCCTCCAGCTGGGTAATGATTCTCGAAATATTATGTTAGGTGTATCTACCTGCTGGGGTAGTGATTCTCAGAATAACAACTCTGCCTCTGCCTTTCGCTGTGCCTCTTTCTCTGTCTCTGCTGTTGCTTCTGTTATGCTGTTTGACTGTTATATTTCGACATTCTCTTCCGCTTGTCTCCTTTGCTTCCTTTATTCACTTCTTTGCTGCCTCTGCTACTTGTTTGCTGCCTCTACCTCTCTGCTACTTTTCTTCTCTCTTTGTTTCATCTGCTCCTTGACTGATGCTACTCCTTAATTCTCCTTTTGTTGCCTCTGCTTCTTTAAATGACCCTGTCTCTGCTGCTTGACCCTCTCTACATCTTGCTTCTATGCTGCTTTCTTTTCCTTGTTGCTGCGTCAGCCATCTCCTTTGCCATCAATGACAACATTTCCAACAAATCAAACAAAATGAAATACAAGTATATTCTTTAAATTATTCTTTAAATATTAAGTAGTAGTTAATTGTTTCTCCTTTTGAATTTACATATAATCAAAATATCGCTAAAATTAATAATAATAATAAAACAATTAAACGATTAAAATTAAAATTACTATATTTACAATTAATTTTTTTAAATATAACTAAAATTAATAAAATTATCTTAAAAACTTAAAACAATTAAAAGTTACCATTTTCCAAAATGGATGCACGATTTAAAAAAGAGGAATTGATAATCTTCAATTTTTTAATATAACTAAAATTAATAAAGTTACCTTAAAAACTTAAAACAATTAAAGAGTTACCATTTTCCAAAATGGGTGTACGATTTAAAAAAGATGAATTGATAATCATCTTCCATTAAATTCAAAGGTGAAAAGGTCATTGTCAAGACAACCAGGTTAAGAGTGGTTTAAATGGACGCTGGGTGACCGATGGTTTTCTTTATATTAACAATAATCCCCGATTTGAATTTGTAGCACTAATATTGGGTATCTTGGTTTATGATGCCTCAAACTTGAGCGACGATAATCAAAACGAGCTTCAGTTTGTGGCAACCAATATCAATTGATTTTCTAGAGGTTTGAGAGCGATCGAGAACCATTTCTGTTTCCTTTTACTCAAATAGGTCAATGAGTCTCATCAATGCAAGCTGAAGTAATGTTTGCTCAACAAACTATCAAAGTCATTTTTCTCTTATTGATAACACAACATAATTCTTCCTCCTTTAGACTTTCCCTTATACCTCTCGGTGCAATTGCTAGTATATAAAATTATGAAATAGTCAATCCACTTTAGCCTACTAACCATATCAAAAAACATTATTCAATAATAACTTATAATCATACTTGCATATGATAAATTTATTCCCGACAGCATGTCAACGTTCTCTACAATATTTATGTGGTCATAATCATATTTTCGTATAGCATACAGGAGGGTACATGAACTAACTAATTTGAATTAATTTATAAACCTTTTCATTATTTAAATTAATTACAATTCATTTCCAAATTAAATAGTTAAGATATTTGGGTAATACTCGACCTAATTTGGGATTTCTGCGTTCAAACTTGTTTCACTGGTTCTCGGGGTCGTTTACCTCTCACTCCGGTGGAAAAATGATTCCTAAAGGAACATTCTCAAACTCATCCACCGCTGACTGGCGGTAATAGGATTGACATTTGGTATTCTTTCCTCCGTTGATCTATCGGTCAGCGATAGGACGATCTAGAGACTTGTTTTGGAAGTTGGCGTAATGAACCCTAACCCTCCATTCCAGCCTCATTCTACCGGACCGGCTCTGCAACCTTCCCCTTTCGATGGCGTTCTGCAATTTTCTCATCATTGCGCTCGACCTCCGTGAGGTGAGAAAGGTTCGGCCATGCACGCTAGACTTCTGAAAGTCAGTATTGGCTTATTTATGTATTTTTTCTTTTACTATCTTCTTGTTCACTGGTATAGTTGATTTTTACACGGATTACCAGGTCTTCTAATATTTAAATCGTGTTTTGCAGGTTCCCTTTCATCAGGAGCTGCTCATGTGAGAAAGACGAAATGGCTCTCACGAACCCTCTCGGCTTCGGGGAGAGGTAATTTAAAGTTCCTGTTTTCCTTTTTGGGTGAGTTTCCACCATCTCACGGGTTTAGAATCGGTGTTAACACCAGGATATTTTCTGATTGGGCTGGCATGATATGGAGTCTTTGTTACTACACCAAAATAATTGGCTCTACGCAATTCCGGTTGATTTTATCATCTTTGGTATCAGAGGTTTTCACCGAAACTCTCGTGTGTAAGTTAAATTATCAGAAGTTTTATGCTTAATGTTAATGCCATAGACTTGCTCGGCTTGTTGCTTGATACTGAGGGAACAAACCCTCTTTTGGGACAGGTTTCTGGGACCCTTGCCCTTACTTACCGGGGTGAATTAAATGATTCATCTTAGTTGGAGTTTTGTTTTATTTCACTCTAGGTAGATTAGCTCTTAGGCATGGGAAGATCCGGTACGCCCTGAGAAGGAAAATTTATGAGAAACCGTTCTAATTTTAATCTTACAGAAAGGAGACTATCCATACTCCGGTGCACATAATTTGTATTAATACGGGTCCACCGTGAATGATTATTCTCGGTTTGCCTAAAAAAGAAATTGTATTTGTTTATGCGATGGTTTTCTTTCTAAATTCGGATTTGTACAAGTGTATGAGGCTTCACGAGACTCCTGTTGTTTTTCTCTTAGTCCACACACACACATATATATATCACTGTTTGCATTTTATTTTGTTTTACTGTAATTTTTACTGGTTGGCAAGTCTGCCCTTCGCGCCAGCCAACAATACGAGTGTGGTTTCTCTTTAGATGACTACAATTTTTACTTCTCCTTTTCTTTAATACATGTGAAAATATAGTTTGATCTAACTCTTTCTTTCCTGGAATAGTTTAGGAGCATCCATTCGGCCCTCGTTACCTACTGGGGATAGGGTTTGTTGACGGTCCGTTTGTTCCGCATAATTTAGTTGCAAATCCTTTCCTCCTCTCTGTCATTTGATAGCCAACATGAGTTATGATTATATTTTCTGCAAATCTTTAGGTTGTGCCTAACAAGCCATTATATTCTATCTAATTTCTATTTGACAACATGGTAGAATGTTCTATATATATTGATACATCTTGCAAGTGAGTTAATGTTAGCAACCTACATTTTTCCAATAGAATCACTGCAATTCACATGTTTTCGATAATAGCTCATGCCATGTTCTTAACATCATTAATTTTTAAGAACTACACAACAACAATGATGTAAAAGTACCCAGGAATCCATAGAGGAAAGAGGAGAACCTTTTCATTTCCTCGGCATATAACTACTTCTAATTTTAGAATTCATAACAACACAAAGTTCGTTCAGTAATCTGCTTCCAAAGAAAATTAAATACTCATCTCGAAATAATAGATCAAACACATTGTACCACCAACTTTGAGATACTAATCTCGAAATAATAGATCAAACCCATTATACCACCGAACCTTGAGAAGGGAATAATAGACCAAACCCATTGTACCACCAATAATGAAAAAGTACCGAGGAATCCATAAAAGAAAGAGGACAACCTTTTCATTTCCTAGGCATATAACTACTTATAATTTTGGAATTCATAAGAACACAAAGTTCATTGAGCCATCTGCTTCCAAAGAAAATTAAATACTCATCTCGAAATAATAGATCGAACCCATTGTACCACCCAACTTTGAGATACACATCTCTAAATAATAGATCAAATCCATTGTACCACCCAACCTTGAGAAGGGAATAATAGATGAAACCCATTGTAGCACCCAACCTTGAGAAGGGCTATTACATACTCTTCTCCGCCATGCTCCTCACCAAAGCTTAAGGCGACAATATATAATTAGAAGGCACACATCTATACTCCCTGCACTTCCATCCCCTCTGCACTTCCCTTTGGTCACATAGTATAGTTCCACTAGTTTAAGATGAGCTCGAGATATCTCTTCACCTCACATTCCCCTCTGAGACCTCTTTTTTTTTCCTATTTCATAGAACCCCTTCTCTTCATTCATATTTCCTATTTAATTCCTATTTATAAGTAAAGGAGAAGGAAATTATTTTATTTTAACTGTTGCTTCTAACCACTACAGAGTCCTAGAATTTTTTCAATAATTTATACCAATTTCAAATATTATTCTTTTTATTCATTAAACAAAACTAGTCTTAATACAAAACATCTTACCATATTTACCAGTTTTTACTTTAATTAACTCAATGTAACTTGCAATATTTAATTATAAACTAATTGTATCCTCAGGTGTTATATCTTCCCGCCGAGGCAAAACACCGTCCTTGGTATTCGTTCCAAATTTGTGAACAATTATCGGTATGCTTTTGACATAAATTCCTCACCTTCTGAGGTAGCTTCTTCTGGGCTAAAGTGTTTCCATTTCACTTAAACCTGGGTGATGGCTCACCTCCATGGCACTATTTATCTCCATTCGAGGATGCATTGTGGCTCTACCACAAATTATCCCTCTGGTTCGACCTATAACAACAAAATTTCAAACAATTAATACATTGACATATCATGTTCAAGGAGCATAATAACAATTATAATTTACTTGAACGTTTTTCCAATGAATTACAAGTTTAGTATCATGCACATATCAATTTATTAAAGAAAATTGAAACAAATTATGCACCCTTATGTGACTGGGTAAATCCAGTCGATAATCCACTCATCTTATTCTTTCCAAAATTTGGAAAGGACCACAAAATTGCAAACCAAGTTTTGCACAGCTAGTCCACTTCAAGGTACTTTTCTTTGGTTTGATTCAGACATAGATGTGGTATCCAACCTCGAACTCCCAATAGGTTCCTTCCTAATCAACAACTTTCTGCCTATTCTCAGAAGCCTTTAAATTCTGTTAGATTTTCTTCACCTCACTTTGCATGTTCTCCAAAATTTTGGGCCCAAGCATCCACTTATTTTCAGGACTACTCTAGTTTATGGTTGTCCTTCATTTTCTTCCCTACGACAGCTAAACAGGGATCATTCTTGGGGACTCTTGGTATCTAATATTGTGTTAAAACTCCAATAAATGTAAGTATTCATACCATTTCATGGGTTGCTGCATAACATACATCCGCAAAATATCTTCCAACGCCTGATTATCCATTTGTGGATGGTAGGCAGTATTGAACTGATTCTGAGTTTTCATGTCTCTAAAGTGAGCCTTCCCAAATGTCAAGGTAAATTTTACATCTCTATCTGATATTACCGTTTTAGAAATACCATGTAGTCTAAATATTTCCCTTATAAAAATATTAGCAATTTGAATTGCTTTGTAGTTGGAATGAACTCGTATGAAGTTATTTTTTTTAATGATTTTTTCCACCACCAACATTATTGAGTGAATGTGCCTCTTAGATAATGGTAAACCCTTAGTAAAATCAAGAAAAATGACATCCTACATCCATTCGATTACAAGTATGGGTTGCAATATACAAGGAGGTTATTGATGCTCATCTTTAACTTGCTGATATTCCAAGAATTTAGTTAAATATTCTGTAATATTCTTGCGCATACCAGGCCAGAAATAATCCTTTATGATTGATGAAAACATTTTTCGGTAAACGGGATGGGAAACATAAAGAGTTTGATGATATTCATCTAAGATTGGTTGTCTTAGGGCCATTTGATTATGAATATATATCCTTTCTAGAAAGGTCAATAAGTGATTACTAATAACCTTGTATTGTGTTTGTTTTTCTTGGATGTAAGCTTGTTGTGCTTGCTTCCATAGAAATTTATATTCTGGATCTATTTGTGCTACTTCTTTAATTTTTTCGTGAAATTTAAATTCTATCCGGTTATAATAGAGTTCATAAATACAATGTATCCTTCTATTTAAAGCACCGACAACCCATTTTTCTTTACCCTTTACATAATGAATTTCAAATTCAAACTCACTGAAGAATGCATTCCACCTTGATAGGAGAGAATTTAGATCAGGTTTCTTCAAATAACTAGTTAAACTACTCTAAGTACTTTTCAACAAAAATATTTTTCATAGAAGATTATGTCTCCATACCTTAAGTGCATAAACCGTAATAATTAATTCAAAGTCATATGCAAAGTATCTTTTCTCATGTTCCTTTAGTTTCCAGGATTGGTATGCAATCAACTTCCCATCGTGGGTTAATACTGCTCCCACCCCTTCTTAACAAGAATCCTTGTGTACCTCAAATTATTTATTTGGCTCAACTATTTTTAGTACAAAAATGGTAGTTAAAAAATGTTTTAATCACTCAAAAATCTTTGGTAGTCTCTTTTCGAGTTAAAAATTCTCCCCTTCCATTGTAAAGATGTAATAGGATATGGAATTCAAGAAAATACTTCAATAATATATCAGAAATATCTAGCTAGTCCCATGAAGGAATCTCATATGTTCTTGGGTATAGATCATTATATGATGTTTTTTATCTTCTCCAGGTCCACCGTTATTCCTTTAGCTAAAATCACATGGTCTAAGTACCGAATCTAATCGTTGTAAAAATAACACTTACTTAATTTTGCATATAACTGAAGATCTCTTAATATCTTCAATACAATACATAAATTTTCTTTATGTTATTGTAAAGTTTTGGAGTAAATTAGTATGTCTTCTATAAAAATCAACACAAATTTGTCGAGAAAGGGATGAAAGATGAGATGCATTAGGGACATAAAAATTGTACGTGCATTGGTCAGCTCAAAACATAATATCACAAACTTGTAATGTTGATATCGAGTTCAGAAGGTTGTCTTGAAAATAGCTTAATCCTTAACCCAAATGTCATCGTATCGTAATCTCAAGTCAGTTTTGGAAAATATTATTTCACCCTTTGCTTGATAAAAAAGATCGTCCATCTGAGGCAACTAATATTTACTTTTAATGGTTAATTTGTTAAGATTCCTATACTCAAGGCACATTTGTAGGGTACCATCTTTATTTATGATGAATAACACTAGCGCCCCCCTGGGGAGATACAATAGGGAGAATCAACCCTTTTTCCAATAACTCATACAACTCCATTTTTAATTATATTAGGTTTGGTATACTCATTCGATAGGGGGCTCGAGATACTGGTACTACTTTAGGTATTAATTATATGGTAAAATCGATAACTTGCCTTTGAGGTAATCCTAGTATATTGTCACGAAATACATCGGTAAAATCATGAATTATTGGTATGTTTTCAAAGGTAATGGTTTTTTCCTTGGAATTGGAATATCCCACTTGAACATTATATATAACACCCTTTCCTAATACAATTCTCAATTGGGAGGCGATAATAGGTTGTAATTGAAGGGGTTTCCTCATCCCTTTGATCTATTATCGAGACCCATTGCTATCAAACTAACTAATAGCTTTCTTTTTATAGTCCACGACGGATGAGTGTCCCTTCAGCCAATCCAATGCAAGTAATAATTCATAGGATACCAAGGGTAAAATATTCAGATCTACATTTATATGCTGATTTTCTATACCAATGGAATAATTTTTTACCTTGGTGTTCACTCTCCTTTTAGCTCTAATGCCTAATTGCACCAATCAAGGGTTCTTAAATTTAAAATTTTGTAAATTACATTTCTCAACTACTTTGGGGATGATGTAAATTAAACTGGTGCCAGGATTGACCAAAATAGATATAGAATGGGACAATATCTTACCTTCAAGTTCTATAATCGTGGGTTGATAATATGCTTGTCATTCCTCTAATTCTACGTTGATCATTGGTATGCTTCTAGATACATCTGCAACTGTGGAGGCTTCTTCTAAATTATCCACAAATTCTCTTTTTGCATGGTGGGGACAATTCTTATCATAATGAGCGTCACCAAAACCCCAACATTGCAAAGGTGGGCTTCTGCATCTGACTATGGTGTTGTTTGCTAGAGGCCCCTGAAGGCCTATCCTTTTCCTGTTACATTGGTTTTTGTTGCTTTCTTCCAAGCTTCCTACTTGACAGGTTTCTCAGGGAGTTCTGAAATTACTCGTTTTGGTACTTCTAAAACTCTCATTACCCTTCTGAATTTTATTTTGCAACGAAATTTTGTTGGAATCCCCTTTTCATTTCGCCTTCTTGTAGAAAATTCATGCTTTCCATATCGCTTCATCTATGTTCTTTGGAATATCGATTTTTATTGTTTCCTTCATGTCTAGGAAAACTGCTCACGAAGTACTATACCTTAGCTTTATCTTACGAGATTTAAGGTACATACCCTAATAAGGAAGTGAATTTCATTATAAACTCATCCATGCCCATTTTTCCCAAACTTAAGTCATGAAACTCTTTATATTTTTCACCATAAAAGTTTTTTTTAAAGTATTTATCCTTAAAATACTTTTGAAATTTGTCCTAGGTCATGTTTTGACCTTCTACACGTCGAAAATTATTGACCTCCTCCCACCATAAAGTAGTTTTTCCTTGAAGTTGATTGATACCCAATACAGCTTTAAGTTTACTTCCATATTCATAAACCTGAAAGTATTTATTTATGTTGATAATCTGGGCTTCCACAACCTCCTCCTCTTCACAATCAAAAGTTATAGGTTTAATTTTACTAAACTCCCCTTCTAATTCATTTTTTTTTCTTTTTTTTCTTCTCGTTTGAAACATTTCCTGATTCCTATTCGTTTTCAATGTTTTTTTTGTCACTTCATTATGAATGGCTTCATTCAGGGTTATCGTCAACATGTTGTTGCTACTCGCCCGCATCCCAAGTACCTTCATGAGAACTTGATTGGTAAGTTTGATGATTATGCCTATCTGAGAGACTCTTTCAAATTATCTCTTTCTCACACATTAATCTCTCATTCTGTGTTCTTACCCGAGCCATTTCATCTAGTAGTTTTTGCACCATTTCAGGGAGTCTCCTCGGCTGGGGTTGTTGTTCTTTCAATGTCCTACTGCTTTGGTAATGTTTTTCGACACTTAATTGTACCCATATGTTTGGCTTAATTTCTGGGTTTGGGAGGGGGTTAGCTCCCATTGTTGTTCTATGTGGCATCTGCTTTACATGTTCCCTCGTCAATGAGGATTTTCCCTATCTTACTTCCTACTTGTTGTCACTATCAGTGTGCAGAAATCAATACACTTGGTATTACAAAAATTTCCCATTTGGTCTCTATGCTCACTCTCATACCAACTGTAACATACATAATAATCACACTTGGATATGATAAATTTATGCCCGAGAGCAAGACAACATTCTATACAATATTTATATGGTCATAATGATATTTCTGTATAGTATACAGTATGGTACATTTGATTCTAATTAATTTATAAATATTTTCCTTATTGGAATTAATTACAATTCATTTCCAAATTAAATACTTGTGATATTTGGGCAATACTCAATTAAATTTGGGTTTTCTTCGTTTAAACTTGTTTCACTCGTTCTTGGGCTCGTTTACCTCTAATCCGTGGAAAACAGATTCGTAGAGGAACCTTCTTGAATTTATCCACAAGTGACAGTAAGTAATAGGACTTACGTTTCGTGTTTTGTTGTCCATTGATCTATCTATCAACGATCAGATAGTCTCAAGACTTGATTTGGGAACTAGGGTAACGAACCCTAACTGTCCCTCACCATTCCAGACTCAGGGAGAGTGCTCAAATAGGCTCTGCAACCTTCCCCTTTTGATGGCTTTATGGAATTTTCTCAACACGTCATTCCACCTTTGTGAGGTGAGAAATGTTTGGCCACACATGGTTTACTTCTTCTTCTTTTTTTCTTTTATTATTTTCTTGTTCACTCGTATAGTTGATTTCTACACCTATTACCAGCATCTTCTAATAGTTAAGTAATTTTTTTTGCAAGTCCCATTAGGAGCTTCTCATGCAAGAAAGAGTAAATGGCTCTCACGAACACTCTCAACTGCGGGACAGGTAATTTCAAGTTCTTGTTTCCCTTTTTTTGGTGATTTTTCATCATCCCACGAGTTTCGAATCGGTGTTAACACCTAGATATTTTGTGCTTGTTGGAATTATATGGATTCCCTTCCGCTACACCAAAATAATTCACTCTACATGATTCTGGTTAATTTTATCATCTTTGTTCTGGAATGTTTTCACTAAAACCCTTGCGAGTAAGTTAACTTATTAGAAGTTTTATGCTTCATGTTAAAGCTAGAGACTTCCTCACCTTATTGCTTTATAGTAAGCGAAAAAACCTTGTTTTTTGATAGGTTTCCAATACTATTTCCCTTACTTCCTAGGGTCAATTAAATGATTCATCTGAGATGGGGTTTTGGTTTATTTAAATATAGGTAGTTTATCACTTAGGCTTGGGAAAATCTGGTACGCCCTGCGAAGGAAACTCTCTGAGAAACCGTTGTAATTTTTTTCTTATAGAACAAAGACCCTCTATAGTGCACATAATTTTTATTAATATGAGTTCATCATGAATGACTGTTCTTGCTTTTCCTAAAGAAGTTGTATTTGTTTATGCGATGGTTTTCTTTGTAGATTTGCATCTGTACAAGTGTGCAAGGCTCCACGAGGCTCCTGTTCTTTTTCTCTGGCTACTGTTTGTATTTCATTTCATTTTTATCCATATAAATACATGGCATTATTTTATTTTTTTTCACTTTTTATTGTTGCAAAAATTTCCGAATGCACAAGCCAAAAATGCGAGTGTGTTTTACCTTTAAATGAATACAATTTTTACTTTTCCTTTTCATTAATACATGTGACTATACAATTTAATCTACCTCTTGGTTTTCGGGAATATTTTAGGAGCATCCATTGAAGCATGTCCAATAGGTTCCATCGGACAAAGACTTCGGACTTGGTTATCTACTGGGGCTACGGTCTAAACCCCCGCGGAACTTTTGGTTTTCGGAAATAGTTTAGGAGCATCCATTCAAGCATGTCTGAGAGGCTCCATGGGATAAAGACTCCAGACATGGTTATCTATTGGGGCCAGGGTCAAACCCCCGCAGAAATTTTTTTGATGCTCGGTTTGTTCTACATACTTCATTTACAAATGTTTTCCTCGTCTCTATCATTTGACAACCAAAATGAGTTATTGTTGTATTTTCCGCAAATCTATAGGCTATGCCTGACAACTGATTATATTATATTTATTTTCTATTAGACAGGATGGTATATATATATATATATATATATATATATATATATATATATATATACATCTTGAAAGTAAGTTACTATTAGAAAACTACAAATTTCCAATAAAATCACTGAAATTTACATGTTTTGGGTAATATCTTATGTTGTGTTCTTAACATCAGACATTTTTAAGAAATACACAACAACATTATAATTATATAATTATATTTTCGTACCCATATAACTACTTATAATTCTATAATTCATAAAAACAGAGTTCATGAATTCATCTACTTTCAAATAAAATTAAATACTTATCTTAATATAGATTAAATTGATTGTACCACCCAACCCTCAGAAGGTATATTACATCTAGTTTCAAAGAAAATTAAATACTTATCTCAAAGTACATTAAATTGATTGTATTACCCAAATTTGAGAAGGAATATTACATCTTCTTCTTCTCCCCGTACTCCTCACTAGATCTTAATCCAACATTATTTGTCAGTCACAGACTTCCACTTGTCTAAGACCAGCTTAAGATACCAACAATGTTTGTCATTCATATATTTCTATTGGTTTAAGGCCAATTCAACATTAATCTTCAAGAATATTTCACTGTTAGACCTTTAATTTTTCCTCTTTCATAAAACCCCTTGCCCTCACCCAGATTTCATATTTATCAGCAGAGGAAAAGGAATTTATTTTCTTTTAACAACTCCTTCTAACCTCTTTGAGTCTTGCAATTTTCCAATCAGTTATACCAATTTCAAATATTATTGTTTTTGTTCATAAAACAAAACAAGTTTTAATACAAAAGATCTCACCATATTTACTAGTTTTTACTTTAAGTAACTAAATGTAACTTGTGATAGTTAATTATAAACTAATTCCATCATGGGGTTTTACAATAGATTTAGGATAAGACTAAATATTTTATTTTTTATTTCGAAAATTAAATTGTACAAATTGAGGTAAAAATGTCACTAACTATATGATTATAAAAATACTATTGAATTAAAATTAAATAGAAATAAGAATTAGATATAAAATCAGATTATATTTTTAAATTAAATTATAAGGATATAAATTTGATTTGATTTTTTTATTTTTTAATTAGAAATAAATAGAAACAAATATTATAAATAAAAAATGTTCTAGATTATTAAAGCATGTAATAATAAAATAAAAAATAAAAGAGGGGTGGAATTAGTTTAGCGAAGTGGTTGAGGAGTTGAGAAGGGGGTGTATTTTAGAAGGGGGAGGAGTTGAATAGAAAGGAGAATCAAGAGGAAGAATATAGAATAAAGGCATGGTTCAGAAGGGATAGGCTAGTGAGATAAGGGAAAACATTGAAGTGTGAGGATAAAAGAAGGTGGGGGTAGATGGGGAAAGGGGAAGAGAAGGACATGTCAAAATGGAATAGGTTTTAGGGGGATTAGATTTAAGGGATAATAAATGGATAATGGACATCCAAGAATGGCTCAAGTTATATCCATCTTCCCTATTAAAGTTATGAGGGTGTTTTTCAATTTCTAAACCCTCCCAAATCACCATTTTTACTCGAGAAGGGTAGTGGAAAATAATTTTATTTTATCAAAATAAATTAGATATATTGTATTGTGGGAGCTTCCAACAATGACATATTTAGTGATTCAGTTATGGTAGTTATCAGACATGTGTTATTTAAGGAAAAAATTGAAGGATCTCTCAGTTTGACCCATGTTAGATGATGTCACCATCAAAACATTATTCAATATCAATATAACAAGTTATATAAGCTATGTGTTTTCATATCAAGGAAAATTAACAAAAAATATGATTGTGTCACCCAAAGATGATATCCTTATTAATAAACCATTTCTCTATGTTACATTTAGTATACAAATGGTATCCTTGTATAAAATGAAGACACCACAAAAAAGACATCATATATGGAAAGTTACTTCCATTTTTCAATCGAAAAATTCCCTAACTATCTCATATGATCTCTCAATAATCTCTACATGATTGTGTCAGCAACATTCATAGCTAAATTCACTAAATTTTCTCCATTTCTCATCGTTATGTTGAATTTCTAAATAATTTTATGCTTTGAATATATTTTCATAATATTATTCATAAAACATTACAAATATCAATAATTCCTTTTTAGCTTTTTGATGGGTATTAAATTGGTCCCTTTCGTCTTTCCCTTCTGGTTCTTTATCTTTATCTTCAATATTTATTTGTATTCATCATTGTTCATATTCTTCACTTTTTCTTTTGTACCTGCAAACACAACCATCAGATGAAGTCCATATAAAGGAATAACCATCCACTTGAATAAATAGGTTACCCAAGTCTATAGGAAACCACTTACTGCACATTGTTAATCAACTATTAGTTGTGTCGCAAATACCTTTTACATGTACCTAATTTCCCCCTTTCAATATCTATCATCATCTTTCACTTGTGCTTCTAGCTCACTTATAAGCATGTTATCTACATCCTTTCATCAAACTCCCCATAAACAAAAAATTCACATTCTCTTGACAATAAATTCCTCAAATATTGTGAACCTTCTCCTTAGTTTTACTTCGACTTAGTGGTACATATGAGTCAGGTACATACAATTTCTTTCTCTTTCATCAAATATTATGGAGGTGCATACACTTTATTAAATTTCAACTCAAATTTTATCTAACCTTGTTTCAAAATATGACTTAAGACCATCAAAATATTGTTAACCAAGTGTCGATGGTGATAAACCCACCAAAATTCAAGGGATATCCTCAATATGAATTCCCAATTAGACCCCCCATCATTTTTTGTAAGAGTCCCATCCGGAATAAAGTACCGATTGCTGAATTCTTAAAGTTATTCCTTGGCTCTAATTGTCAGCAAGAGAGAGGAGTGAAAATATACTTTCAAGAAAAAATCAGGGTGTTCCTGGTGACTTTTCAGTTGTAAGTGTTTCAAGGGTCTTCTACTATGGGCAAAAGAGATAAGAGAACCTATAAGAGACATGAAATAGTACTACCCAATAAGGGACACGCTTTAACCAAAAGGACCTCTCTAACATCCACTCGAATAGTCCACAAGGGATATGACGGTAATTTTAACAAACAAATGAGAATGCTATGCCTAATATCCTATATAATATTCCATAGGTAGAAGACATTAATAACAACCATTACATCACATTATGAATAATATATATGCTAAAATAACTTGAACAGTTCAGCTACCTTAGCACATGTGAAAGAAAACATGAAATAAAAACATTTGTAGAATAATGTTACAAACATTCATAATCCATGCAAGAAGAACATGTTGGAATTGAAGACTCATGTTATTAAGTAAAAGTTAGAAAACACATGTATACAATGAACATCACTAGTGTTGGTTGTGTGTTATATTATTTCCATGATTAGAAGCACACATATATGCTTACGCTGGGTGCACCCACCTATGGCTTTGTGCATGGGTTCACACATTCTTTTGGGCATGATGGTTTTCTCCTCATGGTATTTTGTAGATCCGGTCAAGGGAAATATTGTTATGTCCTAATCCAGGGTTAATGGATTGGGGTTTATGAATAATTCAGCATGTAGATATATGTGTTGTAACACTAAAAGGAATATAATGAAAAATCAAGTTCGTAGTCCTGGTTTGGGATGAGGGGAAATATATTTGTATATCTATTTTATGTTTTATGCTCTCTTTTTTTTTTTAATTTCTATTTTTAAGAATTCTCTTGTAGATATTTCCTGTACATGATTGAAAGCTACAAGTAGCTCCAATACTAGACTGTTGGAGCCTCTCCTTTCTCCACAAAAGAAATAGCTTATCTCTCTAATGCTTTGCTGGTGGAGAAAAGGTAAAAATTCCTTTGCTCATACAATGAGGGAGTTTATATAGCCAAGGGGTGATGCTCCCTCCTCTTTGTGACCCTTTGACTACCGTCATGGTCGTTTTACTTCCTATGAAATTTTATCTTATAATACTCTTCATATTCCATGTATGTCCTTTGGACTTCCAGTTTACAATACACTTTGAATAAAATTTAGATAATCCATAATAGTGAGGCGGCATATGACCACTCATGAATTTACATGATCCGACACTATTTACATGGACTGTTGGGGGATGTGGCAACGCTAAGGCACTATTGATGCTGAGGGCTAAATGTCGTATTCAACATGATTTTATTTACACCTACACGTGGCATGGTGATAATGAATATTCGATGATATCAAATTTTGGATAATGGTCGCAAACTAGTCTCCCTTTCCTTTCTCTTTATCGTTCAACTTGTAAATTTAGCTGCAAGAGTGTCTTTGAACATGATTTCCTCCTTATTGTCCTTCTTCATCATCTTTCCATAACATGATAGGGTACGAATTCCTAAAATTCACTCATGATGAGATGATGTCAATATGAAAACCCCCTATTATAAGATGGTTCATTATTATTCATAGACTGAGTCGAAAACAAATAAGAGGTTGCGAAGAGGGGCTCAATGATTCTTCAGTTCTGTAGTTCATGAAGGAAATGGGAAGCCATGATCCATGAGACTTCACAATGTGTAGTTTAGGTTGGGACGAGGGACAAAAATGCACAGTTATAGGAGCTATTGAGACAGACTTAGATAACGGGCATTGGGTGAGCATACCCCGGAGTTCTTGGAAACAAGGAAGGATGAGCTACTATGCAGGTGTGATGTTAAATGGATCAGGGAATGATATTTAGGATTTTTATTATGAATTGTACAGTTTAATCCAGGCTAAAATACATGATTCCACAATTCTAGAGGTCAAGGTTGGAGCTTGGGCTGAAAAAATGCACAGTGCATTAGTCTCGAGAGGTAGGAATTGCACATTTCAAAATTCCAAGCATAAAATTAATAGAAAAAAGACTAAAATTTGATATTTCGTAGCTCGGGGAGGTCAGATGATGCTAGGTTTCTTGGTTGGGAATTTTTTTCCAAAATGACTACGTTTGGGATCGATGAGTCCAGTGTAAACGGTGATCAAACTTTGAATGTCATCACACACTTAGAATATTTTGATGATTCAAACACATATATCATTGATAAATTATCAAAAAATATTTTCCCTCCATGTGACAACTTTACGAACAACTACGATAAGTAAGACAATAAAGATACACTTTGCAACGACCGTGACAACAATTGTGCGATAATGCTGAAATTTTTTGAAATGAGTGTTATGGGTACCTACAAAGTTATAAAAACCGATTTGTACAAATATAACCTCTTGGAACCACTAGATCATTCTTATATACATAATGTGATATCCAGCATGCCAAAATGTGACACTTTCCCCAACTTGCAAAGAGGAACACAACACTCTAATAAAACAACTCGAATGAGTTTCCAAGTTTGCGATGATGATAAAAAACAGCATGTAAGGATACAAAATTGGGTATATTTCAAAATTTTGGAGCCTGGTGTTGTAGTAGCTACACCACTTGGTGATACACTCGCAGAATTCTAGCTTCTTTGTCTTGGTTACCTTCCTTTCTACGGGGAGTATTGATTCATATTTTATATTACATTGGTTTCTGAACTTACCATGTGAATGGACGTAGTTCCCCATTATGCCCTCTTGGTTTATCTCAACACAAAATTCAACAATATCACAAAATTTCAAGTTGGGAAAGGTAGTGAAGCTCGTGAGTTTAAAATTTTTAGAGTATAATTTTTCAACTTTGGTGTTGCTACACTACTGCCAGGCCTAGATACTACCATGACATACTAACTATAGGAACACAAACATTTCTCAGCTACCAGCAAGCCTAAATAGTACCCCGACGAAGTTGGTTTCTTCACCTATCTACGTAGAAAGTCTTTCTCTTGTTTCACCTTTATTTATTTATTTTATAGGCCTATGTATTGGCACATATTCATTTTGGGTAGAATATGGACCCCAACTTATTGAAAGCATGAGAGGTTGTTACTTAAGAGAAGTATATAAAGATCTCTGATATAGTTTTTGTCATTTATATTTTTCCCCTTCTTTAGTTAAGAGAAGTATATAAAGATCTCTGATATAGTTTTTGTCATTTATATTTTTCCCCTTCTCTTCTTTTACTAATTGTATAAGTGTGGAAACACCAAAGAATAAAGAACTGACAAGCACAAGGCTTCATAGCTAGACATGAGTTCATGATTTGACCAAAAATCTCCTAATGGATGGATCGTATTTTGTGTTTGAACTTCATCGAAAATGATACATAACCAACACAAGGAATATGGACTAAAGTTGTAGCCAAATGTTTAAATGTCACAGGAATCCTTTAGAATTCATCCACACACATTTTCATAAACCAAAAAATGAACAAGGAGAACACTTATTCACATAACAAAAATTAAGCAACAAATGAAGAGAACAACAACAAGAAGAAGCGAAATACAATTATGTACGTAGTGGAGGAAATTTCACATGATTTTCATGTTTCAAATCTTGGTCATTGACAGTGTCAGAGTCAATATTCCTTTCAAGTGAATGAAAAAATAACTGTGTTGGCCAAGCTTCTCATGCACTATGAAAGGCCCAATCCACTTCTTCATGGGCTTTATCCCACTTCAATACTAAGTCACCCACAATAAAGTTGTCTATCCCTGTATAATTCCTATCAAACCACCTCTTGAGACAACTCTGATGCAGTGAAAAAATTTCTTTGGATTTCAAACCTTCTTCCTATAGCTTGTGAAGGGTGTCTATCCTAGGTTTCACTAGCACACATGGCCTCCCTTGAGATTCTTGTGAAAGTTGGAGAGCAAGAAAGTATATGTTTGGTGGGAGGATGGATTCTTTTCTGTATACCAGGAATTAAGGGGAGGTGTTTAGGGATGGCTTCAGCATGACTCGGTCAATCCATAAGCCATTTACCAAATAAGTGTGAAAGTTCCTTTATTCAAAGAATATTGTCTTGTTAATGATGTGAATTAGGTTCTTATTCATGGATTTTGAAAGATAATTTCCATGAGGATACTAATTAGTAAATGTTTGGATACAATTCCATTTTCCAATGAAAAATATAGAGTTTTTACGGCAAAAAAATATGTTGCATTTTGAAAAAAAGGTGAAGTAGGAATGTCGAACCTGGAAATGATATTCTGTTGTGGAAAGCTAAATACTTCCTAAATATTCACCTGTTTGAGTGGAACTTCTTCTGTCCACTGTGTGAAATAATATATAGTAGTGATAATATAGTGGTGTTTCTTTGAAGAATGTGGAAAACTTTATCCAATAATATCCAAGACCCATTATTGAAAAGGTTCTTCCACTATGATTGGTTGAAATGTGGTAAATGAATTCTTATTTCTGTCGGCACAGCTTTGACATGCCGAAAATTTGAGGGAATAATTTATGCAACCACAATTCGCAAATATTTACTTATGTAGAGTTAGGGGAATTAACCCTACACCCAAACACTTCATTAAAATTTTTTAATGAAATTCACGCAGAAGCTTATCCATAAGTGGCTCTCGAGTTTTTACTTTTTTATATAAAATTTTACCTTTAAAACATTATGCACCTTCACCTTACCTTATCACATGCATGACTTCCATTTTAATGAAATCCACTGACCGTGGTTATGGGTGCCACATAATCCTTTATACACACGACAAATATAATATACATACGCTAGCAATCAATAACACTTTACTTTATAAAAGATCACAGAAACCAAATCTCATTACATATGCGTAAAATATGGTTTCAGGGTCCCACCATCCTTTGACTAATCATAATGCATCGTATTTCAAAATCGTTAACAGATAACATTAAAAATGAACTTATCATTCTTCTGATGAGAAGTCGCACTTTAATTTCCACAATAGATCTTCACGTGATCTAATGGCTACACTATAACTACTCACATGCTAACTCCCATCCACATCGCATCGTAAATAAAACAACTTACCATGAGAACTCTTAACACTAAACTTTAAAATCACCGATACGTGATGTTGCGCAGTGCCAACATGTGGCATCTCTCCTCATCGCATTACAACTATCCTTTCCATTTCGCATCGCAATCAAAACCATTTTCCTTGTGAAGTCTTTTACGCTAAACCTTAATTCCTACGAAGTGCGCCATTGTGTGGTACTGACACGTCACATCGCATCACAACTATCAAACTTTACCGCATCGCAACTTATCCTTCTTACCTTGCGAAATCCTTCGTGCTATCTGTTATCTGTTGTGAAGTGCAAAAATCGTGACTCATTATCACTTGGTTATGTATTCCTCTTTTACTTCTGATCTAATCGTGGCCATCCATTCCTCTCTCTAGAAATCTCTAGGTGTTCTTTGCCTCTATTTCTTTCTCTTCTTTATGCTTCTCTGCTCTGTTTTCTTCCACTACTCCTCCTAGGCTTTCTTCTAAGTATTCACTCGTATCCTGAATAATCATACTCACTATAACATCTTGCACACTATTTCAATTAAATCTTTCTCTGTTTCATTTCAAATCACTCTCTACAGTTTCATCAATTCCTCTGATTCATTTCTAACCTGCATAAAATTTTAACTACACTTATTCACTTTCATCAGCTCCACACATAGCTATTTTAACAGAACTCAAATGATACGGTGATTCTACCCAGTTTCTTCAAATTAAGTCTTTCACTGCCCAGAAAGACTTATACACTATCAGAATTCATGCAACTATAATCTATTGCACATAAATCAGATAACTTCAATTACGGATCACTCAACTCATAAGAGAAATAAAAAACAGTCGCAATGAATTCAATTCCTCATTAATCAAATAAATTATACAAATACAAATAAATCTATTTACAGTATAGTTTTGGCTCGATGTTTCTTTACATGGCCCTTTTTTCTTTACTCTCTCTGTGCCCGTAGGCTTACAATCAAACCTCCTAACTAAAAATAATGATCCTTTTTCTACTGCTTGTGCCTTTGAGGCTTTCTCTATGTTTTAATTTCGTACCCATATAACTACTTGTAATTCTATAATTCATAACAACACAGTTCATGCATTCATCTACTTTCAAAGAAAATTAAATCCTTATCTCAAAATAGATTAAATTGATTGTACCACCCAACCTTGAGAAGGTATATTACATATAATTTCAAAGAAAATTAAATACTTATCTCAAAATATATTAAATTTATTGTACTACCCAACCATGAGAAGGGATATTACATCCTCTTCTCCCTGTACTCCTCACCGGAGCTTAAACAAGCAGTATTTGTCGGACAAGTAGTTCCACTGGTTTAAGGCTAGCTCAAGATGCCAACAATATTTTTCGTTCATATATTTCCATTGGTTTAAGGCCAGATCAACATATGTCTTCAGCAAGATTCCATTATGACACCTTTTATTTTTCCTCTTTCATAGAACCCCTTGCCCTTGCTAAGATTTCATATTTATCAGCAGAGGAAACGTCATTTATTTTCTTTTAACTGCTCCTTCTAACCTCTCCGAGTCTTGGAATTTTCCAATTAGTTATACCAATTTTGAATATTATTCTTTTTATCATAAAACAAAACAAATCTTAATACAAAACGTCTTACCATATTTACTAGTTTTTACTTTAAGTAACTAAATGCAACTAGTGATAGTTAATTATAAACTATTTGCATCATGGGGTTTTACAATAGATTTAGGATAATAATAAATATTTTATTTTTTTATTTATAACATTAAATTGTACAAACTGAGGTAAAAATGTAATTAAATATATGATTATAAAATTAGTATTTAATTAAAATTAAATAAAAACAATAATTAGATATAAAATTTGATTATATTATTAAATTAAATTATAAGGATATAAATTTGATTGGATTTTTTTTTTAATTAGAATTAAATAGAAATAAATATTATAAATAAAAAATGTTCTAGATTATTAAAGCATGTAATAAGAAAATAAAAAATAAAAGAAGGGGGTGGAACTAGTTTAGCGAAGTGGTTAACGAGTTGAGAACGTGGAGTAGTTTAGAAGAGGGAGGAGTTGACTAGAAAGGAGAATCAATATGGAAAATATAGGATGAAAGAATGGTTTGGAAGGGATCGGCGAGTGGGACACGGGAAAACATGGGAGCTTGAGCATAAAATAAGGTGGGGCGAGATGGGGAAGAGAAGGACATGTCAAAATGGAATAAGTTTTAGGGGGATTAGATTTAGGGGATAATAAATGGATAATGGACATCAGGAATGGCTTAACTTATATCCATCTTCCCTATTAAAGTTTTGAGGATGTTTGACAATTTATAAAGCCTCCCAAATCACCCTTTTTACTCGAGAAGAGTAGTGGAACATAATTTTATTTTATCAAAATAAATTAGATATATTGTATTGTGGCAGTTTCCAACAATGACACATTTAGTGATTCAGTTATGGTAGTTATCAAACATGTGTTACTTATCAAAAATCTGAAGAATATCTCAATTTGACCCATGTTAGATGATGTTACCATCAACACATGATTCAACATCAATATAACAAGTTATATAAGCTATGTGTTTTCATATCAAGGAAAATTAACAAAAATATGATTTTATCCCCCAAAGATGAGATCCTTATTAATAAACCATTTCTCTATGTTACATTTAGTATACAAATGGCATCCTTATATAAAATAAATACAGCACAACAAATACATCATATATGGAAAGTTACTTCCATTATTCCATCAACAAACTCCCTAACTATCTCATATGATCTCTCAATAATCTCTCCATGATTGTGTCAACAATATTCATCCCTAAATTCACTAAATTTTCTCCATTTCTCATCGTTATGTTGAATTTATAGAATAATTTTACACTTTGATTATATTTTCATAATATTATTCATAAAACATTATAAATATCAATAATTCCTTTTTACCTTTTTGATGAGTATTAAATTGGTCCCTTTCATCTTTCCCTTATGGTTCTTTATCTTTATCTTCAATTTTTCTTTGGTATTTGTCATTCTTCGTCTTCTTCACTTTTTCTTTTTTACCTTCAAACACAACCATAATATTAAGTCCATATAAATGAATAACCATCCACTTGAATAAATAGGTTACCCAAGTCTATAGGAAACCCCTTACTGCACATTGTTAATCAATTATTAATTGTATCGCAAATACCTTCTGCATCTACCTACTTTGCCCCTTTCCATATCTATCATCATCTTTCACTTTTGTTTCTAGCTCACTCATGAGCCTGTTAGCTACATCCTTTCATCAAACTCCCGAGGAACAAAAAATTCACATTCTCTTGACCATGCATTCCTCAAATATTGTGAACCTTCTCCTCAATTTTCCTTCGACTTAGTGGCACATATGAGTAAGTTACATACAATTTCTCTCTCTTTCATCAAATATTACTGAGGTGTATACACTTTATTAAATTTCAACTCAAATTTTGTCTAACGTTGTTTCAACATATGACTTAAGACCATCAAAATATTGTTAACTAAGTGTTGATGGTGACAGACCCACCAATATTTAGGGGATATCCTGGATATGAAGTCCCAATTAGACCTCCCATCATTTTTTGTAAGATTACCATCCAAAATAAATTCCTAATTTCTGAATTCTTAAAGATATTCCTTGGCTCACTGTTTGGAAGAGAGAGGAATGCAAATATACTTTCAAAAACAAATCGGGTGTTCCTGGTGAGTGTTCAGTTGTAAGTATTTCAAGGTTCTTCTTCTATGGGAGAAATAGATAAGAGAACCTCTAAGATACATGTATTAGTACCACCCAATAAGAGAAATTCTTTAACCAAAAGCATCTCTCTAACATCCACTCAAATAGTCCACAAGGTATGTGATGGTCATTAAAACCAACAAATGAGAAAGGTATGCCTAATATCCTATAGAATATTCCAGAGGTAGAAGACAATAATACCAACCATTCCCTCAAATTATGAATAATATATATACTAAAATAACTCAAATAGTTCAAATACCTTAGGACATGTGAAAGAAAACATGAAATACAAACATCTGTAGAAAAATGTTACAAACATTCATAATCCATGCAAGAAGAACGTGTTGGAATTGAAGGCTTATGTTATTAAGTAAAATTTAGAAGACACATGTATACAATTAACATCACTAGTGTTGGGTGTGTGTTATATTCTTTCCATGATTAGAAGCACGCATATACATTTACGCTGGGTACACCCGCCTATGGCTTTGTGCATGGGTTCGCATATCATTTTGGGCATGATGGTTTTCTCCTCATGGTATTTTGTGGATCCAGTCAAGGGAAATATGTTTATGTTCTAATCCAAGGTTAATGGATTGGGGTTTATGAATGCTTCAACATGTATATATATGTGTTGTCAAACTAAAATTAATATAATGAAAAATCAAGTTCTTAGTCCCAGTTTCGGATCGAGGGGAAATATATTTGTATATCTATTTTATGTTTTATGCTCTCTTTATTTTTTATATTATATTTTTAAGAATTCTCTTGCAGATATTTTCTGTACAGGTTTAAAATATACAAGTAGCTCCAATAGTGGACCGTTGGAGTCTCTCCTTGCTCCATAAAATAAATAGCTTATCTCTCTAATGCTTTGCTAGTGGAGCAAAGGTAAAAAGTGCTTTGCTCATACAATGAGGGAGTTTATATAGCCAAGGGATGGCGCTTCATCCTCCTTCTGACCCTTTGAATACCATCATGATTTTCTTACTTCCTATGAATTTTTATCTTACAATACTCTTCATATTCCATGTATGTCCTTTGGATTTCTAGTTTACAATACACTTTGAATAAAATTTAGATAATCCATAATTTTGATGTGGCATATGACCACTCATGAATTTACATGACCTGACATCATTGACATGCACTGTTTCAGGATGTGGCAATGGCAAGGCACTATTGATGTTGAGGGCTAAATGTCATCTTTAAAATTATTTTCTTTACAACTACACGTGGCATGGTGATAAGGAGTATTCAATTATATCAACTCTTGGATAACGGTCACAAACTAGTGTCCCTTTCCTTTCTCCTTATCATTAAACTTGTAAATTTAGCTACAAGAGTGTCTTTGAACATGATTCCCTCCTTATTATACTTCTTCATCATCTTTTCATAACATGATAGGGTACCAATTCCTACAATTCACTCATGATGAGATGACATCAATATGAAAACCCCCTATTATAAGATGGTTCATTATTATTTATAGACTGAGTCCAAAAAAAATTAGAGGTTGGGAAGAGGGTCTCAATGATTCTGCATTTGTGCAGTTAATGAAGGCCAGCAGAAGCCATGATCCATGAGACTTCACAATGTGTATTTTATGTTGGGACGAGGGACAAAACTATGCATTGCAAGGAGGTATTGAGATAGGCTTAGGCAATTGGCGTTGGGTGAGCATACCACGGAGTTCTGGGAGACAAGGAAGGGTGAGCTACTATGCATGTGTGAATTTAAAGGGATCAAGGAATGATATTGAGGATTTTTATTTTGAATTGTAATCCAGGCTAAAATACATGATTAGACAATTCTAAAGGTCAAGCTCAGGGCTTGGGCTCAAAAAATACGGAGTAAAATAGTCTTCAGAGGTAGGAACTGAACATTTCATAGTGCCAAGCATAAGATTCATAGCTAGAAGACTAAAATTTGATATTGTGTAGCTCGGGGAGGTCAGATGATGCTACTTTTCTTGGTCGCGATGTTTTTCCCAAAATGACTAAGTTTGTGATCAGTGAGTCTAGTGTAAATAGTGATCAAAATTTCACTGTCATCACACACTTAGAATATTTTGATGAGTCAAACACATATATCATCGATAACCTATGAACACATATTTTCCCCCCATGTCACAACTTTACAAATAACTACGACAAGTGAGACAATAAAGATACACTTTGCAACGACTGTGACAACACTTGTCCAATAATGCTCAAAAATTTTGAAATGAGGGTGATGGGTACTTACAAATTTATAACAACCCATTTTCACAAATATAACCTCTTGGAACCACTAGAACATTCTTATATACATAATGTGATATCCAACATGCCAAAAGGTGACACTTTCCCCAACTTGCAAAGGCGAACACAACACTCTAATAAAACAACTTGAATGAGTTTGCAAGTTTGCGACGATGATAAAAAACACCATGCAAGGATACGAAATCAGGTATATTCCAAAATTTTGGAGCTTGGTGTTGTAGCAGCTACACCACTTGGTGACACACTCACAGAATTATAACTTATTTGTCTTAGTTACCTTCCTTTCTGCATGGCCTTGGTTCTTCACAGAGTATTGATTCATATTTCATATTATGTTGGTTTCTAAGCTTACCATGTGAATGTACATAGTTCCCCATCATTCCCTCTTGGTTTAACTCAACAAAAAGTTCAACAATATCACAATGTTTCAAGTTGGGAAGGGTAGTGAATCTTGTGAGTTCAATATTTTCAGAGTATAATTTTTCAACTTTGGTGTTGCTACGTTGCTACCAGGCCTAGATAGTAACATGACATAGTATCTACAGGAACAAAAGCATTGCTTCACTACTAGCAAGCCTGAACAGTACCCCGACGAAGTTGTTTGCTTCATGTATCTACGTAAAAAGCCTTTCTCTTCTTTCACCTTTATTTATTTATTTTATAGGCATGTGCATTGGCACTTATTCATTTTGGGCAGAAGAGGGATCCCAACTTATTGAAAGCACGAGAGGTTGTTACTTAAGATAATTATATAAAGATCTATGATATATTTTTTCTCATTTATATTTTTCCCCTTCTACTCTTCTACTAACCGTATACGTGTGGAAACACGAAAGCATAAACAACTAAATGCAAGCACAAGGCTTCCTAGCTAGACATGAGTTCATGGTTTGACTAAAACATTCCTTATGGATGGATCGTATCTTTTGTTCAAACTTCATTGGACAAAATACATAACCAACACAAGGAAGATGGACTAAAGTTGTAGCCAAATATTCAAGTGTCACAAGAATCCTTTAGAATTCATCCACACACATTGTCATAAACCAAAACACGAACAAGGAGAACACTTATTCAAATAATGAAAATTGAGCAAGAAATGAAGAGAACAAGAAGAAGAAGAAGCGAAATAAAATTATGTACGTAGTGGAGGGAATTTCCCCTAATTGTCATGTTTGAAATCTTGGTCAGTCACAGTGTCAGAGTCAATATTCCTTTCAATTGAATGAAAAAATAATTGTGTTGGCCAAGCTCCTCGTGCACTGTGAAAGGTGCAATCCACTTCTTCATGGGATTTATCCCACTTCAAGACTAAGTCACCCACACTAAAGTTGTCTATCCCTGTATAATTCCTATCAAACCACCTCTTGAGACGACTCCTATGCAGTGAAAAATTTTCTTTGCCTTTGAAACTTTCTTCCTATAGCTTGTGAAGGGTGTCTATCCTAGGTTGCGCTAGCACACTTGGCCTGCCTTGAAATTCTTGTGAAAGTTGGAGAGAAAGAAAGTATATGTTGGGTGGGAGGATGGATTCTTTTCCTTATACTAGGAATTAAGGGGAGGTGTTCAGGGATGTCTTCAGCATTACTCGGTTAGTCCATAAGCCATTTACCAAAGAAGCGTGAAAGTTATTCTGTTCAAATAATATTGTCTTGTTAATGATGTGAATTAGGTTCTTATTCATGGATTGTGCGAGACCATTTCCATGAGGATAATAACAAGTAAATTTTTCAATACAATTCCATTTTCCAATGAAAAATATAGAGTTTTAACGATGAAAAATATGTTGCATTGTAAAAAAAAAGTGAAGTACGAATGTTGAACTTGGAAATGGTATTCCGCTGAGGAAGGCTAAATACTTCCTAATCATTCACCTGTTTGAGTGGAATTTCTTCGGTCCAGTGTGTGAAATAATTTATATTAGTGATAATATACTGGTGTTTCTTTAAAGAACGTGGAAAATTTTCTCTAATAAGATCCAAGACCCATTGTTGAAAAGGTTCTTCCACTATGATTGGCTGAAATTTGGTGACTGAATTATTTATATTTGAACACCTTTGAGATACCGAACATTTAGGGAATAATTGATGTAGCCACAAGCCACAAATATTTACTTATGTAGAGTTAGAGGAATTAACCCTAGACCTAAACACATCATTAAATGTTTTTAATTAAATTCATGCAGAATATTATCCATAAGTGTCTCTTGAGTTTTATCTTTTTAATATAAAATTTTACCTTTAAACCTTGCTGCACCTTCACCTTACCTTATGACGTGCATGACTTCCATTTTAACGAAACCTGCTGACTGTGGCTCTGGGTCCCATATAATCCTTTATACACACAGCGGATATAATATACATACCTTAGCAATCAACAACACTTTACTTTATAAAAGTTTACATAAAACAAATCTCATTACATATGCGTAGAACAGCGTTTCAGGTTCCCACCATCCTTGGACTAATCATAATCCATCGCATTTCGTCATCCTTAACAAATAAAACTAACAACAAAGTTGTCATTCAGCCAATGTGAATTCGCACTTTAATTTCCACCGTAGATCTTCATGCGATCTAATGGCTATGCTATAATCGTTCACATGCTATCTCTTGTCCATATCGCATCGAAAATAAAACAATTTACCGTGCCAACTCTTAACACTAAACTTTAAAATCACCAATACGTGATGTTGTGTGGTGCCGACACGTGGCATCTCTCCTCACCGCATCACAACTATCCTTTCCATTTCGCATCGCAATCAAAATTATTTTCCTTAGAAAGTCTTTGACGCTAAACCTTAATTCCTGCAAAGTGTGCTATTGCGCCATACTGACATGTTGCATCACATTGCAATTTATCTTTATTACCTTCCGAAATCCTTCGTGCTATCTGTTATATTTTGTGAAGTGTGAAATCATGACTCGTTTTCAACTAGTTATCTATTCCTCTTTTACTTCGGATCTAATCGTGGTCATCCATTCCTCTCTGGAAATCCCTAAGTGTTCTCTGCCTATGTTTCTTTCTCTTATTTATGCCTCTCTACTTTGATTTCTTCCACTACTCCTCCTCCTGGGATTTCTTTCTATTATTCACTTGTATCCTGAATAATCATACTCACTCTAGCATCTTGCATACTATTTCAATTCAGTATTTATCATTTTCATTTCAAATCATTGTTTGCAGTTTGAAAAATTCCTCTGATTCATTTATGACCCACATAAAAGTTTAACTACACTTATTCACTTTCATCAACTCCACTCATAACTATTTTAACAGAACTGGAATCATACAGTGATTCTACCCAGTTTCTTCAAAGTAAGTATTTTACTACCCAAAAAGACTTATACACTATCATAATTCATACAACTATAATATATTACACATAAATAAAATAAGTTAAATTACGTATCACTTAGCTCGTAAGAGAAACAAAAACATAGTCGCAATGAATCGAATTCCTCATTAATCAAATAAATTGTACAAATACAAATAAATATGTTTGCAATATAGTTTTGGCCCGATATGTCTTTACATGGCCCTTTTCTCTTCTCTCTCTCTCTCTCTGCCCGTAAGCTTACAATCAAACCTCCTATCTAAGAATAATGATCCTTTTTCTACCATTTGTGCCTTTGAAGTTTTACAATTATATACAAAAGGTTTTGTAACCAATTTTGGTTCAGATCCATAGGTTTCTCAACAAAATCCCTAAAATCATCTAAGTCCTCAATTAGTTCCTAAAATCTCTTCTTTATCCCTTGAGGATCTCAACATTCAACTAAATCCTAAGAATCCTCTATAAATGCATAAAATCATGAACTAATTTCTAATCTAATATTTCTAATATTTTAGAATATCTCAATCCACACCAATCACTCATCAATCACTCATGTTCTCCTACATTCGAGAAAATTTACAAATATGCCTCCCATTAATTAATAAAACCATATTCTATATGTCTCACATAAATCACTCAAAATATTTAAAATTACATTAATTAAAAACAACTCTCTTGAAAACATAAGACCCCTCATATTCTACTAAATGTAAAAAATTTTGGAACCATGATTCTCCTGCATCAGACTCCCAAGGTATAAAATAATCATAATCTCCAGATCACGTGCTTCCAATATTTTCCCTCCTGGATCCCATACTTTGTTCTGTAATTTGTCTTTGGTTGTTGTTGTTGTTTGTTGTTGTTCTCTGGGTCTCCACACTTTATGCTTCATTTCTCCACTCACTATGCTCTCACAGTCTGTTGCTCTCTTTCTCTTGTTGCTGCTTTGTTTTCTTGCAATCGTCTTCATCTAAGACACCTCCATCATCAATATTATTATTCTTTCGATCTATATGTCCGATTTATCTTCTAACTGGTACTCTCTCTGCCCATTTTTATTGCACTCTGTCCACTGATCTTCAAACTACTGCTTGTTACTTTCACTTTGAAGTTGATGGATTCTTACTACTGCCCTTACATCCTTACCATATTGTTGCTTTTTAACTTCTATCTCATCTCCAAAAAACCTCTGTTAAATATGTGTAAATTTACTTTCAAAAAATAAATTGTCCTCCAATTCCCTTTGTACTTGATTCTTATGAAATACATCATTATTTTGTTCATGATTTCAAACATATTTTACTTCCTCTTCCTTGAAAACCCTCAGTGATTGTCCTTCATTTCCTTGACTGAGTCTGACAATCAATTTAGTTTCTCCAAGCACAGTATCTTCATGCTTTACATCTTCCTCATCATTATGTTTTACTTGGAAACTTCCAGTCTTCTTCAGTTCTAAACTGGCTCTCCTTCAACTTGAAACATGTCTGCCTCATATTCATCATAACGTGTAACCATAAAAAAATTATCAAAATTAAAAATATAAGGCGCCATTACCTTTTCGTTCTCTGGAAATATCTCAATATGTTGCTCCGAGTTTTCCTCTAACTCCTTTTTCAGCACATCAATATGTTGATTTAAATTATCCAAAGAATTTATGAGATTGTCAACAAGTCTCTCCTCCATATCATTTGTTTCAAGGATGTCTCCCTGCTCTGGTTCACAATAACTAACTCCTTTCTCTGTAATGCCAATTTTATGAACCCTTATTAACATTTTCCCTTCTTTACGATGGTCATTCATAACAATTTCTTTGTCTTCCTTCTTCAACAATTTATCCTGAGTATATATTCTATGCTCTTCCAAATTTCTTATTTGAAGGTATAACTTTCTATATAACTCAAAAATTTTAATTGGAGTAGAATTTGGAAACTGTACATAGTTTTTAGTACCTTCACTTGGTGTTGACACATCATGAAATGGTCCTTATTCCCTAGCTAAATCTACACACATGTTTGAATCATCATGCTCAACAATTCCAAACTCATTAGGCATAGAAAATACCATTTCTTCATCTTCATGTCTTAACTCATATCGGCTATTCCAATCTTCATTGTTACCAAAACCAATATTCTGCTGCATATTTCCATGAGACCTTTATGTCTCCTTTCGTTTATGAGATCTTGCTATCTCAGTCTTAACCTGAACATATTTTAGATTCAGCTCCTTCTTCTTAACAAACTCTAAATTAATTTCATCATCTTGTGATTTACCTCCAATCATACAAAAATCATTAGCTTTAAAAATGCAATACCTTTCATTCTCATTTGATGATTCAGGCACCAAACTTTCATAATGTACTTTCTGGATTTCATCATTTCCTCTTTGTTGTGACTCAAATCCTTTTAGTCTCTTCTCCAACAAGTCAATATGTCGCTTCTCAAGTTCTCTAAACTCACTTATTAGTTTTACATTCCATATTATTTTCAATAGGTTCCATATAACTCGTTTCCTCATTTTCCATCCATGTCTTTGGTATCGATTCTCTTTCTATTGTAGGCATTCCTATAGTTCTTTAAACTATACTCTCATCACTGCAAGATTTCTCTCTCGCTCCTCATTACTCATCTTACCTGTATGGCATTCTCTACAACCTATTCTATGACCCTCCATGGCCATCTTCCTCATGAACTCATCTATGCTCGATTGGTGATCCGCAACATAGCCTTCTCTTGCAGCGATCTCTTCTTACTACTAAATAAGCTTTCAAGATTCCTCTTTGTGCTTGATCTCTTCCTAGGTATTCTCTCTCTTTATCTTGGTTAAATCTCTAAAACCTTTTATAGCTTCATTGCTCCTTTGGCTTCTTCACTCAGTCACCTCTCTCCTTTCTTCCAACATCTAGTTGGATAGGTTCACTACCATCATCATAAAAAAATCCCCTTGTTCTTGATACAATCATAAAAAATATTCATAGCGTTTATTTCAATTAATAATTCATCATTAATTAACTGAAAACATGAATGCCATACCTTACTATCCAATTTTATGAACACATGTTTCTATTGCAATTTCTATTTTCTGTCTGCTGACTTTACCTTTACTGTTTGTAGTTTTCACTATCTCTTCATTCAATCATATTTAGATCTGATTCTTCTCTTTGTTTTTGCTGTGCCACTATGATTCTTTGAAAATTCTTCTTCTTTTCTTCTCTTCAAAGAAAACTCTTCAAAACCTGTTCTCTGTTCACAAAGCTAATTATGAAATAAAATAATTCCATAAGTTTCGAATTATATTCAAAGGACAAACCCACTCTGATTTCTCTTCCATAGAGTATACATGCTCTAATTTTCTCCCAAAAGAGATTTTTTTCTCTTATACCTAATTGATGCAGCCAAAGACCACAAATATTTACTTATGTAGATTCAACAGAATTAACCCTACACATAAACACATCATTAAACCTTTTTAATCAAATTCATGTGGAAGCTTATCCATAAGTGGCTCTCAATTTATAACTTTTTAATATCAATTTTTACCTTTAAACCTTTCTGCACCTTCACCTTACCTTATCACGTGCATGACTTCCATTTTATCCAAACCCACTGACCATGGTTCTGGGTCCCACATAATCCTTTATACACATAGTGGATATAACATATATACCTGAGGAATCAACAACACTTTACTTTATAATATATCACATAAACCAAATCTCATTACATATGAGTGAAATAGGGTTTCAGGGTCCCACCATCCTTCGACCAAACATAATGCATCGCATTTCGCAATCCTTAAAAAATAACATTAACATCAGACTTATAATTCTTCCAATGTGAAGTCACGCTTTAATTTCCACCGTAGATATTCATGCAATCTAATGACTATGCTGTAACCGCTTACATGCTATCTCCTGTCCACATCGCATCGCAAATAAAAAAACTTACGATGCGAACTCTTAACACTAAACTTTAAAATTTTCAATACGCGATGTTGCGTAGTGGCGACACATGACATCTCTCCTCACCACTTCGCAATTATCCTTTCCAGTTCACATCACAATAAAAAAAATTTTCCTTGCGAAGTATTTCACGCTAAACCTTAATTCCTCCTAAGTGTGCTATTGCATGGTATTGACACATCGCACTGCATCGTAACTATCATACTTTACCACATTGCAAGTTATCCTTCTTACCTTCGAAATCCTTCTTATTATTTGTTATATTTTGCAAAGTTTGAAATCGTGACTCGCTCTCCACCATTGAACTATTCCTCTTTTACTTTCTATCTAATCATGGCCATCCATTCGTCTCTCTAGAAATCCTCACTAGTACATTTGTTCAAAACTCCGACACTTTAGTTCCGACACTTTTGACATATTGTCGGAAATTTCCCCAATTTTTATCAAATTTTCAAATCTCACCCACAACTGTTCCTATACCGATGTTTAGGGACATCGTCAGTCTTCCGACGTTTATGGGCACCATCGGAACACTGATGTCTCGAGATGCAATGTTGGACATGTGACATTTCTATGACTTTTGTCGGTAGTGCGTGGGTGGTTTCGGGAAAATGTCACTATTTTGGCGTTTAAAACAATTGTTGGCAATGCAATGTATTTGGGATTAACCGTCGGTATTGCAACAACCAAAGGATAACCGTTGATATTGAGACAATTATAGGATAAGCCTCGATGTTCTGACGTGTTGAATAAATTTCATAAGAGAAACGACGGTAAACATTGTAATTTCCCTTAGATTCTAACTATTTTTTTCAAGAAATGTTAACCGAGTCTCATAGTATTCATTTTTTATATATGTTCCCTTGTACCTTCGTTCGGTCCGGTGCATCGTGTGAGGGTTCCCTCCCAAACGCATTTTTTCAGGTCAAGTCATTTTGTTTGAGGGCGACCGTATCAAATTTTCTAAGTTGTGACCACACAGGTGCCTTGTGCACGTTCATGCGGCCCGTTTGACATTTTCTCCCTTGTGCCTTCACTCGGTCGGGCGCACCGTGTCATTTTGTATGAGGGCGCCTGCCCAAAATTGTTCGAGTCAGGTTGTTTCGGTTGAGGGCGCTTGGCCAAGTGCATTTCAGTCAGATCGTTTCGGTTGAGGGCACCCCTATCAAATTTGCTAAGTTGTTACCACATAGGTGCCCTGTGCACGTTCGTGTGACCTATTTGCTGGCTGCTCTCTTGTGCTTTTGTTTAGTCGTGTGTGCCATGTCATGTCATGTGAGGGTGCCTACCCAAACATTTTTGGGTCAGGTTGTTTTGTTTGAGGGCGGCCATATCAAATTTGCTAAGTTGTGACTGCATGAGTACCTTGTGTACGTTTGTGAGGCCCATTTTCTATTTTCTCCCTTGTGCCTTCGTTCGGTAGCTCGCCGTGTCATTTCGTTTGAGGGTGCCGACCCAAACCCATTCAGGTCAGGTCGTTTCGGTTGAGGGTGCCCGCCCAAACGCATTCTGGTCGGGTCATTTTAGTTGAGAGTGCTCACCCAAACGTGTTTGGATCGGGTTGTTTCGGTTGAGGGTGCTCATATCAAATTTGATAAGTTGTTACTGCACGGGTGCGCTGTGCACATTGGTGCGGCCCATTTACCGCTTGCTCCCTTGTGCCTTCACTCAGTCATGCATGCCGTGTTGCGCGTGTGACGGTGCCCACCCAAACGTGTTCGGTTAGGGTCGTTTCATTTGAGGGCGATCGTATCAAATTTGCTAAGTTGTGATCACACGAGTGCGTTCTGCACATTCGTGCGACCTGTTTTCCATTTTCTCCCTTGTGCCCTCATTCGGTCGGGCACGCTGTGTCATTTCGTTCAAGGGCACCCGCCCAAACCTATTTGGGTCTGGTCGTTTCGGTTGAGGGCGCCTGCCCAAATGCGTTCAGGTCGGGTCGTTTCGGTAGAGGGCACCCGCCCAAACGTGTTTGGGTTGGGTCGTTTTGGTTGAGGGCATTCATATCAAATTTGTGCCTAAGTTGTGATGCCATCGATGCCTTGTGCACGTTGGTGTAGCCCATTTGCCAGTTTCTCCCTTGTGCCTTTATTCAGTCATGCACGCTGTGTCGCGCCGTGTGAGGGCGCCCGCCCAAATGCATTCGGGTCAGGTCATTTCATTTGAGGGTGGCCATATGAAATTCTCTATGTTTTGAATGCACAAGTGCCTTGTGCACGTTCGTGTGACCCCTTTGTCATTTTTTCCCTTGTGCCTTCGTTCATTCGGGCACGCTGTGTCGTTTCGTTTAAGAGCGCCTGCCCAAACCTGTTTCGGTCGGGTCATTTCGATTGAGGGCACCCACCCAAACGCGTTCAGGTCGGGTCATTTCGGTTGAGGGTGCCCGCCCAAACGCGTTTGGGTCGGATCATTTCGGTTGAGGGAGCCCGTATTATATTTTCTAAGTTGTGACCGCATGGGTTCCCTGTGCATGTTCCTGCTGCCCGTTTGCTGGTTTCTCCTTTATGCCTTCATTCGGTCATGCACGTCGTGTGAGAGTGCCTGCCCAAATGCATTCGGGTAAGGTTATTTCATTTGAGAGAGGTTCTATCAAGTTTTCTAATTTGTGACTGCATGGGTGCCTTGTGCACATTCATGTAGCCCCTTTGCTGTTTTCTCCCTTGTGCCTTCGTTCGGTAGCCCGTTGTGTCATTTCGTTTGAGGGCGCCCGCCCAAACCCGTTCTGGTTGAGTCGTTTCGGTTGAGCACGCCCACCTAAATGCATTCGGGTCAAGTCATTTCGGTTAAGGGCGCCTGCCCAGATGCTTTTGGGTAGGTTTATTTCGGTTGAGGGCACCTGCATCAAATATGCTAAGTTGTGACCACACGGGTGCTTTGTGCACACTCGTGCAGCCCGTTTTCTGACTTCTCCCCTGTGCCCTCATTTGGTCGTGCACATCATGTCGCACCGTGTGAGGGTGCCTGCCCAAACATGTTCAGGGTCAAGTCATTTCATTTGAGGTTGGCCATATCAAATTTTCTAAGTTGTGACTGCATGGATTCCTTGTACTGCACGTTCATGTGGCCCGTTTTTCATTTTCTCCCTTGTGCCTTCGTTCGGTCGGGTGCACCATGTCATTTCGTTTGAGGGCGCATGCCCAAACCCATTCTGTTCGAGTTGTTTCGGTTAAGGGCACCCGCCCAAACACATTTGGGTCAGGTCGTTTCGGTTGAGGGCACCCGCCCAAACGTGTTCGGGTCGAGTCGTTTCGGTTCAGGGCGCCCGTATCAAATTTGCTAAGTTGTGACCGCACTGGTGCCCTGTGCACGTTCGTGCGACCCACTTGTTGGTTGCTCTGGCCTTGTGCCTTCATTCAGTCATGTACGCCATGTCGTGCCATGTGAGGCTGCCTACCCAAACATGTTTGGGTTGACGGGTCGTTTCGTTTGAGGACGGTTGTATCAAATTTGCTAAGCTGTGACCACACCGGTGCCTTGTGCACGTTCGTGCGGTGCATTTTTCATTTTCTCCCTTGTGCCTTAGTTCGATCGGGTGTGCCATTTCATTTCATTTGAGGGTGCCCACCCAAACCCGCTCAGGTCGGGTTGTTTCAGTTGAGGGCACCCAGCCAAACGCGTTTGGGTCGGGTCATTTCAGTTGAGGGTGCCCGCCCAAATGCGTTTGGGTTGGGTCATTTCAGTTAAGGGCACCCATATCGAATTTGCTAAGTTGTGACCACAAATGTGCCCTGTGAATGTTAGTACGAACCATTTTCCAGTTGCTCCGTTGTGCCTTCGTTCGGTCATGCACACCATGTGAGGGCGCCCACCCAAATGCGTTCGGGCTGGGTCATTTAGTTTGAGGGCTGCCGTATCAAATTTTCTATATTCTAACTGCACGAGTGCCTTGTGCACGTTCATGTGGCCCTCTTGTCGGTTACTCTGGCCTTGTGCCTTCATTTAGTTGTGTACGCCATGTCGTGCCATGTGACGGCTCCCACCCAAATGCCTTCAGGTTGACGGGTCATTTTGTTTGAGGGCAGCCGTATCAAATTTTCTAAGTTGTGACTGAATGGGTGCCTTGTGCACATTCATGCAGCCAATTTTCCATTTTCTCTCTTGTTCCATCATTTGGTCGGGCACGCCATGTCATTTCATTTGAGGGTACCCACCCAAACATGTTTGTGTCAGGTCATTTCGGTTGAGGGCACCCGCCCAAACGCGTACGGGTTGGGTCGTTTTGGTTGAGGGCACCCGTACAAACACGTTTCGGTTGGGTCATTTTGGTTGAGGGTGCCCGTATAAAATTTGCTAAGTTGTGACTGCATGAGTTCCCTGTGCACATTCGTGTGACCCGCTTGCTGGTTTGTCTGGCTTTGTGCCTTCGTTTGGTCATGTGCGCCATGTCGCGCCATGTGAGGGTGCCCGCCTAAATGCGTTCGGGTCGACGGGTCATTTCGTTTGAGGGTGGCCGTATCAAATTTGCTAAGTTATGAATACACAGGTGCAGTTTACACATTCGTGTGACCCATTTTCTATTTTCTCCCTTGTGCCTTCATTTGGTCAGGGACGTTGTATCGTTTTATTTGAGGGTGCTCGCCCAAACCTGTTTGGGTCGAGTCATTTTGGTTGAGGGCGCCTGTATCAAATTTGCTAAGCTGTGATCGTACGGGTGCCCTGTGCATGTTTTTACGGCCCGTTTGTCTATTTCTCCCTTGTGTCTAATTCATTTGGTCAGGCGAATAGTGTGAGGGTGCTCGCCCAAACGCATTTGGGTCTAGGTGAAGCCACAGTAAGGAAATAAAGTCTCGGTCGAGTCAGGTAAAAACGCGTTCAACGTTCACCCTTAGGTGGAGTCGGGTTCCTTCGATAAGGCACGTGCAGAACAATGTTCAGGAAAACGTCGAGTGATTTTTCTTCCATAGGAAGTGCACATAATAGTGTTCAGGGAAGGGGCATTCATGTCGAGTCAGGTTCATGCAGAGCGTCCGTGCTCAGGACATGCGGAACAATGTTTGAAGGAGTGAAGGTCATTCATCAAGGTCAGGTAAAGTTGAGCGTAACCTGAATGAGTTTAGGAGATGCGTGCAGGCTATGACCTTGGTGACCCGCATGTAGACCGCGATCCTGGTGACCCGCGTGCAGAAATTCGTTCAGGGTGCCGATGGCGTATGTGACCCGAGTGACCCACTTGAACTAGAATTCGTGCAGACTTCAAAAACATGTTCTAAAAGGGAATTTTGGGTTTCCTTTGGATTTTTTTCACTTTTGGGGAGCTATTAAGGCTATACCAAGGTTATACAAGAACATTGGGAAAGAATCATATTAACTACTAACTAATTATTCAACCCCTAACCCCTAAAGGCACCTAAATCCCCTAACCTCTAACCCCTAATCCCTAAACTCTTAACCACTAACTAATTATGATCTACCAGACCCCAATCCCTAATCCTTTAACCACTACTAAATCATTACTCCCCTAACCGCTAAGCCCCCAATCCCTAACCCCTTAACTGCTAACTCATTATTCTAGTGATAACCCCTACACCCTAAACCTCTAAACCCTAATCTCCTATTCATAAAACCCCTAAGCCCCTAATCCATAATCCCCTAAGAAATAACTCATTATTCCCCTAACCCTTTTACTAGTCCTTAAAACCCGTTGGGATTGGCCATTGAAAACGAGAGCAAGTCTAGTTGGGACCTACAATCAGGTGATTAACTCCCCCTTGTTGGCATGGTGGAATTGTTTCCCTATCAACAACCATATATTCCTTAACCCATCTAACATATACTTATAAAATTCTCTTTTTTTGTAAATGTGGCCCTTGACTATGCCATGAAAACCCTCCAAAAAATTCTTAAATGATGGGAATTCCTATTCAATATGCGTGAAGCTAGTCATGGAATGTGAGAAATCATCCAAGATACATCCAAATATTTGATTTGTGCCTTGGTGAATGTGAAATAATGACTCAATGGGAAACAACTAGGTTTTCATGTATGGGTATAATTTAGAGGTGCAAGCACGGTTTACTATGATCTATAATCCTAGCATTAGAGAATGAGAAGGGGGCTTAGGACCTAATTTCATATAAGTGGATAGGGGACCTAGAGGAAGGTAACGAGAGCAATCGATCATAGGGGAACCCCAAAGAGTGGTGATAAGTCCGGGATTAGGAGTCCAATGATCACAAACCATAAGCCCTTAACCCATAGACATTCCATATCTCCTTAACCCCCAATCCATAATCCCTTAACCCCTACACTCATAACTCATAACCCATAAACCCCTTCACCCATTAAATATTAATAAAATAACCCCTAACCAACTATAATCCATGAACCTTATAAGCCATAATGCCTTATCCTCTTAACCTGTGACCCTTAACCCCTAATCCTTCACCCTTAAACACCTTAATTAACTTCTAATCCATTAAACACCTAAATCCCCTAAATCTTAAGTCCTTAACCACTAAATCCCTTGACCCTAAATCCCTTGGAACTTAACCCTTTACCCTTGAAGCCCTTAACCACTAAGTATCTGAGGCAGAAAATAACACCGGCCCCAAACCAACATATTGACCTCCTAGGAGAATACTTCACCTTTAATTGAGCATATTGGAAACATTTGATTTTTAGATAAATAGGTATTGGTTATGATGGTATCATGTGTTTGTGGTTAATGCCATTATTACCATGTGTTTGTAGACTAATTAGTAATTTTTAATTAAATTTACTAATTCATAATTAATCAATTGATACATGATTAAAGACACCTAATTAATCAATTGATATCATTAATACATGATTAATCATAATAAATGAATTGATAGCATTAATACTTGATTAAAGACCCCTATCTTAGCCTAAATACCACCCTTTTTGCAAATTCCAACAAAGCTAATTAGCCTAATTACCTTACTCGCGCACCCTTTTTCCAAAAATTCTTACCTAATTAATTTGGTTATCTCTGCAATGGTCTATGCATGTATGTTAAGAGTTTGATTGTTCATTCAATGGTTGATTCAACTACACTGGATGCTTTGTGAGCCGAGAGTAGATCCCAGAAAGGAGAGTTCGATTGTTCGTTCAACAGTTGATTCAGCTACACTGGAGGCTTTGTGAGCCGAGAGTAGATCTCAAAAAGGAGAGTTGGATTGTTCGTTAAACCGGTGGATTCAACTACACTGGATGCTTTTTGATTCCTTAAACTACTTAGCTAAGGAGTGAATGAGTTCTACCTACACTAGACAAAATATAAGGACAAATACTAGGGGACCCATTGGTTTAGGAATTTAGTAGGGGACCCGTTGGTTCAGGGGTTTAGCAGGGGACCCGTTGGTTCGGGGGTTTAGCAGGGGACCCATTGGTTCGACCACCAACCACTAAGCCAAGAAAAATGTACTGGTCTGACCAAGAAATTAGGTGCAATCGGCTTGTCAACCCAAAAAATTGTAAGGATACACCAATTTATATATTCAAAGCAGTAGAAAATTTCATATCTTCTTCCACAAAATATTTTCCTCATTTTTGTGTCTTTTTTCTTCCAAGAAAACAAATGTGTTTTTGTCATCTGTTATTTAAAGTAGAAATTAAAGTATACATTGATTATGCCTACGCATAAGAGCTCCTTTCAGAAAATTTCTAGATTATCATCAGATTCTTCAAAACATATTTCTTATAAACGTTGAACATCAAAAGAAGATTTCCACCTATAGTGATAACATTGCGGACAACCCAAAATAATATCCTAAAACTTCTTGTAAAATGATTTTAAAACAATATTTCTGGGAAATCTGAAACCAAAACCCTCCCTCTAATTCTCCATGTGTAATCCATTTTCTGATTGCAATGGGATCCTTTGAAAGATGATTTGCCAAAGAATTAAATTCTCTGTGAACATGCTGAATAGAAACTGAATGAAAAGCTTCTTAGAGTTCCTTCACTTAGTGCTGCCAGTGAGAGAGAACCAAACCATCCAATGTCACATATACTTTAAAATTCTAATTACCATTTTTGAGTCTCCAACAACCTAAATATTATGAACACCTTTAACCATAGAAAATTTTAATAAGCCTGAAAGGGCTACTTACCTTGCATGAATATTAGTACCACTACTAGTTCCAATATTGAATCAGAATTAATGATCATAACTGTAATGAAGGACAATAGCAGCAAAATAATCACCCAACATTTGACATGCACCATAGAAATAACTCCAAGTAATATTAGGATTGAAATAGGGAACATGCCTAAGGTTAAACCTCAGTGGAAAATTTGAACTATTAGTTACGCCCTTTAGGTCTTGTTGATTTCAAGTAGCCATGTTCTTGTTGAAGGTAGATTTGAGTTTCTACTAAAATAAAAATCAGGGAGATGAGTCAAATATAGGTTGGCTAACATAGATCGCCAATTTTAATGGTTATTTACACCATTATGTCTCATTGATGTTCATAGTAATTCTATGTAGCTAATGAAAGAAGTAATGTGTCTTTTGACTGGTAGTAGTAATTTGGTTGTAATTTGAATGGTTGGTAGTTTTGTTTATAGTAGAACTTAGAAGTAACGTTTAACGCATTTCCAATATTTGTTGAACAAGGTGGAAGAGAAACAGTTAATTATGAATTTGGAGAAAACTACATCATGATCATTCTCAACAAAATTTAACACTCCGTAGACATGATATTTCAGAAAATGGATTGGAGAATATTCTAGTACATTGAACACAATCATGGAGTGGTCACCGCAAACAATGCTATGGCAGCACAAAATTTTCATGTAGTGAAATTTATAAAAAGTTCAATGGTAACATGCCTAATAAAGATGGAAAATTTGAACTGTTAGTTACGCCATTTAGGTCTTGATGATTTCAAGTATCTAGGTTATTTTCGAAGGTAGATTTGAGTTGCTACTAAAATACAGATTAGGGAGATGAGTCAGAGATAAGATGGCTAACATAGATGGCCAATTTGAATGGTTAGTTACACCATTATGTCTCATTGATGCTCATAGTACTTTTATGCAATCATGAAAGAAGTAATGTGTCCTTTGATTGGTAGTAGTAATTTGGTTGTAATTTGCATGGATGGTGGTTTTGTTTATAGTATAACTTAGAAGTAACATTTAACGCATTTCCAAGATTTGTTGAACAAGGTGAAAGAGCAACAGTTAATTATAAATTTGGAGAAAACTACATCATGATCATTCTGAACAAAAGTCAACACTCCATAGAAACGAGATTTAAGAAAATGGATTGGATAATATTTTAGTACATTGAACACAATCATGGAGTGGTCACGACAAAAAATGTTGCGGTAGAACAAAGTTTTCATGTAGTTGTGAAATTTATAAAAGGTTCAATGGATAACATCGGCAACATGCCTAGTACCCCAAAGGGCTACTTACCTTGCACGAATATTAGTACCACTACTAGTTCCAATATTGAGTTAGAATTAATGATCATAATTGTAATGAAGGACAATACCAACAACATAATCACCCAACATTTGACATGCACCATAGAAATAATTCCAAGTAATATTAGGATTGAAAGAGGGAACATGCCTAAGGTTTAACCTCGAAGCCCCTTCTTTATGCACTTAGTTACACTTTTAATCATCATCTTATTTTTGTAATTTTTCTCATATTTGTTTGTAAGAACATATAATATATTGGGAAAAATCTTGCCATCCTCTAGCAACAGTCTAATCTATTGTCAAGTGATTAGCACAAGATAATGTTCATTTATTATCAATCCAAATTGATTGGAGTTGGGATGTGTTAAAGTTGGTAACTTTTCTTCCTTTTCCAATTGAAGAGAGGGAAGGTTATTTTGGTTTCCATTATCAATGACCATACATGTTAATTTGTGATTCATTTGACAATGCTATGTACAAAGAGCTTCCTTGTTGCTGGAAAGGCTATCGTTGGGAATTAACATCAAGTGTGGATCAATGTAGCTGGGATTTTTGACATCAACCTCTAAGTCTCCAACCTCTCAATAATTCTTAGAAGGGAACTGAACATTGAATTTAGGGTTGATTTCATTCTTATTCATTGTTGGTCAAGTTCTTCCCAAGGAAGAACAAGTTTACTATTGTGAAAGAGGCTGAAATCCTTTGTTCCATTGGACAAGTCTAGTTTTTCCAAGTGGTCGAGTTATCCACTCAAGAGGTCCATATTCACTCTTACACTCAGCTGGTCGAATTATGTAACATAGGAAGTACAATAACTAGTCACAAGGGAGCTTGAATTTTGTCTTTGTCTTATGGGCGTGCTTTTGGAAGGCAGGATTGATATTTTTCTCATTTGCTAAAGTTTTTACCTCCTAAGAGTGACATTGTATTTAAGGATGAGTTTCTAGACAAATTTCTTTGATGGATGTAGCATTATTGTGGGTTCATTTAACCTCTTCTAGATGCTATCACAATATCTGTGTGTGGGTTATGGAGATGCGTTAATTACATGTGTGTAGATGGTGTCATTTAGGAGAAAAAGTGAGCCATAAATGTTGTTGCGTTTGGAAAATGAGTAAGAGTTGGTCGTACTCTAGAAATTAAGCTCATAATTCAAGGGGTCAATGCTGGTCCATTTTAGCCTTAAAAACTGATACTTTTCACTTATTCATAAGCCTCCAATCTAGGTCCAATTACCCTTATTCGCTCACTGTATATGTTGATTTGAATCTAAGAAATTGACTTTTATGACTTGGAAATATCTTCATATTTCCTTAAATAAATAATGTATATAACTTATGCGTTTAATATTAGTTTATGTATTGAGAAATAAATGCCTATGGATGATTACTTTTCATTGCTCTCTTATCAGTCCATAAGTTTTGTGCCAAATTGGAATGTTCACTGTGCCAAATTCACCAACCAATATTACTAAAACAACATGATGTCTAAGATTTTAACATGATATTTACCATAAGCACCATCCAAAAATACAAAAACATCAAAAAGGAAGTGAGCACTACTAATGCCTTAAGAGCATGATACAATTATTTCTAGTTACTTGAGATTAAGTGTGAAATTAGTATAGACTTATGCCAATGTATTTTAGAGCTTACTAAAGGTGTTTGGATCATATTTATGCTACTGTAAATGAGATGCTTCAGATTTGATTGTAAAAATAGTGAGGAGAGTATGAGGAAAGAGAGAAAACCCTTAGGCCTAGAGGCCTAGTTTGATGGCTAGTTGATCTTCCAATGGACGAAGACTCTATCAAACACCTGAAACAATTATTAGCCTTCAAGTGAAACAGATCATCTCTTTAGTGAGTTTTTTCTTCATTTTAGCAAAAAACTATGTAATAAACAAGGAGAAATTAATGGCACAATTGCAATATGATTAAAACACACCAAGAGACTCAAAATTTAACCTTGGAAAAACTTCCAAGAATGATGTTAAATTGATACAAAAAATTTTCCTTAACTGGTCACATAATGATACAATTATAGTTGATTAAATCACTACAGAACTTCAAGGTACTATGGTTTGGACTTAAAACTTATACAACAAACCCCTTACTTCCTCTATTTTGTGTCTATTTATTTGGTGATATTTTCTTCCTTATGGAAGTTTTGTTCCCTTATTGGTTAAATGGTCATAATAAGGAAGTCCTGATGGGTTGGGGATTAAACAATTGCACCCCTGATATCATATGTATTCCCTCAATGAGAATAAGAACCCACACCTTGAAAATTGAATTAACATCACAAGTGAATGTATGATTGCTAGTATTTTTTGTCATACTTGTCCCCTTTTTGGAATAGTCATCATCTTTGGAGGAATTTTTGATTCAATTTTTTTGATAAGGACATCATATCTAGTTCACTTTAGGATTTTCTTGCGACACAAGAAAAGTTACATGCAGGAGTTGGATTGATATTCAAGCAAGGTAATAAGAGCTTATGTTGTGGTTGGGTGAGGATTATACCACCTATATTTAGTTTGTTCTAGGGGTTATCTTATCATGATGAGGTGATTTTACATAACACATATTTTTTCCATTTGGTCTATTGTTATGTTTGGCAAGAGCAAAGTTACAATTTGATTATTCACTCTTCTTCAAATTCTAAGCTTTCTCATTTTCTCCTACTATTTTTCTGAGTTTGTAGCAGCGGTTTGATAGCTTGAGAGGTTAACAAGATCTTGAGTAGTCACTATGACCTATGCCCCTGCCAACTACTTGGGGCAGATTTGTCTTGTTTCCTACTAGAAGTATCCAGTGGCATCTATGAGATGTTTTATTGTTGATAATTCCATATTTTCTCTTTGCTTATCAAATCTGTTTTTAGGGCTTCTAATTAGCAAGAAATAATTTTGTATTTCCTTTCTAATTTTATTCTCTTCCATTTAATCCATTCAATTGGACCTTCCTTAGAGGATTACATATTTCTTGCCAGTGTTCCGAGTGGATTGGAAAATATTTGGAGAATCAAAGATGTGACACTAGTTTTAATTATGTCCACCTCCTAAGATCAGAAATGTTTGCCTTTCTACATATGTGAGGTGTTACAGTAGACAATTGACCTTACAAGATTTATGTAGACCTTGTTTCACCAGATTGATCTCCTCCTTCTAGTCTATCTCGGTAATTGGAAGTGCTAAACACTATATATATGCCCAAGCCCCAAACATAGATGATATTATGCTAGTTAGATATCCGCATTGCCCCCTTCTATTGGTATGCAACTACATTCACGAGGCCACAAAAATGTATCTGATTTTCATGCAGAGTTGTGCCCGTATCAAGAAACCAAATGTCCATCACTAGATTTTTCTCTCTGGCCTCAAATGTTAGGAGGGGTTCAGCTGATCACCACCACATTGCTCGCATGATGCCCTAGCTAGATCTTCAGCGTCAGGAATTCAATACATGACATTATTGTTGGTCTTTGAATTGATACCTTCGTGATGGAGATGAGGATGGATCTGCTCCCTCCTGTACATCTTACCTCTATATCTGGTATGGAGTATTGATTTCTACAATTTAAATTTTCCCTTGTATATTGAACTTTTCTTTCAGTAACACTTGTATCTCTTTATCTTTTAGCTTTCAAGAATCAAGAGTAGTCTGGGCACTTCCACAGTATTTATATGTCTCATTATATTTTCTATTCGCTTTGACTTAATGTTTACTGTATCTTATCTTCCCCCTACAAATGTTTTTAACACAAGCATTATGGTTCAGGTTTGATATGATGCTAATTGTGTTCTTAGTCATTGCATTTGTTTTTTTTTTGGAGAGGGGCGGGGGCGGGGTGGACTAAAAGAATGAAATTCATTGAATCTCATGCACTAGTGAATTTAACGACAAATTAAGTCAGGCAAGCAGGTTTTTATATAAAATTTGTGAAAAAATCATCAAGATTAATTTTTATTTGTTTTAAAAAATATATAACAATAATTATGTATATAATTATGTGTGTTCGTGCATTTATGTATGTATCTATGAGAATTTTTTTGAACAATATATGATGGTTAACATGTTTTATTCTTGAGACATTTTTGGATCAAAGTTGAAGTTATAAAAAATATTTGTGTCTTTTGTTTGAATATATGGAGTTTATAAAAATCCACTTAATTCATTTTCCAAATGTAATGGGAAATTCTATCATATTTTTTGTCCCTAGTCCCTCGTCTAACACTTCCTTGGCCCTCACACAACTTTAGAAGTCTGATATATGAAGGTTGAATAGTCTCTTTTAAAATGAACAACACATGTTTGCAAATGATTCTTCCTCCTTTCTTCCCTGAGATACCTTCTTTAAATAGATTCATGGAGGAGGCTAGAGGATGGTTGTAGATCGCTCGAACATAAGAAACTTGAATCTAATATGTTCAAAATCTCCTAGTGCAAGAGAACAGATTCATTTAGTGTTGATTTCCTCAACTCATTCAATGTTGGTCTATGCAATGGATCATTAGTGAGATTCAAGGGTGAAAAATATAGTTGTAACAACACCCCCTAATGTGTGAGGTAAGAAGAGGAACCAATGATCGAAACACATTCTTATAAACATAAGTTATCAGGAATTCCAAGGAAAGAGCTAAATATCAAGGAACTAGTGAGTACTTGCAATCGATTGTCAACAAATAGATAGGCATACCAATGCTTATAAGAGAAACAAAGCATGGCTACCAACATAATACACTATGAATCCACGTAATAATATGCAAGATTATGGCCATGAAAAAATTACACAGCGGGTCCATATCATGAAAATAATTATAGCAATGAGAAAATGCAATGTGGATATCTCATAATATACATCAAGAAGACAACTAATACCAAAGGGAAGACTTAGTAATCGCAAGATAGTGATATAATCCATCACAACATAGGCGAGGTATCATGAGTCACATGCCTCCAAATCCCAAGGTCTTTGTTCCAACCCCGATGGTATGATTCTACATCATGTGAGTGGATAAAAGATTGGCATACAACAATGTATCAATTATCAAAACTTAGTGCTATTCTTGCCTCTCCAAAGTGGGAAATAAACATTTGTTCATCCACACTTAGAAGCTAAGAAATCTCAACTTGAGATCCTAAATATTAGGGATAGAAAACATGAATAGAATCCCCATCAAAATCTGGACCAAGTGTCCACCAAATTAGATTGTTAATAATTATTGTAGAGCCCAGATGTACGTATGATTATAATCCATGTAATGAATGTTTGTGGACACTTGGAGGGCCATTAATCAAAACAAAATCCTTATCATGCAAATCTATTTAAGCTAATCTCTAGGAAAGTTTTCCTCCCTTGAAACATTTGAATTCCGACAAGAAATTGCCAAGGATAAATTTTTCCTCCCTTGAAACTAAAGTGTCAGAACTAAAGTGTCGGAATTTACACCAAGGGAGGAAAAATTACAGATGCAACAGTTACACATGCCAATACTAGCCATCTTCCACAACTATCATAAAGACCAATCATCATTCTCTTAACTGCTACAGTGTTTAAACTCTGCAAGGTCAATTCATACAATGTTTCTATGAACAAGTGTTCATATACCAATTCAACTCGATCACTAGGACTGCTTCACATACCAAACCTGGTCTAAAACATTATAACAAGCATATAACATAAGTGATAGGAGAATATGACTTGGTTACTACATTGATCCACCTTGGGTGTTATCAATATGCCACATGGATAAGTGAAATATTGCATATTAATTTATTACCAATTAAAAACCTACTGACCACTGGGAGAAAATATTACTTCACCTTGTGTATTTATAGATATTTCTACTGATTTCAATTCTAAAAGCCCAAGGTATTTGTTCCAACCCCGATGGTATGATTCTACATCATGTGAATGGATAAAAGATTGGCATACAACAATGTATCAAGTATCAACAGTTAGTGCTATTATTGCCTCTCCAAAATAGGAACTAAACATTTGTTGATCCACACTTAGAAGCTGATACAGCTTAGCTTCAGATCCTAAATATTTGGGATAAAAAACATGAATGGAATCCCCATCAAAATCTGCACCAAGTGGCCACCATATTAGAGGGTTAATATTCATTGTAGAACCCAAATGTACGTATGGTTATAATCCATGTAATGAATGTTTGTGGACACTTGGAGGACCATTAATGAAAAAAAAATCCTTATCATGCAAATCTATTTAAGCTAATCTCTAGGAAAAGTTTTCATTCCTTGAAACATTTCAAGCCCTAAAAAGGCAAGTTGTTAAACCACTTTCTTAGCATATCTTTCATTTCCACTATGATTTCCTAGCTCATTCATAAATATATTTCTTTGATAATCACAACGAGAAAGAACCAAATCATCCAAACATGCACTAAAAGCATCTAAGGATAAAAATTCAATAAAAAAAATTTGAATTGAATTCAAGCACTTCACTGTAAATTTAGAAATTATTTTAGTTTTCATTTTGTGGTTTCAAGTTAGATATTGTTTTCAAGTTTTCACATTTCTAATTTTAATGCAATGTGGTAGACTGATCGTCACAGTAAGGAACAACCTCGAGACAGGATGATCGCGGAAATGGGCCAGCCGAAGAACATATAAAGTGCCAACATTAATCTATCTTCAGGTATTTTAGTTATTTACATAATTGAAATAATGTTAATTTTGTTGAAATATGCAGATTCCTGGCCATGGTATGCCTAATTCTTCCCTCAATGAGGAAGATTTTTCTTCATCCCCATGTCCATTGTTGTTGCTGCAAAAAAAGCCACGAAAAGAAAAGTTGGAACTTGAGCGTTTGGTAGATGTTACGCCCCAAACACCTGAATTAGAAATGAGGATAAAACAACTTATGACCCAGATAGAAACATATAAGGTAATAATAAAAAATAAAAAAGATATTTTTTTCTTTTCTGCATGAGATCAATTGTGATAATTTGATTTTTATTTTTTACATTAACTAAACTAACAAAAAAATTCTTTTGTATGTAGCATTATCTGACAACTGATACCCCCGGTGTTGGTGGTAGTGGAACACAAAGGCAAGATATTGTCGAGTGCCCCTCTCGTACACCTTCTATGCCTTTATGTGGAAGCCAAGAAATGCACCCTACCCAAGAAGACACCCATCCAACCACTGAATGTGTTGGCAGTGATGAGGCTAGTATGGCCAACTATATTATTGCATTTCCTGGAGCTACACGTGTCACCTCCATGGGGACCATTGATGGCACGTTTTTGGTGAAGGATGAAGGTGTTCCTATAAATCACGTACAACTCCCATGTAAGTTTTAATATTTTAACTATTTCATGTACTCTATCTAAAACATATTTTATCATGAATTTTATTGTTAAATTAATGATAATATCTTTTTTCTGTGTAGGAAAAAATGAGTTATACAGGTTTTTGGAGAGCAAGGCGTTGATAATTTTTGGCCCAACCATACGCACATGGTGGAACTCCTAGAATTCCAACCTGAAAAAAGAACTTCTAGATTATCTAGAAGCCCTTTTTCGAGTGGGCACATTTGATAGAACAATGGTGGCTCGGGTAGTTGGCAAATATATGAAATCTACCAAGCACACCTATAGGATGCAATTGAAAATTAAATCTAGATACAAGCATCCTCTTACAATTATAGAGAGGGAGTGGAGAGCACTCATCGATGACGAAAAAGAGAAAAGGGCCAAGAAAGAAGGAAAAATGTTAACTAGACCCGCAAGGTAAATTACAACTTTAATTCAATAGCTATAATTTTCTCTATGTCTAAAATAAAAGTGTGCTACGTCATATCTAACTTCAAGATTTTGATTATAGGTTTACTGACACCTTGAAGGTAGCCAAAGCTAGGATTGAAAAAAAAGGCCATCACAAGCTAGGCTAGGGCAGCTACTTGAAATTAGCCACAAGAATTGTAAGTAGCTAAACGTCTTATAATTAATTGTATCTCCCTCCAAAATTTTTGTAATCCCATCAAATAACATTAAAAATATGCAATCATATATAATGTAGGGTGGTGACTTTGGAACAGAAACCGTAGAGGAAGACAAAGAGATCGCTTTCCATTCCGACTATCAAGCAGTAGTTGAACATCATAGAAGCTTGGGACATGTCACAAGATCTAGAATGCCTGATAAGGTAAAACATTAACCTTTCAATATGTTTGATTTCGTTCATAAATTTAATGTCTAACAAATTTGTTTAAATCAGGGGAGCAACACTTTCAACAAGCCAAATAACCCAGTTGTCGAGTAGTGTGTTGAGAGTGAAATATTTTCAGAAGTACATGGGTCTCACATGAAACCTGATCATTGTAGTGGGGACCAGGCTGGCAATGCTACTATTAGTGAGGGCCATGATGGTAATTAATTTACACTTATAATTTTTTCTAATTATACCATCATGGTTGTGTCCTTATAACGTTTTTTGTTTAAATGACAAATAATATTGTACTTGAGGATCCTATCACCAGAGAGGAACATAGGGCAACGGTTCCAACGGTGACAACTGATGCATTAGGTAAATAATATAATTGCATTTTTTTTTATTAATATTACCGAACTAGTTCAATGATATTTAAAAAATCACAATTAAAATTTAATATTATCCATTTTTATAGGCGATGCCCCGTCACTGCATGAGACCAGACATCGTAACTAGGAAACTAGGTCAGCTCTGCGAGAAAGGCATGAAACAAGAGTAGAGCATGATGATGTTGACGATGTAGTTAGGAGCTTTAGAAGTGGGAAGAAGAAAAAGAAAATTTCATAATGTAAAATATTGTATTATTATAAGGCAAATGTTACCATACTTGGAACATTTTTTGTGTTATATTAAAAACTCATTTATCATACTATTTTTATGTCAAGCATTTTCAATGTTTTCTTACGTATTTTTTTTTGCATTTCTTTTTTATTAATTATTGAATATTTTTTTTCTTCTCATAAAAGTAAAAAATGAAATATAGATTGGGTATTGGGGAATTGAGAGTGATGTGAGGGGGGGGGAGAGAGGGGCCATAAGAGCTTCGACCTTCACGTTGTTGGCCCTGTTTAGTAGAGAATAATTTTTTGGAGCAATTTAATCTTGGAGAAAACCTCCCTGAATCCAAAGTAGCAACAAAAAAGTCACTCTTGACTTAGTTGGTACTCTTTTTTATTATGGGAGGCTTGTTCCAAGTTCAGGCGACTCCAATAATTTTTTCTTGAAATGAAGAGGATATTATTCAAGTATGCTTTGAAATTCTCAAGATATGTTCTAACATTATCATAAGAATGCAACTTAGAGTAAAAAATACTACATTAATTACTTGTATTTATTGTATAGATAATTATGGGTTTTGAATGACTTGGCAGCGCAGGTACAAATCCTCTTGCATCATGAGCAATACAACTTGTCAACCAGGGTCATGTCCAGGATCTTTTTTCTTGTGCTCTTGACCAGGTTTGTAGTGTCACATTTTGTAAGTTCCTTTACAGTTCATAATTCAATATGAAGCTTGTTCATGATTATTATCTAGTTTTTTGTATGTTTTTTTTCATCTATTTGATTGTAAGTTTGAACATGCTTTTAAAAATTGAAATGTTTTTTTTAGTAATATTTTTTTACTTACTTTTTCTAGTTATGGTGATATAACCACCATTGTATCGTATCCATATTATCGCATTCCCTTGGGTTGTAGTTAGATTCAAAGGAAATCCAACTAGTTCTAATTCCCTCACATTCCTCTTGGCCAACAACATAAATTTAATATATGCGGGTTCCCCAGCCCAATGACCCCTTTTGTAGTAGAATGAGCACCCCTGTTCTGGTAATTGTATTTTTTCTATATTAGCCTAGGAGTGGACCTAGAGTATTTGCAGCCACAATTTCTCCCTACCACCATTTTCAGGAATTCTATTATGTTAGGTCATAAACTATCCCAGTATAAGCTTATTATGTTAGGTCATAGGCTATCCCAGTTGGGCATGATGTCAAGGTGTTGCCATGGTGTAATCATGCTTGGGAATGATGTCAAGTATTAGTCTAAATTTAACATTAAACACTTTGTATTTTTCAATGGACATAAATCTTTGGTGGATACCCTAGATTCTTCTTGAATGAGAGGAATTACAACCCAAAAAATAATCCTGATCTCTTCTTCTTGATATGATGAAGTAGCGAGGTTCCCAAGAATGCTTCAAGTGTAGAATGATTCAAGGGAGATTGTCAAGGTGACTAACTGTAGCTTGTTTTGAATATGATTTTAGATGCCGCTACAACGTTTCAAGCTACTAGCTTCAAAATTTCCTTCTTCTCAAATCAACAGGTTTGGAGCCTGTTTATTTGGATATTTGAAGCCCTCTTAGAGATGTCATACTCTGTAGGACTTCTTCTTCCATTTGTTAACTTCTAAAGGAGATCCAGCTCAACCTTGAACCTTTGAATATGGATTAATGTAGTTACTAGAGACAAGGGCTATACTTCACTTCTAGTGGCTCAACACTATTACCATCACTAACTTATTGTCCATTGGCCACAAAACTAGTGGACTTATCCAACTTTGGTGTTTGTGTTAACCAGCTGAAATTAGTTGTGCACTTTTCCTTTAAATATTTGCAAGAGATAGTTGATTCATGGAGTCTTTTACACTGTAATGGTAGCATAAGACTAACTGGTATAATTTGTGTGATTATCATATATAGTTTTTCTTTATATGAGATATTTCCATCACTTCAGTGTGTAACCATGCTAAGCACTAGTACAAAGACATTCCATTCTTGATATGGTAAGATTCTTGGACAAGGAGGCTAAGATGATAGTGGACTACTACTTTCATTTTTTGTTGCTACTTCCCCTGATGAATAGGCCAACACCAAAATGTATTTGGTTTTAAAGAATGGTCTTGATGGTGATGGGTGTTTCCATTTTTCCATCAAAGTCTAGTCCATTATGCTTGGCCTCTGTGTAGCTATAATGGAGTTTAGAATTCCTTGAATTTCCTAATCCTTGTTCATAATATCCCATTTGATTTAGGATCTTGTAACTAATGGACGTTGTATGATTTTTCAAAGTCACCAATCTACACTAGAGAAATGTCTACAGAAAGTGAGCTTAAAAAGGTGGTTTTAGTCATGGTGTTGGCTTTAGCAATGGCAAGGAAGGTGGTATTTCTTCCTCGTAGTCTTGGACAATTGCTTGGAGCCTTTCCAATGGCACCTCCTTCTCCACTAACTCTTGTTGTAGTTGTACCATCATTTGAGTGAACCCACTTTCTTGCCAACTATCCATCTAGATGACCACCTCACCAAGGCATACAAGCTTTAGTCTGTGCTTATCCCAATCAATAATGACGGTAATGAGAGAATATTGACATTCATCCAAACTTCTTCTTTAGTAATGGAAATAGCTTCGTAGAGGTCTCAAACTGCTTCTCCATCTTTTCCATCCTCTGGTTGAAAATTTGGACCTTCTATTTCAAGTGTTTGTTCTCTTCTCGAGTCTCAACATCATTGTCTCTTAAGTCTTCCAATATTTCTCTGCCTTCTTTGCCCATGTTTAGGCCTGCAATGTTCTCTTCATAGTTTTAGCAGTTGAGTTATATTCAAGGATGCCGCTGCTCCTATATGTTATGATCCATAAATGGACTTGTAGTCCACTTACCAACACAGATTCATTATGGAAGTTGTAAATATGTTCTCTATCTTAATGTTGGATAGAGGACTCTTTATTTAGAGAGGCTATTGGGTATTTTCCCTCTACATTGTACAAGAATATCTATTGTATTTTCACCCTGATAGTTAGTGACTATCATGCAGGATCCTAAAGAAATAAATTTCACATCACCTAGCTGAGAGTTGGTGTCCCACACATTCATAGCAAGCAGTATTAAATTATCCATATAAAATTATTCGACCTTATCCCTATCTTGAATGCTACACCTAAGGAGAAAATCAATGAATGTTTTGATGTTTTGGAAAGGAGGGGATCCTTGTTGGGCTAATACTCTAGTCTAAAATTGGCACCATTAGCATTTGACGAATAGAGAGTATGTTTTTAGTGGATGTCTAGAGTGTGTCTACTAATTTGTCCAACCTTTCTTTTGATCACTCAAATAAATTTCTTGAAAATTTGATAGCTGCCTTATTGATGCCTGTGAAGCTACATCAATAGACATCAATAAATGTATTGATCCCCTTAATGTTTTCTACCTCTCAGTTATCAATGACCTGGAAACTGCTTGCAATGGAAAACAATTGATTTACCCTAGGGTTAAAACCAAGACATTTATTTTGGCAATAAAATATACTTTATAAAAGTTGAAAAATGTCTATTTTTACCCCTGAAAACTGATGATAAATATTCCTGAAGATGCTTATAAAATATTATGATTAATTCTTGGCATGAGCTCATCTACTATAAATGCCAAATATGTTTCTATTTCTGTTTTGAATATGAATTTAGATGTTGCTACAATGTTTCAAGCTATTAGCTTCAAAACTTCCTTCTTCTCAAATAAACATGTTTGGAGCCTATTTATTTAGATATTTGAAGGCCTCTTAGAGATGTCATAATCTGTAAGACTTCTTCTTCCATTTATTAACTTCTGAAGTAGATACAGCTCAACCTTGAACCTTTGAATAGAGCTTAACGTAGTCACTAGAGACAAGGGCTAAAATTCACATCTAGTTGCTCAACACTATTACCATCACTAACTTATTGCCCATTGACCACCAAACTAGTGGACTTATCCAACTTTGGTGTTTGTGTTAACCAACTAAAATTATTTTTGCACTTTTCCTTTAAAATTTTGCAAAAGATAGTTTAGTCATCGAGTCTTTTACACTGTAATGGTAGCATAAGACTAATTGGTATAATTTGTGTGGTCTTTATATGAGATATTTCCATCACTTGAGTGTGTAACCATGCTAAGAACTAGTATAAATACATTCCATTCTTGATATGGTAAGATTCTTGGACAAGAAGGCTAAGATGATAGAGGACTACTACCTTAATTTTTTGTTGCTAATTCTCCTAATGAACAGGCCAACACCAACATGTCTTTGGTTTTACTGAATGTTCTTGATGGTTATGGGCCTTTCCATTTTTCCATGAAAGTCTAGTCCATTATGCTTGGCCTCTGTGTAGCTATAATGGTGTTTATAATTCCTTGAATTTCCTAATCCTTCTTCATCATAGCCCATTTGCTTTAGGATCTTCAAACTAATGCCTCTGGTATGCTTTTTTGAAGTCACCAATATTACAGAAATTTCTACGAAAATTGAGCTTAAAAAGGTGGTTATAGTCATGGTGTTGGATTTAGCAATGGAAAGGAAGGTGGTATTGCTTCCTCGTAGTCTTGAACAACTGCCTGGAGCCTTTCCAAGGCCACCTCCTTCTCCACTACCCCTTGTTGCAATTGTACCATCATTTGAGTGAACCCACTTTCTTGCCAACTATGCATCTAGATGACCACCTCACCAAGGCATAAAAGCTTCACTTTGTGCTTATCCCAATAAACAATGACTGTAATGAGAAAATCTTGACATTCATCAAAACTTCCTCTTTAGTAATGGAAATAGCTTGCTAGAGGTCTCAAAGTGATTCTCCATCTTTTTCATCCTCCGGTTGAACATTTGGACCTTCTCTTTTAACTGCTTGTTCTCTTCTGTAGTCTCAAAATTGTTGTCTCTTAAGTCTTCCAATATTTCTCTACCTGCTTTGCCCATGTTCATGCCTGCAATGTTCTCTTCATAGTTTTAGCAGTTGATTCACAGTCAAGGATGTAGCTGCTCCTATACTTTATGATCCATAAATGGAATTTTAGTCCACTTACCAACACAGATTCATTGTGGAAGTTGTAAATATGTTCTCTATCTCGATGTTGGATAGAGGACACTATATTTAGAGAGGCTATTGGGCCTTTTCCCTCTGCATTGTATAATAATATCTACTGTCTTTTCCCTCTGATAGTTAGTGAATATCATCCAGGACGCTAAAGAAATAAATTTCACATCACCTAGCTGAGATTTTGGGTCCCACACATTCATAGCAAGTAGTATTAAATTATCCATATAAAATTATACCATCTTATCCCTATCTTGAATGTTACACCTATGGAAAAAAAACAATGAATGTTTTGATGTTTTGGAAAGGAGGGGATCCCTGTTGGGCTAGTACTCTAGTATAAAATTAGAACCCTCAGTATTTGAAGAATATAGAGTATGTTTTTAATGGATTTCTAGAGTGTGTCTACTAATTTTTCCAACCTTTCTTTCGATCATCCAAATGCATTTCTTGAAAATTTTTTAGTCACCTTATTGATGCCTAAGAAGCTGCATCAATAGACATCAAGAAATGTATTGATCCCCTTAATGTTATCTATCTCTCCATTATCAATGATCTGGAAACTACTTGCAATGGAAAATAATTGATGTACCCTAGGGTTAAAACCTAGAAATTTATTTCGGCAATAAAATATACTTAATAATAGTTGAAAATTTTCTATTTTTACCCCAGAAAACTGATGATAAATATTTTTGAAGATGCTTATAAAATAATACGTTTAATTGTTTGCATGAGTTCATATATTATAAATGCCAAAAATGTTTCTATTTCTACATATTCAAATTATTGCAGCTTTAACTGCAATATGATTGTTTATTCTTTGCTACTCTTTTGCATATTACTCTGTGTAATATAAATTGAATTTTCTTAAAAATATGCTTGAGAATTAAATTTTTCTTTACCTTGGCATGCAGGAACATCAAGATGTAGGAAATCCAGTCCTAGAAGTTGAATGCAATTGTGTGACCTTCAAAATACCCAACGATAGTAGTCTCAGAAAATTTGAAAGCCGTTGAGGTGTGATATTTTACATTATTACAGTTAGTATGAGGTCTGGAAATTCATTGAATTTGTAGATAAGTGAATGTAGCATTGTTCTAAATTTCAGTTAATGAACTGAAATTATTTGTGCACTTTTCCTTTAAAATTTTGCAAAATATATTTGAGCCATGGAGTCTTTTACACTGTAATGGTAGCATAAGACTAATTGGTATAATTTGTGTGATTATCATATATAGTTGGTCTTTATATGAGATATTTCCATCACTTGAGTGTGTAACCATGCTAAGCACTAGTACAATGACTTTCCATTCTTGATATGGTAAGATTATTGGACAAGAAGGCTAAGATGATAGTGGACTACTACCTTCATTTGTTGTTGCTACTTCTCCTGATGAATAGGCCAACACCAACATGTCTTTGGTTTTACAGAATGGTCTTGATGGTGATGGGCCTTTCCATTTTTCCATCAACGTCTAGTCCATTATGCTTGGCCTTTGTGTAGCTATAATGGAGTTTAGAATTCCTTGAATTTCCTAATCCTTGTTCATCATAGCCCATTTTCTTTAGGACCTTGGAACTAATGCCAATAGTATGCTTTTTCAACATCACCAATCTGCACTAGAGAAATGTCTTTGGAAAGTGAGCTTAAAAAGGTGGATTTAGTCATGGGGTTGGATTTAGCTATGGCAAGGAAGGTGGTATTGCTTCCACGTAGTATTGGACAACTGCTTGGAGAATTTCCAAGGCCACCTCCTTCTCCACTTACTCTTGTTGTAGTTGTACCATCGTTTGAGTGAACCCTCTTTGTTGCCAACTATCCATCTACATGACCACCTCACCAAGGCATACAAGCTTCACTCTGTGCTTATCCCAATCGAAAATGAATGTAATGAGAGAATATTGAAATTCATCAAAACTTCCTCTTTAGTAATGGAAATAGTTTTGTAGAGATCTCAAAGTGGTTCTCCATCTTTTCCATCCTCCGGTTGAAAATTTGGACCTTCTATTTCAAGTGTTTCTTCTCTTCTCGAGTCTCAACATCATTGTCTCTTAATTCTTCTAATATTTCTCTGCCTGCTTTGCCCATGTCTAGGCCTGCAATGTTCTCTTCATAGTTTTAGCAGCTGAGTCACAGTCAAGGATGCAACTGCTCCTATACGTTATGATCCATAAATGGACTTGTAGTCCACTTACCAACACAGATTCATTGTGGAAGTTGTAAATTTGTTATCTATCTCAATGTTGGATAGAGGACTCTGTATTTGGAGAGGCTATTACATCTTTTCCCTCTGCATTGTACAAGGGTCTCTACTTTCTTTTCCCTTTGATAGTTAGTGACTATCATCCAAGATGGTAAAGAAATAAATTACACGTCACCTAGCTGAGATTTTGGGTCTCGCACATTCATAGCAAGCAGTATTAAATTATCCATATAAAAGTCTGCCATCTTATCCCTATCTTGAATGTTACACCTAAGGAAAAAATCAATGAATGTTTTGATGTTTTGGAAAGGAGGGGATCCTTGTTGGGCTAATACTCTAGTCTAAAATTGGCACCATAAGCATTTTACGAATAGAGAGTATGTTTTTATTGGATGTCTAGAGTGTGTATACTATTTTTTCCAACCTTGCTTTTGATCATCCAAATACATTTCTTGAAAAAAATTTAGCCACCTTATTGATGCCTGTGAAACCGCCCCCAATAAGCCAATTTGTGAAGAAGGTAATGATCCCATATCTGTTGAAATAGACCTCAGAAACTTGATGGAAAGTGTCCAACCTCATAGGATGAGCATTGATATTTCAATTCACTGGGTTGAGTCATAGTCCGATTGCAGTAGATATAGGGATCTCAAATTGTTAGGCTCCAAATATGTAGCGACAACTCTCTGTAGGAAAACTCTCTATAGGGACAATTCTCTGATAGGATTGGTAGAATTGGGGTCACCCTCCCCACTGAGGATGAATATCCTTGTCTTGTAGTTCATATTATGTTTCATCTTATTGTATAATAACAATGTCTAGTATTTTTCTTTATGCTTCAAACTTGAGCATTGACAGATAAATAGGATGGGCCAATGGAATTTATAACTTCGCCAGTTTTGATATAAGGTAGAGGTATGAAGATTTCCCGTGAGAGAGGATATTATAAGTAGAGGAAGGTCTCAACTTGGAATTACAAAGTGATTGCATCCATCTAGAATTCAAAGAATTAAAATTTTTTCTTGTCACTGCATTACAAAGTGTTTACATCCATATATAATTTGAAAATCATAAATCTTTCCTTGTCACTTATTTCCCCAGTTAGGTGGGACAATCTGGAAGTATGAGGTGTTTCTCTTAAGGGCTTCTGTTCAAGGTAGAATTTGAAGAATTATAGATCTTTTATTGTTGCTTGCTGCCCCAAATAGATGCAACAATTGAGAAGTATGAAGTGATCCTCTTGAGGGCATGTGGTTAGGTTGATACAATTACACATCGATCTTTTTGTCTGAATACTTCCCTTATGAGGAGAGAAAGGTATGATGTTTCAGCGTTGTAGAAAAGGTGGAAAGGGAGCATCCCAAGTCATGAATGTGTGAATCAATTTCTCTTTCATTAGGGTAGTAGAAAAACTTGGAAAGGGAGCTTTCCAAGTCATGAATAGGTGAATCTATCTCTTGAGATTGGGCATTGAAATATGGGATGCTCTGTCAATGACCTAAGTGGAAAATCTTGTTTTGCTACAGGATGTGGTGATTTGTGTCAATCCAGAGTCTTTGAGAGCCAACTTGAAACTTGTGGAGCGATAAAAAGGTGTCTTTGTAACTCCTAATTACCTCACATTAATTGTCAACCCAGGGACGACTTTTTGTTTCAAGAGTGTACTCAGTCTGAGGCGGCTATTTACTCAAGAGTAATGTTTGTGAAGATGTAGTATAGAAATACAAATGCATAAATAATAAATGCTTGAAAAGAAATCTGCTTGAAAAGAAATCTAATTACAAATGACAGAAATGTAAAGACTACACTACAGCAACCTTGCTAGACATCGATTAGGGATGCAGTAGTAATAACTCTTTTCCCTAGAAATCGATGTGAGATGACCAAATCTGGGGATCTGGAATGATTAGCTTTTCCCTCTACAGTTTAGAGATCTCAAAGCAAGTGAAAACAACTCAAAGGAAATGAAATCTAAAACGCAAACTGGAAAGGAACAACAATCTAAAAGCAATGAACAGTAATTGAATAGCAGCGTAAAATAAACAGTGAATTTAATTCATAACCAAGAAAACTAGATTTCTACTCTTTAATCCTGTCGACAGCCACGCAACAATCAACTATCGTAATTCATAAACAAAAGGAACAACAACTGGAATTAGATACAGAAAAAACAACATTTTATAACAATTGAATCATGAATCATGCTTCTTGTAAAGAATGGAATAACAATGACTCTGTATTTGATCCAATTAGCAATAACTCAATTCTTTAATTGTAATAAATGAACTTCACACAACAGAAATAAACTAATAGAAGTACAAACAGCAGATCGCTCCACCAGGGCCGGGCCCTCAACCACCGGTGAAGCGTTGCTGTGCTTTACTCCAGCGCTTGAGAAATGGAACAACAGTGAACTCTTTTATTAATCAGGCATTAATAATGTTTACAAACATCTCACACTCTCTTAACAAGAGCCGATGCACAATTCTGCAAATTACAATAAGAAAAGTCTCTCCATCCCCCTCATACACAATACATGCTTCTCCTTTTATAATCAGAAGGTGGAGAAATTAAATAGCAAATAGGATCTCTAATAATAATATTGAATTTCTTCCAACCAATTGATCAACAATAAAATAGATTTACATCCCTCTTTCAACAACAACAAGTCGAATTTGGCTTTGTAGCTGAGATTTGGAGGACGGCCGCAACCACATATCTGAGAAAATCGTGCTCAAAGAACCCTGCATTTCTCTCAGTACAAGCCGAATTTGGGCAAACCGTTCTTTACTAAAGTTAATTGGGTCCGTTCTGAACAAAACCCATGTTCCTGATTTTCCAGATTCGTCTTCATTTGCTCAGAATCTCAACCGCAAAACTGTCACTCCTTATTCCAGCGCATTTCTGAGTTGGCACTTTTAATGATCAAATCTTCAATCCGGAAATTATCTTGGAGGCTAAAAATGGTGAATAATGTTATAACCAACTTATTAAAACTATCATTGATAAAATAATTCATAATCATCAATTTATTAGAAATAAAGGAGAATAAATAATATTCATTCATAAGAGCATAAATTATTATAAAATGGATTTAAATAATAAATTATAATAAATGACGTGATGAAGAATGGTAGAAATGGGTGGAATAAGCATTCACAAGTGATAATAATAATGGCATATTAACGGCCCAACATACCCCCACACTCAATATGTTGCATGTCCTCATGCAACGAAAACTGAATATATTGCATGTCCTCATGCAACCTAAAGACAAAAACCCATGTGTTAACCAAGCAATAAAAAATATGTTCATCTCAGCTCATGAAATGGATAGAACAAATGAATTCTTCCTTAATTAATGAATATTCACTTTTAGTAATCTTGATGAAGACATAACAATTTTTATATTGACATTCAACTATATGTATATATGAAGTTGCAACAAAATATGATATAAGTAACAGCAAACTTTATTAACCATTTTCTCAAAAACTACAAACCAACTTTTGTTGAAATTTGGCAAGTAAATTTATAATATATGAATGCCTTTATGATCCAAAAATCAGACTGTTTTGATGCATGGATCATGAGATATAAACAAAATGACTGTAGCTGAGAGTGCATGATTTCCGAAATTTTATGAACCAATATTTCTTGAAATTGTCTGGGTTTGTATTAATGATACGTCTGTGTTTTCCAAAAATCACAAGAATTGAGTTCATATTATGGAAATCAATTTCTGCATTGTGTAAAAATGAAATTGTATGCCTTAAATGAGAAAGAAAATTGAAAACATCCATCATGCGTAGCAATTCCTCCCCCTCTCTGAAAAATTAGCATGCCCTCATGCAATGCTAGAAAACAATTAGAGGTGGTTGCTACCATCTGTTGAATTCTATGCTTGGTGTAAAACAACATGGAATAATGGAGGTGTTGAGAATGAATAAGAATAGCAATGGATGATAAATAAGATGAATAACATGGTCATAAGAAAGAAATGAATGAAAGCAACACTCCCCCATACTCGAAAATGATATGCTGCTGAAAAAGGGAAAGTGGTAAAGATGTGGAATGAAGGATGATAAATAATGATCAAAATGGATTTTCATGAAATTCTCCTAAATTCGTAATAAATCAGAAAATTATGTGATTTTACCTCAAGTTTTACCTCCAAAAATGTGGAATGACATATATATACTGGCAGTTGTTGAAGCTGATGTAGGCAGAGTTGGTGCTGAAAGTGATGCAAAAGGTGGAATCCAGGTAAGCACATCATGTCTGAAGAATTGTTCACGTTCGCGAGTTGCTCGAGCCTCTTCTGTTAGTTGCAATACTGTAGTCATGCTATGAATAGAATTCTGCCCATACTTGTTGTTTTCCTGCAAACAAAGCACTATTTGGCATACAATGTTCTTGAATCCATAGTGTAAGCAATAGATAAGATGCATGCAAAAATTTCAATCAGAAAAACTTATCAAATCAACAAGTTATGGCAGAGTGAAGTAATCATATCACATGCAATCCCATAATGCAGACATTCCCCCTTCCAATTGGAAAAGGAATTCCATGACCATAAAGCCTATGAAAGGTGTTATGCTGACGGCAAGGCACGGGAATGAAAAATATATCAGTAAATGAAGCAGAGTACACATATCAATGATAGGACAACGAGAGTTATGATTATAATGAGAGCAGAGTGTGTAAAGATAGTTATGAATAAGAGATAGGACGCTTTGGATTGATGATAAGTTACGAAAAAGAGAAAAAGAACAACAATATGCCAAAAATATGCTTTACTGATAGTATGCTAGCTGAAAATGATGCGATTGATCATAAAACAATTTCTCATGCATAAAGGTTCAAAATAGGGAAAAAAAGTAAGGAAATAACTTCTCTGATAAAAATAAAAAATAAGAAAAGGGTATTATAGTAATAATTGACGATAAGATATAACTTCAATACCATAAGCAGAGCCTCTGCTGCCAGCAGGCGTCCATAGCCTCGGCAGGGTTTCTTTTTAACCCATATGAGCCAGGATCCTCAATTTATAAATGGAGAGTTACAGTGTTGTTCTACAGAAGAGATCAATGTGCTGGCGTGGTAACCAGATAACCACACTGCCATTCACTGGGATGTAGCAAAAGTGATCAGGCCGGCTCGTGATGAGACCTCCTGTTCCAAGGATACTTTGACTATCCAATGGATCATAACCCTGGTGTGGTGGCCATAATGGGAATGTCACTTTCTTACAACCTTATGAACATGGTAGGCTGGCTCGTAATGAGACCCCCTATCCTCCATCTGTGAACAAAATTTTGTTGTTATTACACAATTTTATGATAAAAAGAGGGAGGCTCAGCACTCCTTAAGAGCAGGGATGGTGGAAGAAGTGGAACATGTCAATAGAAAAAAAAAAAAAAAATATACCCATAATCTCATTTATTACAGACAAAGAAGATTATAGCCAGGAAGGGTGGAACCAGCATGGTATTAAGATGATCAATCAATATCATGTTCAACAGAAAACAATGCAGTAAAGTAGTATATAAACAATTGTGTCCCTTTTGAAAATAATCTATCATCAAGGAGCTGTCCTGTTAAAGATCATAACATGAATGATATTAACTTGCTTCAATAGAATCCATAATTCTTGTCCTCATAAAAGTAGTGTACTTCATGCCATGAAAGGGAATCAGTGAAATGTGGTTGAGATGAACTAGGAATAATCCCACAAGAGGAAGGAAGGGTTGCTCCCAAAGTGTTGCTTCTTTGAAGGAACAACAAAAACACTCAAAAAAAGTGTTGTTCCTTGTAGGGAACAACAAAGGAAATGCACACAAAAAAACAAAAATACACACAAAAAAAGTGTGAAAATGCAAAAATGGACAGTCATACAATGCAAACATGCAAAAAAAAAATTAGCTGTTCACGGTATTGATGCTGAGGATGAGTTACACTTTGAATGAAGCAATACCTGAAACACAAAATATAAGAGAAATTAGAAAAGAAACAACATTTTAAAAAAATAATATGTAAATAAATAAATTAAGTTACAACAGCTATGATGTTATGTCAAAAAAAATGATTTATTCGAAAAATGTTTTGGCAGCAAAGACATGACATGAATCTTCAAATGGAAATCAATTCTTCATTTGTTCTATTATGAATCCGTTGGGTAATGAGTTGGATGAAATTCCTTTGTTTTATTAAAATTTGTTTCAAGAATCACTCGTCCATAAATTGACCTTCTTTATTTTCCCAAGACCTGCAAAAAACGAGTGTCTACATGCAAGAAAACATTAAATCATGGAGAAAGAGAGGTGCGCGGGCTCCCCTAATCCAAGAATTATGCAAAAAACTAACAAGTAGTTACTCTGTAAAACAAATCCACGGAGAAAATAACAAAGTAAAATTTATTTGTTACATGCGGGAGAGCAGTGGCCAATCATGCTAACCTGCAGTGTTTTAGTCACAACTTATTTGTTTTTCGTCCAAATTGAGTGATTCCAAAGCCAAATGAGAGCTAATTCAAATTTTAATCTCCAATAGCAAGAGGTTTTAAAAATTCAATGACATGATATGTCAATTTTACTTAGAACAACCTGCATAACAGAGTCATTTTCGCTTACCCCACTTAGAACAACAGTGAATGTTTTAAGCATAGATTCTTCGTTTGATGTTGGATTTGAATGATTCAAATTGGAAATGAAATTAGATTCATTTATTTATCTCCAATAGAAACAGGTTTTGAAGAAAAGAAGAATTGATAGGTGAAATACTGTAAGGAACATCCGGAAAAACAGAGTTTTAAGGGTGCTGATTTACGATAGACAGTCAGTATTTTGATCATAACTTCCCCATACGATATCAAAAATGAGTGATTCCAATTGCATTGTAAACTATATTCATAGGGGAATCTACCATAGAAACAGGTTTTAAAAATTCATTCATTTAGGCCTCCAAAAACTGACTGTCCCAACTCTGTTCCTGAGCTGCCCCTTAGACATCCGGTCAATGTTTTGGTTCTAACTTTTTCGTTTCAAATCCAAATTGACTGATTCAAATTGGGTTAGAAAGTAGACATCAAGGGCTACCTAGGGTAGAAATAGGTTTTAAAAATATTTATTTTTGGTCCCTCAAAACATGACTGTCCCGACTGTTTTTCCAGAAAGTTCATCAAGCCCGCAAGCCAAAAAAATGATATTCAAGCATTTTTTTGAAATTGGTGATAAAAAATGAATATAAGTGTTTATATAATTGTTATTTGCAATATAATTCATCTACATACACAAATAAATTAAAAAATTATCACCAATATTGATTTGCATAGCATGTTGCAACAAAAAACAACTAGTTTTACATAAAAAACAAAATGCATTTATTTATTCCCTTATTTATTTTATGTTCTATACTAACCTATTTTGATTTGAAAAATGAATATGAATACGTATATGAGTACTTCCAGTGGAGCCATTTTCGAAATAAGGCTTCATGTATACACATACCCAAATTTGAAAAATACATGTTGATAAAAATTAGGGTATGAGAAGCCAACTTCCCTTGAAAAGATGGAGTCAAAAATTGTTGAAGTGTGGAGAAATGTTGCAAACAAGTGATGGAGTGAAACCAATCTTCAATATATCCTTTATTTTCTTGATTTCCCATCATATCATGAGGTTCTTGAGCTTTTAAAATGGTTTGTTGATGCAAACTAGAAGTAAGCTTATTTTCTTCCATAACTTCTACAATTTTTGAATTTGAAACATTCTGAATCTCATTGTAAGTTTTCTCTAATGGCGCATGTGAGATAGAATGGGTAGGAAGGGTGGGTAAATTTGGCAGTTCAACACTGTAAGTATGTTGTACTGGTTTATTGCAGTGAGGGTGTGGAATTAGTTGAGCAGGAAAATGTGTAAGGAATGGAGCATTGTGATGATGTGGTTGGTTGGGTTGAGTGGATAAATTTGATATGCAAGCAGGATGTTGTGGAAGAGCTGGTGGAGAATATGGAGAATGTGCTTGTGCTACAAGATGAGGGAGAGTAGTCATGCAATCATAAGGTGAACCGTGCCAAACTTGTAGACAAGATTGGTGGCGGTTATATTGCGATTCGCATGGCTGCTCTAACATGTGAGTATTCCATAATGGATTATGCAAGTAAGAGAATGGAGAAGAAGTGTTTTGAACCATACCTGTTGACCTTGTTCTAGCTTCCTTATCTCTTTGATATGCTACTTCCATCCTAGATAAGGAAGAGTGAGTATCTATGGGCTGCTCCTTTCGGTCATGAGGGAAAAACACTTCATCCAATTCTTCATTTTTATGAACCTGCAAAACGTCCAATTTTGAGCTTAGAGAGCTAATAAAATCAACTTTAAAATTTTCAAATAAATCATTGATTTCAGCTCTTATGTCTCCTATTCTTGTAGCAGATTTGGAAAAGAAAGAACAAACATCTCTAGAATTCTTACCAGCCTTGGAGATTCCTCTTTAATACCTTATGCACAACTCACAAACATCATCATATGATAACTGAAAAACATCACCTTTTCCTATCAGATTTAAGAGTTCTAAAAATTCATCTTTGATTCCTTTAAGAATGAGTGTTTTTTAGATCTCTTTCTCCAAATGCTTATATTTTGATTTTTGAAGGTTGTATTGAAATCGATTTACATAGTCCTCCAAACTTTCATCTTCCCCTTGTTTCATACTGAAAATATCTTCATTGGATTTGCAATAGTCTTGGTACTTCTTCAAGAATATGTTCTTCATGTCCTCCCATGATTGGATGCAATTCCCACCTAGGCTCATGAACCATCGGAGAGCTGCTCCTTTTAGAGTAAGAGGAAACACTTTCAATCTTTGATCATTAGTACAATAATCATATCCTCTACAAAGTATTTTGAACTCAAATAAGAATGTATCTGGATCTTCATTTGCTAAACCATGAAAATTTGGTAAAGATGGGAGAATTATGTGCATTTGTGTCACTCCTCCTAGATCTTTGATAGGAAATTCAAAAGTAGAAACGTGAGCCATTTCTTACCATAATATAAGATGTTCTTCATGTGTTTCTTCGAGGCTCCTTCTTCAAATGTTCCTGTCAATCGGTTAGTGAAATGGGTGGTGCTTACATCACCACTTGAATGAAATCATGTGATTTATTTTTCAAAATTTCTATTTTTCCCTAGTCACTCACACAAAAATTCAAACATCTATTTCTACCCAACAAAGCAACAACAAATCTGTTAGGAAAGCGGACAGTGGAGCAGGGCTTTTACATGCTCCGCACGTAGGTTCTTACCTTCCGTTTTTAAGATCCAATTCTTCCCTAGCAGGCACTCATCAGATTCACACTACTCTTTAGAAATGGCTACACTCTCCCCGGCAACGGCGCCAAAATGTGGAGTGATAAAAAGGTGTCTTTGTAACTCCTAATTACCTCACATTAATTGTCAACCCAGGGACGACTTTTTTTTTCAAGAGTGTACTCAGTCTGAGGCGGCTATTTACTCAAGAGTAATGTTTGTGAAGATGTATTATAGAAATACAAATGCAGAAATAATAAATGCTTGAAAAGAAATCTGCTTGAAAAGAAATCTAATTACAAATGACAGAAATGTAAAGACTACACTACAACAACCTTGCTAGACATTGATTAGGGATGCAGTAGTAATAACTCTTTCCCCTAGAAATCGATGTGAGATGACCAAATCTGGGGACCTGGAATGATTAGCTCTGCCCTCTACAGTTTAGAGATCTCGAAGCAAGTGAAAACAACTCAAAGGAAATGAAATCTAAAACGCAAACTGGAAAGGAACAACAATCTAAAAGCAATGAACAGGAATTGAATAGCAGCGTAAAATAAACAGTGAATTCAATTCATAACCAAGCAAACTAGATTTCTACTCTTTAATCCTGTCGACAGCCACGCAACAATCAACTATCGTAATTCATAAACAAAAGGAACAACAACTGGAATTAGATACGGAAAAACAACATTTTATAACGATTGAATCATGAATCATGCTTCTTGTAAAGAATGGAATAACAATGACTCTGTATTTGATCCAATTAGCAATAACTCAATTCTTTAATTGTAATAAACGAACTTCACACAACAGAAATAACCTAATAGAAATACAAACAGCAGATCGCTCCACCAGGGCCGGGCCCTCAACCACCGGTGAAGCGTTGCTGTGCTTTACTCCAGCGCTTGAGAAATGGAACAACAATGAACTCCTTTATTAATCAGGCATTAATAATGTTTACAAACAGCTCACACTCTCTTAACAAGAGCCGATGCACAATTCTGCAAATTACAATAAGAAAATTCTCTCCATCCCCCTCATACACAACACATGCTTCTCCTTTTATAATCAGAAGGTGGAGAAATTAAATAGCAAATAGGATCTCTAATAATAATATTGAATTTCTTCCAACCAATTGATCAACAATAAAATAGATTTACATCCCTCTTTCAACAACAGGAAGTCGAATTTGGCTTTGTAGCTGAGATTTGGAGGACGGCCGCAACCACAGATCTGAGAAAATCGTGCTCAAAGAACCCTGCGTTTCTCTCAGTACAAGACAAATTTGGGCAAACCGTTCTTTATGAAAGTTAATTGGGTCCGTTCTGAACAAAACCCATGTTCCGGATTTTCTAGATTCGTCTTCATTTGTTCAGAATCTCAACCGCAAAACTATCACTCCTTATTCCAGCGCATTTCTGAGTTGGCACTTTTAATGATCAAATCTTCAATCTGGAAATTATCTTGGAGGCTAAAAATGGTGAATAATGTTATAACCAACTTATTAAAACTATCATTGATAAAATCATGCATAATCATCAATTTATTAGAAATAAAGGAGAATAAATAATATTCATTCATAAGAGCATAAATCATTATAAAATGGATTTAAATAATAAATTATAATAAATGACGTGATGAAGAATGGTAGAAATGGGTGGAATAAGCATTCACAAGTGGTAATAATAATGGCATATTAACGGCCCAACAAAACTAAGGTCATGTATCTAGTCCTTGTGTATGGAGGTTGGATCATAATGATATCTTTCAACTCCAGAAAGTGATTTACCAATAATACTTGAACTATCTCTTCAGTAATACTTTACCAATTCCTAAATAATTTATCCAATACTACTCCAACAATGCATCACATACCACTCTAAGATTTAATTCAACAAATTTTTCTAGAGGTGCCACAAATGGCCTCTAAGATAATTCAAATGAGATTTAATGGATTGGTTACAAAGTCTTCAATGGTATTCTGGACATATCTTCCAATATACTTAGGTCAAGGATCAAGTATATTTTAAGATCTGTTATAGATCATATCCCAAATTATACAAAGATTTCCATAGGTCATTCTTCTCATCATCAAGGTATTTATCTTATATACATTTTACAAATCCAAGAATAGTTGCCAATATCTACTACCAGGAGGCTACTTCAAGGGATTTCAATTTTGCTCGAATGAGGCTTCTTCAATAGCACTTCAATTCTTCAACAAGATCTTTAGCAATGCTTCAAACAAGGCCTTCTATGAATGCTCCAAGAATGTCTTCTCTTATAAAAATGGATTTCACTTGTCAAATCACTTAGTATCCAATCTCCAATGTAGCAACTCGTAAAATCCTTTTTTGAACTAGTTCTTCACTTTATCCCCTATCTAGCACTCATGTTCATTAGCTAAGACTCCAACCTCTTTAGGATCATATAATACCAGTGTGAATTATTGAGTCTATGCTGCCCTAAAACAAATAATAAATAGAAATAATAATCCTTTCTCAACATCATCACAATCTTAAGAAAACAAATTATTTTTTCTCCCTCTTCCACATGTGATGCAATAATTTTTCACACGTAAATTCAACCTTAGGATTTGAGATCTTTCTCACAAATTTTTGGTCTACTTTCTCAAATATAATCCACAGGGTCTTGGCCCCTTCGAGATACCTTTAACTCCATGTAAGAAATTGTTTCGCTTAATTTTCACAGAAATTACTTCATACTTTTGGTCTTATGCCTCAGAGATGAATCACAAAGACTTCAATATTTTTAGTACAGAGATGGATCACAGATAATTTTGGTCCTTTAGAAGATATGCCACAAAATAATCTTGTTTCTAATCTTAGTCCTTATTCATGGTCTTCTTTTCACTTTATTTTCTTATCTTCTTCTTAATTTTTGGACAAGTGAAGGCTGAAATGGAGGACAGTTCAACCTCTATTTATACTCGTTTGAAATTATTGAACTATCATGTATTTTTGAGGAGGAAAATATATCTTTAGTGGAGGAGCCAACCTGTCTATGTTGGAGCTAACCTATACAGGTCTAAAATGGGCTTCAAATTTGGTTCTTTGATCTGTCTTATTCCATTCTTAACAAATTGCAAGAGAAAGTAAACCATTAGGTGGAAAAAAGTACCCAATGCATTAATTTTCCATCACATTACACATTTTTTATTTGTTGACATATGTGAGCTCCAAGCAATGTGTTGGTATTTATAACAAACACTTTGATAAAATATGGTTATAGTGCATCCAAAATATACTTTTATGTTTCAACAACGTCTCTTTAAGTCTTTGTACAAATTTTGATTAAAAACAAGTTAAAAATTTCCTTAAATTTTCTTCACAATCCTTTTGTTTGGCATGTAAGGGGTTTTATGGTTCCATAAATAATGTTGGATCCAGGTGGAAACCTCACTGCAGGTCAGCTTTACTTCAACAAATTCTTCTATAGGTTGTATAGATTGCCTCCAAGATAGTTCAAATAAGCTTCAATGGATTTATTCAGAAGTATTCAATGGTATGTTTGACATATCTTCCAATGTACTTAGGTCAAGAATATAATCTATTTCAATTAGTCTCCAAAGTTTGCTAAAGAAAAACAAGATCTGCTACATATCATATCCCACATTCTGTCTCAGATTGTCATAGGTCAAGTTTCTCATCATCAAGAGATTTATCATAGATACATTTTATTGCTCCAAAATGGGTTATCAAGATCTGTTACCAAGAGGCTACTTCAATGGATTTCAATTCTGCTTAAATGAGGCTTCTTCAACAGGGCTTCAATTATTCAACAAGATCTTCATCAATTCTTCAAACAAGGTCTTCTATGAATGCTCCAAGAATGTCTTCTCATATAACAATATATTTCACTCCTCAAATCACTTAGTATCCAATCTCCAATTTAGCATCTCCTAACTTCCTTCGTTGAACTAGCTCATCAATCTGTCCCCTACCTTGCACTTGTTTCCATAAACTGAGATTGGAAAATATTTCAAAACATATAACACTAGTGCACATTTATGAGGCTCTACCACCCTAACAAAAAGAGTAAATAAAACTAGTAGTGTCTTCTTAATATGGTGACAATATTAAGAAAACAAAAATGTAGAATCCTCTTCCATAAGTGATCCTCTTCCATAAATTTAGATTCATATCATATCTGTGTGTTTATGAGCTACAAATTGTGATGCTCATATATCTTAATTGCTAGGGGCTAGATTTTATGGGTAACTACTATGTCAAGGATGCTCAAACTTGCTGCAAGTTTCATGTCCACATCATAGACAATTTAGTTCTTGGTGTGTAGCTCCAAGACACTCTTTAGATTAAGAATCCTTTGTTTTATTTTAGAAAATTGTTTATGGGAGTTTTAAATTGCTAATATCAAGTGATGAGGTTATCAATATGATGTGGTAGAAATCAGTTTTAGTGGGACAGTGTGGGTTTACATGAGAAATCTTAGTGAAGGGTAATTTGTGAAGGCTGGATTGAGATCTTGCGTTTTAAACATTGAGTTTCATTTATGTTTTTGGTTGCATTATGTGTATTTCTAGGCTGGCTGCAATGAATTTATTTTAGATTATATAGATTGCACTATTTTTGATGCCTTGTGATTCATCGAGATCATAGGGGTGCTAAGTTGTTTGGGCCTGTTTGGAAGGTTGTTTTGTGTGCTTTGAACCACTATGAAATTAGGTCAGGGGTTGGGTAGTGTTTCTGTTATAGTTTTTATACTATTTTATTTGTGGTCTGTCATGAATTTGATTGCGTCTTTCTTCTCTTTTCTTGCATTTTGATAAGTTATATGGATGTAGATCCTCTCCCAGAGATGGTCTTATGTGAGCCACAGATGTCATGATTGTCGATAAGGTTACTGTTGTGTGTGGATATGGAGATGTTGGAAAGCCATTCTGTGCTGTGAAACCTCTTATGGAAGCCCTTACTGAGGATGTACTTGGCACTGCTGATATTTTTGTGAAGAATAATGCCATTGTTTGCAACATTGATTTTTTTGACAACAACTTTTACATGAAATGTTTTGAAAATTTCTCCCTTGTTGAGAAGAGTAAGCCATCACAGTACCTATCAAGGTCTTCTTCCATCACAGTACACATTCCTTGAGATGTTGTGATATCATTGGATGTATTCCTAGAGCTGGAAGACTGCACCCATTTTTTTTCCATATACGATTTTTTCCATCGGTCTTTCGACGCTTGCTATCCACTTCCAACCGTCGAACTTGCGACAAAAACTGCACGACGTCAAACTTTTGACATAGTCTGCAAGACATCGATAGAGTGACGAAAAGTCACACAATTCGGAATAGTAACAGATGTTGGACGAAATCTGACCCATCATACTTGCGACAAACTCTGTCAAACGTCGGAATAACGACAAAAATTCACAAACATCGGAAGAGAGATGGAAATTCACACACGTCGAAAGAGCGACAGAAAGTCACACACTTCAGAAGAGTGACAAAAAGTCAAACACGTTGGAATAACGACGAATAGTCACAATAGTTAGAATACCGACACTATTTTGAAAACCTGCAAAACATTAGAAGACCGATAGTTATGTATCGTTGGTAGAGCGACGGTGTGTAACGTCGGTAGAGCGATGGGTTGGCTAACGTCAAAAGAGAAATTATTTTTATAACGTCAGAATAGTGACAGTCGAGCTAACATCGAAAGAAAAACAATCGTCTGGAAACGTCAGAAAATGTGTCGCTCTTCTGACACTTTATTGAAGTGTCAGAATTGCGATTATAAGGATAATCACGTTTTTCCCCACCTCAAAGTGTCTCTCTTGGGATGCCTATGTGTCACAAGAGAGACATTTTCGCCGTAGGAAGTTGGGCCAAATGTGCTAGTGCCTAAGTGTTCTATGCCTCTATTTCTTTCTCTACTTTCTATTTCTCTGCTCTGTTTTCTTCCACTTCTCCTCCTCTTGGGCTTTCTTCTGATTATTCGCTTGTATCTTGAATAATCATACTCATTGTAACATATTGCACACTATTTCAATTAAATATTTATCAGTTTCATTTCAAATCGCTATCTTCAGTTTCAAAATTTCCTCTGATTCGTTTCTGACCTCCATAAAATTTTAACTACACTTATTCACTTTTATGAGCTCCACTCATAGCTATTTTAACAGAACGGGAATCATATGGTGAGTCTACCCAGTTTTTTCAAAGTAAGTCTTTTACTTCCTAGAAAGACTTATACACCATCAGAATTCATGAAACTATAATCTATTACAAAAAAATCAGATAAGTTCAATTACAGATCACTTAGCTCGTAAGAGAAACAAAAACACAGACGCAATGAATTCAATTCCTCATTAATCAAATAAATTGTAAAAATACAAATAAATCTGTCCACAATATAGTTTTGGCCCAATATTTCTTTACGTGGTGTTTTTATCTTCACTATCTCTCTATGCCCGTAGGCTTACATTCAAACCTCCTCTCTATGAACAATGATCATTTTTTCTACTGTTTGTGGCTTTGAGGCTATACAATAATATACAAAAGGTTTGGTAACCAATTTTTGTTCAGATTGACAGGTTTCTCAATGAAATCCCAAAAATCTTCTAAGTCCTTAATTAGATCCTAAAATATCTTCTTTATCCCTTGAGGATCTCAACATTCAACTAAATCCTAAGAATCCTCTATAAATCCATAAAATCGTGCACTACTTTCTAATCTAATATTTACAATATTTCAGAATATCTTAATCCACACCAATCACTTATCAATCACTCATGTTCTCCAACATTCGAGGACATTTACAAATATGCCTCTCATTAATTAATTAAACCCTGTTCTAAATGTCTCACATAAATCACTCAAAATATTTAAAATTAAATTAATTAAATACAACTCTCTTGAAAACGTAAGGCCCCCTAGATTCTACTAAATTTACAAAAATTTGGAACCATGATGCTCCTGCAACAATAATCATGAGAATTGTTTAATACTATAGGCCAATAAAAACTAGGCCACATGATTTTTTGCACCATTATGTTTCTCACAAGGTGTCCCCCGGTTGGTCCATTATGGCAATCACGTAATACCTTATCTAAATCATGCTCTTCGAAACACCTAAGAAGTAATCCATTATGATTCTTTGTGAAAATCACCCAACACACCAACTCGTATGATAATGATTTCAGTCTAAATTCTCCATTAACCCATTATAAAGGTATTCCCTCTTCAACTGTTCTCAAGGTGTTAGCACAAATCAGTGTACCAAGAGTTTGTAATAGTATTGGGGAAGGCTCACTTGAGATTGTACACTTTAGCTTCTTGCTCCAACCTTGAGAGATCTTCTTCTTCATTTTCATCCACTTCTTCTACTGCTAGTCACAAAATACCAACGCTCTTGATTTTGTGAACTAGCTTAATATCTAGACAATGTTCTTGCAAACCAGTCATCCATTTTTCTCTCCTTTGACTGAGATATTGCTGAAGAAGCAGTGATCTGACTTGTGGATGTAGGATAAATATAATGCAATTATTTTTCAGTAAATAGGGTCGAAGGTGCTTCATCACCTTGTATACAATACAATATTACTTTTTGACAACGAGATAGTTTAGTATGGGCCCTTGCAGACTTTAATCAAGGGTGTAGAGTAAAGCATCTTTACTAAAATTTGGATTGTATAATGTGGGTGCTTCTATGATACCTTTTTCAATATAGCAGAAGGCATCCTTTTCCAATTTATCTCCTTTATATATTGCATCTCTTCGCCATATCCTGTATTGGCTTGACAATATGACCATAGTCAGAGATGAACCTACAGAGGTAATTGGTCTTCTATAGGAAGGACTACATGGATTTCTTGTTTACTACGAAGGGAATATATTTCATTAATTTGAACCTCTCGGGGTCTACCTTAATCCCACTTTTGGGAATGAGGTGGCCTAATATATTACCCTCAGACACTGTAAAGATACTCTTCTTAGGATTGAGAGATATCCCGTACTTGCAACATCGCTCTAAAAATTTCCTCAAGTTATGTATGTGATTTGATCATTGTTTGGAAAATATTGTTAAATAATCAAGATATGCCACTATGATCTATATAATCAACCCACAGAATGTGATGTTCATAGTGAATTGGAATGTTACACCAACATTGATAAACCCAAATGGCTTTCGCCTAAATGCGAATGTGCCCCACTTGGTGTGGTAAGTAGTTTTAAGTCTATGATGCTCTGAAACCAGAACATGTTTTTATCCCTAGTATCCATCTCACAAATAAAATTTTTATTACCCTGATACTATTTGTAGCATGTCTTCCATAGATGACATGGGGTATTTCTCTTTGTATGAGGCGCAATTCAAATTTCAGAAATTGACACATAAGTCGATTTCCCCGGACTTCATTCTAATTGGGACCAAATTTGATACCCATGTTGAATGTCACACTCTGTATATGATTTGAAAATACAACAACTTTATTAACTCTTTATGAATGACAGGCTGAAGTGTTAGATGTAATTTTTTCATATTTTATTGAAATGTCTTGGCCCCTTCCTTTATCAGAATCACGTGCTAGATGATTCACATGTCATAAGTATTAAGCTCATCATATTCCCATAGGAAAACATCTTGATACTTCTTGAATAATTGGATAAATTCTTATCGCTCATGTGGTATAAAGCATGTACCAAGATTGACATACATTAGATTGTCTTCTATTCAAAAATTAATATACTCATGCAACAACATGGAACTATGGATTTTAGAATTGACAAGCCCCCAAAACTGATTCTACAGGTCATACAACATTTCCAAAGGTACCACGCCCTTTGGCATGATATTTCATTTACTTGTCCTGGCTACATCTTGCAATTTAGTCTCATGCTTGTCTTCATTTATATCTTCGTCTTTGAACATATCGACATTTTCCATGAAGCACAATATCTATTGGTCATCTTTAAAAACGCATAAATTAGTAATATTATTGGGGATGTATGGTTTATAAATAATTTCTACAGAAAAACCATCCCTTAATGGTGATAACCTAGCAACAACATTGGCTAATGCATCCACAGTTTCATTACGCATTCTTCCAACATAAATAATATTAAAAGCTTGGAAATGTGAAATAAAATGCCATACCTCCTATTGATAACTTTTAAGATGATATGACACAAAATGTATGGTATCACGTACCTACTGTACCATAATTTTTGAGTCACATATTTTCTTACGAATGCAACACTGAGGTCGATGGCTCTTTGCAAGCCCAAGATGAATGCCTCATATTCTGAATTTTTGTTTGTGTACTCAAATTCCAAGAGGCTATAGATCAAATGTTTTATCTATATCATGTCTATTACAACGAAACAGGATCTCAAGCCTTCTGGCATTTTGGAACCACCAAATTTCAAATCCCACATGTGATATGTAGAAGGACTACAAACAACACTAGTACTATTATTTCTACTACTACTACTAACCATACAAAATTTATTTTCACCAGTTGGAATAGGAAGGAGCTCCAACTATGTTTCTGGTGGAATTGGGGATGGATCTACAAGATAACACCAAAGTTGAGTTTCCAGGAAGAAATTGCTCAAAATGAGTTTTGTGAAAGGCAGTAGTTTATTTTTTTGCACAAGGGAGTGATAGGATGTTTCACGTATCACTTCTAGTTCACTTGAATATGATTCTTTCTGCCTTTATAAAAAATCCATATGTTTGACGAGTTCATATAAAAGCAGCCTTGAAAGTTTTTGGACCAATATCTATTCAAAAATACTATGTATGCCATCGATACGTACACAATTTCTATGTTTATACATTGGTGAACTCGATCATTGGATGATAAATGGATAATCACTACTTTGAGGTCACCAACCGCATGCGCAAGATCCTTGTCCAAATGAATAACATATGAATATATTTTATCCCATTTTTGTTTAATTTTGTTTGTGTTAGATAATGGAAGTACATTTAATCATGCACCAAAATGAACTAAGAAATTTTATACATTGAAATTGAAAATTTTGAATGTTAACATAAACAGGCGGTCAGGTGTATTTACTTCCATTTTTAAATATTTGAGCACTAACTCGAGGGAACCAGAGGACGTACCTAGTCCCTTTTTTGAAGAGGACCTCCCAAGTGGGTGTAAAAAGTTTTCCTAGTGGTTCGTAATATTTGTTAGCCCAAAAATTGAAATATTCACATGACCCTTCTTTATGTCCTCAACTATGTTTTAATATACAATGAGAATGATGTCCAAAGTTTTTGGGCCATGAATTGGTCTATGAGTTCTGGATTGATGATATTACTCTTATTGTCTGCGGAAGTATTTTTTGTTGGAACCAATTTCCTAGACTTACTCTAAGTGTTCTATGTTGCGTTGTCGAGTGGACTGATTTTTCTTAATAGTTTTGCTCTGAGTTTATGCTTCTTAAAATTTTCTTTACTAGCCGATCCTTTTCTTCTGAAATTTTACCTTTTGGTCTAGCTCTAGGCCAAATGATTGCTTGGAGGATTTTTCTAGGTCATGCTCTTTTGGCCTGTGAGCATGAAATTAAACACGTTTACTGCATACCCCACAATTGGAGTCTCATTGGTTGTAGTAGTTTCTTCCTTTTCTTATTCAATCTCAATATGCTCATAAACAAGTATTGCATCAAAAAAATGTGTAGCAAGAACGTTCATGGTGTGATTCCATTTTGGGCATGTTTCCTCAGAATTATATACTTGATGATAGGTACAGTATGTATCCATGCCCAAACCTTTGATATTAAACACGACATTATAGTGTTACACAGACTTCATTGCTTAGGTACTACTTCTTCCATAATTTGTAGTCCTTATGAACAAGTTGTGTCTGGGAGACTTGTTGCTCACGATGGTCTCACTTGACCTTTGTTTCACTTTTTCCATCTCATTTGAAAGAGTCTTGATGAGACGGGTCAAGCTTTCATGATCAAAATTCTTTTTTTCTTTGGCCTTTCATATAGAGGCCTGAGACCCTTTACACGTGTATTTTGAGTATTTTGTTGGTTCATCATCTATGATGACTCCAATTTTGTCCAAGTCCTTTTCAACCACAGTTTTCTCTTCACTGTTTTCCATAGATTTTATTTTCGCATTTCACTTCCCAAACTACACAATGCTTGCCAACAAGGTAGAATTGTAGTAATATATACCAATGGAGTCATGAGCTTTCATGTTTTTTGGTAATTTATTGAGAATTTTGTTAAACCTTTGTTTGAAATATCCCACTTTATGCTTTTGCTCCATCTTGAGACTACCCAATTCTTTCAATGACATGGCGGGGGTCTTGTCATCTAAAAAATTTTCAAGGAAGATTTTCTTAAATCCCCTTCAATTTTGGATGCAGTTTGAAGGAAGAGTGTGATACCATAAAACTGCTCTTCCATCTAAGGTACATGGAAATATTCTATATGGAAAATCATCATGACATGCATCAAGTGTTTGTAGATGTAGGTATAATTTATCCAAGTGGTCCTCTAACTTTACTATCTTGTCAGGGTCATGCTTCGTTTAGACATTTTCCATATGCCTTAGAATTTTATGTAGAACAGAAGGTAGTGCAAGTGGATCCTGATTCATCCACTTTATGTCTTATTCTACATTCTTTTTGTGTTCATCCTCCTCTTCTTTATCTGAATTTGATCGATGTTATTCTCCTTCCTCTTCACCACCTAACCCACGGAAATTTCCTTCTAAGAGTAAAAAATTATCTCCATCACCACCATTATAAAGTGGAGGATATTTTTCATTATCCACCTAATCTTCGAACTCTTGGAAGGTGGATAGAACCAAATATTCAATGGTAGAAACAAATATCCATATAGAGTTGGTTTTGATCTTCTTTAGAAAATATGGAAGATTGAGTACAACCATAATCAATCCAATATATTTTATAAACTAACGTGTTGTAACATGGATGGCTTGAATCTGGTTGTATGATATTTGATAAGTTTGTGCGAGATCGGGATGAGAAGTGTGACCAAATTTAGGAACATGAGAAGGGGAGGTAAAATTAATGTTTTTTCTTTGACCGAAAGATGTGATGTTGGGTTTGGTTAGCTTATCAACCATAAAATATTATTCCCGCCCTTCTAATGCTATATATGTTGATGATGTTGGACCTTCCCACGTTTATTAAATCTCCCGGATATGAAGTCCTAATTATACATCACACCATTTGGTGTAAGAGTCCCATCCACAATAAAGGCCTGATTTCCTAATTTTCAAATATATTGCTTGGCTCTAATTGTGAGCAAGAGAGAGGAGTGCATATGTACTTGTGAAAAGAAAGGTGGGTGTGCCGGGTGAGTGTTCAGTTGTAATTTTATCAAGGTTCTTCTACTATGAGAGAAACAAAGAAGTTTGCATCTAAGAGAGAGGTAATAATAAAACCCTTGATGAGACACACTTGAACTCGAAGGATCATTTGAATATCCAATGGAATAATACATAAGGGATGTGATTGTCATTACAACCAACAAATGAGAAAGTGCTACCTAATATCCTATGGAATAGTCCACAGGGATGGGATAATGATAACAACCATTACAACACATTCTCAATAGACAAGTACTAAAATAACTAAAATAGTTCAGCTACCTTAGCACATGTGAATGAAAACATGAAATACAAAGATCAATAGAATATTCTTACAAAAATTCATAATCCATGCATGAAGATTTTTTTTCCTTAAAGTCTTCTGTTATTCAGTAAAAGTTCCAAGACACATGTATACAATGAACATTGCTAGCTATAATAGTGGATCACTGGAGCCACTCCTTTCTCTGCAAAATAATTGGCTTACCCATCTAATGCTTTTTGGGTGGAGCAAAGTTAAAAATTCATTTCCTCATATAATGAAGGAGTAGATATAACCAAGGGGTGATGCTTCATCCTCCTTGTGACTTGTTGACTACCCTCAGGATTGTTTGACTTCCTATGACTTGAGAACTTACATGACTCTACATGTTCCATGTGTCTTACATTACTCTTCATATTCCATGTGCTTCGTTTGGACTTAAAATTTACTATACATTTTGAATACAATTTACATAATCCACAATATTGATGTGGCATATGACCACTCATGACTTGACATGACACGACATTGTTGATATGGAATTCTAGGTGATGTGGAAATGTCAAGCCACAGTTGTCGCTGAGAGTTGAAAGTATTCTCGAAGATGTTTTTCTTTACACCTATGCATTGCTTGGTGATAATCAATCTTCAGTGATCTCAAGTCTTGGATAGTTGTCACATACTAATGTTGCTTTTCTTTCTCCTAAATGGTTAACTTGTATATTCAACTACAAGAGTGTCTTTGAGCATGCTTCCTTCCTCCTTATTCTTCTTCAACATATTGCAATTACATGATAAGGTACATGTTCATGTAATTCACTCATTACAAGTCGACATCAATCCGAAAACCCCCTAGTCCAAGATGGTGCATTTTGATTCATAGACTAAGCCTAGAACAAGTGATATGATGGGAAGATGCACTCAATGACTACACATTTTCATAATTAAAGAATTAAAGGGAAGCAATCAACCTTGATACCTTGAAATTAGTATTTCATGCAAGGTCGAGGGAAAAAAACGCGCAGTTATAGGAGTTAGTGAGATAGGCTGAGGGAATGGGCACTAGGTTGAAATAATGCGTACTTCTAAGAGATAAGGAAATTTGGGCTACTGTGTAGCTACATAGTTCAAGCACTCAAGGAATGAGCTTGGGGATTGTGATTGTGAATTTCACATTTTAAACTACGTTAGGAGACATTATTGTACAATTTTGTAGGTCAAGGTCTGATATTTGACATAGAAAATACACATTGGAGCATTCTTAAGAGGTAGGAACTGAACATTTGATTATTTTTATGATATGAATTACCAAAGGATTTTGGGCTGAGAACCCCTACAGTACTAGAATCATACAACAACAAGATCAAGAAAATTTGCAGTCCTAATTCTTAAACTAGTAAAATGGGATGAAGAGGCCCAACCCATAGGTCTTATGATTGAATCCAATCCTGCAGGGTTCAAACCCTCTACTTCTCCTAGCGCTCAAAAACCTACAACTCACCCATGAAAAACACATATACTAGTAATAAATAAAATCATGTTCAAGATGTCTGAGTTAGATCATATAATCTTATAAAGAAAATAACATGAATTCATTCATAATAGGATCTTAACATGCATAAAGCATTAAGATAATGAACCTAAACAAGCACGACAGAGCTTCTTTATTTATGTATGTAAAGATGTGTGCAGGAATAACACCTAATTCAACCATGGCTCCAATTGAAACCATCCTCCAGATCCATCCATACCAGACCTTAAAAATATCCTTCCATAAGTATACATATGAATGTCATATAAGAGAAATGACCATCTCCATGATGGAAATAAGGGTTTCCACAATATGGGAAGTGCAGGAGCCAAAGGGATAAATCACACTTGATCATGGAATAAATGGCTATAATATCAATACCTATCTCTCTCTGCCCCTTAGGCCTTCTCACAAGGTGTGTTTATACCACCGCAAAATAGTTATTTCAGCTCGAATATAGTTAGGCCACAGGCTCTTGTAGTTAGGCTTCTGGTGTAACTCGTAAACCCAACCCCAAAAATAGGGAATTTATTATTTTTTTGTATTTAAAATTATATATGCGAGGTGGCTATAGCTGGACCCATGTGTGTACGTGATTTTGAGAGGGCAGAGTCATGTATGGAATTCAAAATATATTTTTTAGGTAAAGGACCAAGTATGAAGGGAAATGGCTGCCCAAGGCCATAACATAGAGCATCAAGTATATAGATTATGAAAATGATGATATAGCATATGCTTCCTAACATATGAGGTTATAAGGGGTACATGATGGCCGAAATGTCTTAAGAGTATAAGAAGAATCATGCAAGGACTTGGGAGGATTTCACCAGATTTTAGTCTGCCAAAAACGAATGGAAGAGATTAGAAAGCAAGTGTTGGGTCATAGAAAAGGTATTTTTTTTATCTTCATTTAAGCTTAGTTAATCATTTAATTTTGTGAATTTATCTTAGTTATTAGGAATAATCTAGAAAAAAAGGTTGTGAAAGATGAATAAAATCAATTTCCAACAAATTGTATGATTTTCACCTAAAAACAAACTTTTTCTTGCCTTTATGTGCAGAAATATTAATTAGACAGTTCTTGTTGAAACGATGGAAAAGCATCGGAAAAAGAAGGAAAAAGGATCATTTCCTTATCACATGGGCTAGCAGAAGAACAAGAGAATATAGTTAATATTACAGAGATAATTTGATTATTAGCTGTGAAATCCTCAGGAACTCCTGATCCTAAGGAGTCACTCTCATATATTAGTTTACTATTTGGTTAGATAAGGATGATGGATCAAATAGAAGAGGGATTAATTTCTAAGTTGTAACTTTCGTTTGGACATCATTATTTGTACTAAGACATAGTATTTTCACTACGATGATGTTATGCATTTGTCATTGTGATTATTGAGAAAAAGTGTGTTTCATTTATAATAGTGTTATGAGTATTCCCAACAGTTATCCTTTGGAGGCTTTGGGCCCGGTCATTGGGAGATGTTCTCCTTTTCTATATCATAATAATTTTTTTTTATCTATGTAATTGTTAATTTTTTTATCATTTCATTTCAATTTTTGTGTGATATTAGAATTCATTTGCACAATTTATCCTTGTTTGACATAAATTGTAAGATGTTGTTGCTTTCACGATTTCATATTATTCTTTACTAACTTTCTCAGACTAGTGTTACAATTGATTGTTGTTCATTTAAAATTTTTATCCAACAATTTTTTAATGCTATTCTTCATTAGAAGTTTGAATAATAAATTGATGTTAATTTCAATAATCTCTCTTTTCAGTAGATAATTGTTAAGCAGTAATTATTTGAGTGTGATTCTTGCAATTCATAAGTTAGATTCTGTTTCTTTACAAACCAATTCAGAGTAGATTAAGATTTATAATTGCTTAAATATTGTTTTTTAATTATTCCAGATTGAGCTTTGAGAATTTGAAAAATAGTTATTGCAATGATTTAGAATCATTTCTTCCTAAATTGCTTCTGATTTCACTATGCACAAACAATGCCAACACTCTTGAAACAAACAGAATAATCCTTGGTTCATAGTTAATGTAGGCATTAGGAATATTTTTTATAGTCACATTATTGCACCAACATTATGGCATCGTTGTCGAAGAGAGTGTTAAATATTTAATTCTTTTTTGAATTGGATTTTATTTATGTGAAGGACTTGGGTATTGAAAATGAGAGGTAAGAACCTGCGTGCTAACTAGTAAAATTCTTGCTCAAATCCTACTTTACAACAAATGCATATTGATTAGATAGGAATAGATGTTTCTATGAATGAGTAGGAAGAAAAAATTAGAAATAGATCCAAATCCACCTCATAAGTCCACAAAACCCAAGGGGTCAGTGACCATTGGAAGGTTGACCTTTATAAAAAAAATCATATGAAAAGCATAATATCAAGCATCTATAGGAGCTCGGATGACATTCAAAAAAATCTCTAGTGTAATCCCTCAGGCTCACTATCTGTAGCTCATGCCAAGATCCACAACAAAACCAAAGGGTCTAAACAGAGCTTTCAGGATATAGAAAGTTTTCATTTTGACCCTTCACAAGAAGGAAATTCATGCAATCTGCATGAAGGAGAGGGAGAAGCTAGTGGTGTTGTACGAGAAAATCTATAGTCACCAAAACCTGTATCTCCTAAGATCTCAGTTGAATAAAGGATACCTAATATCCTAGGTCAAGTTAGTGCCATAAGAACCCTTCCAAATCTTTCTTCCATTCCTACCCAAATCAACTTTCCAAACCAAGATATTCCTGAAGGTTGTTGGCACATCGTTGATCAAATGGTGCATAATCAATATCAGGGACAAACATTGATGTTAGAATATCCCATCGTCAACCCAGTTGCTAATTCTCCCATGAAAGGCATTACTTTTGAGAGCATCCATACTTTCCATGGTTTAACCTCAGAAGATCCTTATTCTTTCCTATTCGAATTTTACATTTTATGTACGGGGTATGATTATACCACCTATCCCCAAAAGCTTAAATTATTTCCTTCTACATTAAAGTGAGAAACTTTGTGATGGTTTATGGGGCTTGGTAGAGAAACTATTAACTCTTGGGATACAAGGAAAACATATTTTCTCACTAAATATCAAGATTAGTGTAGATTAGAGACCTGAAATATGAAATCTTTAACATGACTGAAAAATATAATGAGACTCTAGAAGAATATTTTGAACAATTTCAATATAATTTACAACAGTCTCCTTATGTTGCATTATCTAAATATGTTTTAAATGCAACTATAATAAAAGGAATGCAGGATGAATGGATAGAAACATTAAATTCAATGGTGAAAGGAGATATTTATTAGGAAAATTATGATCATATTATTCACCTGTGGATCAGTTGCTCTCGAGCCAGCATGCGTGTCAGGCCTACTCGAGGAGATATTATCGCCAAAAATAATAGTTTTTTTGGTGGAAACATAACTCGGACAAAGATCATCAATCTTGTAGAATATTTCAAAATCGATATTGTGGGCACCCTCATGAGAGAGTTGGACTTCCTACAAGCCAAATAGAAATAAGCTATAGCGGAACATAATTTATTTTTTTCCTACCCACGATGCAGAAAGAAGCACAGTTAGAGGAAAAGCATGTGGGATATGGTTCAGACTTCTGCCATTTTCACTAAGGACCGTGCCACCGAATAATTTCCATCACTTCCAAGATTAAAGACAGTTTTTAAAGAAGCATAAGAAGACACAGAAAAAATATACTTAATGAACCAACGTCGACAGTGGCAAGCCCGACCAACAGGTATGTCACTAGACCTTTCTATGTTCTCTTCTTCTCCGTCATTTAATCAACAAAAGAATTCTGCAACAACATGGCAAGGCTGATCACCTTTCTCCACTTGGAAATCTCAATCATTTCCCATGTCAGTGTGGCCAAACCAAATTTTTCTAAACATTGGTTGGCCAAATTCTACTTCTTTCTAGAAAAAAAAATTGTACCCATCCCAGTGGGTTGCCCCAACATCACAAAACCTAAGTTGGTCTTCAAATTGGTACTGACCCCTAGCGAGAGCTAATCCACCTATGGGGACAGGTCCTCAACCTTAACCCAACTTACCAACACTGTATCCATTGCAGCAAAGTCCTCAGCCTGTTATGTGCCCCCAACTGCAAGCTAAACCAAATCGAAATCGCAATAACAGACCAGCTCGACTGAAAAATATTGTTCAAAATTCATATCCTAAAATAAAATAGATGGAATGCAATGAACTTAGGCTAAGATCAGGATGCATCATCACCCCTGAGGAGAATGAAAACCAACAACAAGATGAGACCAAAACACCTTCCATAACTAAATCCTCTACTATGAATAATACAAAAATAAAACAAGGATAAGACATATTCGAGTAGCAAGATCCTGAAAAACCTATCATCACTTCTCTTTCATTCCCTAAAATATTAATAATACATTTAAACCTCTTGTTTATCAAAACTTTGATCTCTTTTGGGAGCTTAAAATTTTATGTATTAAAATTCCTCTCCTCCATGCTATACAAGACATTTCTATTTATGCTAAAATGATTAAAGAATTATGTGTGAAAAATCTTGCAAGGAAACCAAAAACTTCACCAACCATCCATGTCATAGGGACCTTATATGACCTGCTTCCAGGTAGCGAAATTCTAGTAAAATATGAATATCCAGGGAATCCCATAGTTACTGTAAAAATTTATGGCCTCCCTTTTCCAAACACACTAGTTGATATAGGTGCAACCATTAACATTCTCATAACAGAAACCTATGAGGCACTGGGCATCACACCTTTTGAGCTAAATTATACTTTTTTAGAACGTGATGATCATTATGTTGTTAAACCCGAGGGAAATCTACAGGACATTATTGTTTCTGTTGACTCATGGAAGTACCCAATAGATTTTCTAGTTATCAACCCAAGAAGTCGATTAGATGGGCACACTTTAATTTTGGGTTGACCTTGGTTAGAAAAAGTCGATGCTTATATAGGATGTCATGCTAGTTGCATGACCACCACAAAGGGAAATGCTGTAAAAAACATTTTTTTATATCCCCCTGCTAAGCTAATTCTTCCCATCCTGAAAACTCATAAACATCCACCTACATACCTGGAAGAAAACATAAATTCACCTCTTACAATAGTAGAAGCACTTGAGTTCAATAATCAGACCGAAGATGATGTAATTAATTATTTTATAAATCGATCAACTATTGAGAATAATGTGAAATGTCAAATGTTGAACACAATTATTGACAATGAAGCCTAGGAAGATCCTTCGAAAGATGTCGATGATCAATGTATACCAACAAATATTGTTCATAATAGCAACCCTGTTGAGATTGAACCCAACAAGATCCTGAATATAAATGATAATTTGGATAGTGACCAACTAAAAAAAATCATTCAGATTCTGAAAAAACATAAAGGGGATTTTGCCTGGGATTGTTCAGGCATGAAGGGCATAGACCCTGAATTATGTACACACCACATCTACACCAAAAATGATGCTCTTCCTATCCTTTAACCTCAATGAATATTGAATCTACATCTTAAGGATATCTTCAAATAAGAATTACAGAAGTTGATTGATGTGAATTTTATTTATCCTATTTCGTATAGCAAGTGGTTCTCTACATTGGTAGTTGTTCCTAAAAAGAAGGGAAGTGGCAGATCTATGAGGACTATAGGAAATTGAACTAGGCCATGCAAAAATACCACTTCGCTCTTCCATTTATTGATCAATTCCTTGACACACTAGCAGGAGAGCGATTATTTTCCTTTCTTGATGGCTTCAGTGGTTACAAACAGATCCAAATTGCCCCTGAAGACGAAGACAAAACTAAATTTACATTCCCCTAGAGTGTGTTCACATATAGAGTGTTACCTTTTGGTTTATCCAATGCTCCAACTACATTTGAGAGGGCCATACCGAACATTTTTTCTGATCTAATAAATGAGGGGCTATAAGTTTAAATGGATTACTTCACCTCGTACGGGAACGATTTTGACCAAGTACTACAAACTTAGAGAATTTTTTGGAATGATGCATCGCTACGAGGGTGTCTAAGAAATGAGAAATGTCACATGATGATGATGGAAGGCGTAATCCTAGGAATCTACATCTTTGTGGCTGGAATACAGGTAGACCTAGAAAACATAGAGGTAATTATTCTACAACCTACACCTTGCAATTAGACATAGGTATGTAGCTTCATTGGATATGCAGGATACTATCATAGATTTATAAAAAAAAATCACAAATTGCTGCACCTTGTATGCTTGAACAGGAAATTTTGAATTTATATGGTTTGATAAATTTGACATTGCTATTACAGATTTGAAGAAATTAGTCTTGACTACTCCAGTGTTGCACGAACCCAATTTGGCGCTGCCTTTTCATATCTCTACAAATGCATCGAATATAGAAATAGGTGTTGTCCTCATGCAAGAGGAGGAAAAAAATCCCTATGCTATTTGTTATATCAACAAAAATCTCACTTTTGTTGATCTTACTTATATTGTAACAGAAAAGGAATTTTTAGCTATCATTTATGCCATAAATAAATTTAGACATTATATAAGAAGCTACCAATTTTTTCAGTACACTGATTATTTCACCATTATATACTTCGCCAATAAATCAATCACTAATGGGTGGGTGGCTCGTTGGCTATTAATTTTGCAGGAGTTTGATATTACCATTAAAGACCATCCAGGAAAGGAAAACCCACTTGCAGATTTTCTATCAGGGGTTCCTAAGACAAACGATCTATTGGTTGTGGACGATCAATTCCTAAATGAACATCTATTTTCTGTAATGGTTAAGGCACCATGATATGCAGATATGGAAAATTATTTGGCGATAGGAAAACTACCAAAGCATTTAACAACTAAAGAAATGAAGTTTATTGTCCAACACAATGCCGAATTCTCTTGGATTGGTGGATACCTTTTTCACACAGGGTCTGATATGCAAGTACATAGATGCATCCATGAAGATGAAATTTATGAAATCCTGAAGGCTTGCCATGTCGAGCCTTGTGGCGGATAGTTCGCAGATCGAAGAACTGGACATAAAATATTGCAGATGGGCTATTAATGGCCCATTATTTTTAAAGATGCCAAGAAATATGTCGAAGCCTGTGATAGCTTCCAGAGGATGGGTCATCCTGTTCAATCCGATGAAATGTCATTGTAGCCACAATTGGTAATATAACACTTCAAATGGTGGGTATTGGGATTTTTTGGCCGATTCAATCCGCCATAAAATCAAAATTCCTACATACTCGTTGCTACAAACTATGTAATAAAGTGTTTAGAAACAACAGCTTTGCCAAGAGCTTTTCCAGGAGCTTCAAAAGAAACAATAATTGATTTAATTTTTGAGTTATTCATGCGGTATAGTTTACCCAGGGAATTGATAACAGATGGGCGGCAACAATTTTCAGGACACAACATTACATCTACTTTATAGAGCCACCATATCACACATAAAGTCACTTCTCCATATGACCCGCCGGTGAATGGGCAATTTTACAGCATCAAAAAGGTCATCGAGGAAATTTTGACCAAAAGATTTTCAACACATCGGCAAGACTAGGCTACTAGACTATTGGAGGCTTTGTGGGCCTATCACACAACTTGGAAAAATACAACTAGTTATTCCCATACAAATTTCTATTTGGAAAAGAGACTATCCTCCCTATCGAATATAAAATAAATACTCTCAAGACAACTCAGGAAGTGGGACCTGACTTGAAGGAAGCCAAAATTAAGTGACTACAACAAACAAATGAATTGGATGAAGTGTAGTTATATGCCCTTCAATGCACAATACTTATTTAGCAGCAATGGGCTAAGTAGCATCACAATACCATCAAGAAGAAGACATTTTAGGAAGGAGACTGGGCACTCCCCTATGATTCCAGATTCCAAGACTTTCGAGGTAAATTGCAGAAAATATGGCTTGGCCCATATGAAATTCAAGAAGTGCACAATAATGGCACTCCAAATTTGACAACCATCGATGGGTCTAGCTCTTCTTTTTGGGTGAATGGACATCAGGTATGTCTTTATCACAAACCACTCACCAAAGAGTCTTTTTTCCAATCGGTATGCAATGATCTGACTATGCCAATTTTTAGTGTAGGGAGTAGTGACCCGACAACCTTAATTTCATGAAAATTGTCTTGTTTCAGCTGTAAATAATGTAAGTATTTTATTTACATAGCTAGCTTGTGATTTGTTATTTTTGTATTTTTTTTAGAATAAAATACCTCTGTATAAATGAAAGAATTTTTTCTTTGAAACAATCAATTATAAACAAACTATCTTCCATTCCTTTTCTGATGTTTCACTTTATTTTTTAGCAGTTGTTGTTCAATTATTTGGACAACAACTATTTCTTCCAAGTGAACAGTTGGTGTTCATTTGGTTTTAGTTTTCCACTGTTGATGTTCTTTTTCAAAATCGATGAAGATATATTGTTCAATACATTGAACATTTGTTGTTCAATAAAATGAACAACAGATGTTCTGTTAAAGGAAAAATTGTTTTTCAATAAAAATGAACAGTTGTTGTTCAAAAGAGTGAACATATGTTGTCCAATAAAATAAATAGTTGTTTTTCAATAGAACAAACATCTTCTCTTCAGTAAAATAAACAATTTTTGTTCTGTCAAACGAACACCTGTTGTTCAGTCAAATAAACACTTGTTGCTCAATCGAAAGAACAAATGCTATTAATTAAAATGAATAGCCATGGTTTCTTCTTTTAACAACTCTCATATACCTTTTCTATTGTTGTTCAGTCGAATGGATAGTTGTTGTTCAATGAAATGAACAACTTCTTTTTTATGATTTTTTCATACTATTGTTCTTCAATAGAATAAATAGTTGTTCTTCAATAAAACAAATAGATTTTGTTCAGTTAAATGAACAATTTTTTCTCCAATATCCGCACAAATTTCGTTCAAACCTCTATCGAACAACCATATTTTCTCTTACATGCTTTGCTATGAAAATGATATTTTTGGTTGAGAATTCACACCGAAGCCAAGAAAAAGAAATTACATTAAGAAGATTATGATTTTTACACTTTTTATGATTACCTTTACTCTGAAATTGACATGGTTGATCTGTTTTAATGATTTTTTGGACACCACTTCTTTGGATGTCTCATAAAATGATTCATTACCTTAAATAATATGATGTTTTATATTTTACACTTTAAATGGATAATTCTCTTTGGTTTGATGATATATGAATACAAGCATAACTTTTATTAGCATTATTTTACTTCTCACACCATCCATAACTATTAAGGATTTATTGAGCCTCCCTCCAATTATAAACACGCACTTAAGGAAAAAATATAATATAATCTTTCTCAAAGGGGATAGGGGGTCGCATCACGAGCCAACCTACCATGATCATAAGAAACTTAGCAAGTGACATTACCTTGATGGCCACCACACAAGGTTAATGGCCTTCCAGACAACTTAATTGTCAGAAGGAAAGAAGGTCTCATCACGAGCCAACCTGATCATTTTTTTATGCCCTAGTTAGTGGCACTATGATTATTGGGTTACGAAGTGTAATATTCCAAATCAGGAAAATGCTACAATAATGAGAATATCCCAAGATATTTTAAAGTTGGAGACCTAACAATATGCAAACACAACAATGAAATAAAAACAACGCTCAACTCATAGAAATGTGAGGAAAATCCATAGCCATCTCATTAAATAATAGAAGCATCAATAGAATACAAGATCTTGAGTAAATGTTACACAAGATAGGCAATGCTCAATCCTCAAGAGACTAGTACATGAATCATGACAAAACCACTGCTACACATGAATGGCCAAGCTATGACAACACGATTTTATAGATAAATGACATGCTACATATGTCAAATACATGGATAAATAAATATATGGCCCAATACACCTTGGGAGTGAAGATATCAGCTCCCCAAAGACTACCTCATGTCAATCTTGGAAGGATTGGAAATAAAATACAAAAACTCCAAAATGCCGGAGTTGTTGGATAGAAATAGAAAATCAGAAATAGAACTGGATGGAGATGGTTTTAGATTATGCCCAAACTGAATATTCCTCCTCCAATGGATCTTTAGAACGAAATTCTGATCCCTTTACCAAAGATCTCACCCTCCAACAATCTGCAAGAGCCCCACTGCAAATGCTCTAGTAAAAATAACACAGTCACTAGATGGAAATGTGCTATAGGGCTAGGGAATGAGTTTTCCTTGATGCCAAAGTATGAAATATTCTCCATATGCCTCCGATATGATCTCTCAAAGGAAAGACAGACTCCTCCTCTGAAAATAGCTGATGGAGGTGGTGTAGTGAACCCTCATTGCAACAACCAATAGCAAAACATTATTCTGTTGCAGAAATAATGCTATCTTGATGGAGGATGCTTGGCCTCAAGCCTAGATGTGAGGAAAATCAGTGCAATCCCTCAAGATGCCTCTCAATAAGGAGAAGGAATCCTAAATAATAATTCCCCTGGCAACTCTTGCTAAACAACAAAGAATGCACAATTCTCTGAATAGAAAATGAGATGAATAATACAAAGCATGAGAAACAATGGTTGCCTTGCCCTCCTTTTAAACAAGTGAAAGCCCCTCTCCATGGGTCCCACTCATTTTAGGGTTTCCTTCACCAGATAACCCTCTTCCCATTCATACTGAATTGTTTCTCTAAGTGCTCTCCACCTCTTATCCCAGTGTTGTTGACTTGGTCAAACTCTACCTTGTCCACTTCCAAATAACTCTATTCATACACGAGGGTGTGAAAACCAGCTCCAATGATGATCCCCTTTCATAATATGAGGGATTTTATTGAGATTATAATTATTCATGGTCCTCCTTACCCATTTATTCTCCTCCTAGGTGAAATTAACAAAAATTAATATTCCAAATTATTGTAGGAAAATTTTGGAATATTACAGTCCTCCCCTCCCAAATGTTGCTTGTCCTCAAGAAACTGCAAGGAGAGGACTGGAAATCCTCCTGTCAAGGCATGGAGTCTATGATGTGTTGAGAAAAATCTTCCTCATGTGGATCCTCCATCCCCCAAGAAATATTCCATGCAAAATGAGTTACCTCCCGACATGGCAACTCCTGAAAGTCATCTTCCACCTCTGGATTTGGCAATGTAGGTGGGCTGAAGATCTGACCCTGGTAGAAATAATACCCTACCCCTTGTTGTCCTCCTCTCCACTTAGGATAAGTGTAGAGTTTATGCTGATCCTGGGCTGAAATCAAGTTTCCCTCAAATGTCAATATGGATATTAGACCTCTAAGGATCTCTCCTCCAACGTTATGAAACATGTTGGCCTGAATCGTCTCATATGTGATGAGTTGGAAGTCATCATCATATGGCATCACATTCCTCATATGGATCACTTCATAAGGAAACAAATGAGTTGTTGTAGTGGCCATACCTTCTCCCATGCTCCCTTTAGAACATTTAGTGCAAAGTGTGTGGGATTTTTCTCCCTCCAAGGACACATTCACCCAATGTGCCTCTCCTCCAATCATGCTCCCAAGAGAAGCTCTAGCAGTATCAACAAAGGGAACCATAAGGAGAATCATGCTGGCAGCCATGTGAAGTAAAGGAGAAGGAAAATGGTCCCTCAAATGTAGCCAACACAGTTTGACTCTCCACTACCATATAAAATAAAATGATGGGTGGCCTCCCCACCATTTTCTTGTTGCCCCACTCTCCTAGAGAAAGTGAATGATGTAATGTGAAATGCGAGTATGTTATCCATAAGAAATCTCCTCTCCATATCCTCTTGGGGAGTGATCGTGAATAATGGCCTCATGTAGACCATAAAATCTAGAAGGAATAATATCCCCCCTTTGAGAAAATCCCTGCACATATATGGTTAAGAGATGCATATATATAGAAAAATCACTATGCAAATCAACAATACTCTTACCATATGTTTTGCTCATATAAATGGAGTGGCTCATAGATGAGTCTCCCCTCATCCTCTAAGGGAAGAGTGTTGTATGTGCTGACTCCTTCATCTTCTCATGATCCATGGTGTGCCTCCTCAAGTTCTTCAAGTGGTCCCTCCCACAAGAAGAAAATAAATGTAGTGTGGCATTCATGGTCAGCCCATGGTTCCTCCTGAATTATACAACATGTATAGTATGGAGAGTCATGCTCCCAATGGGCATCTCTAATCTCAAGCCTACTCTCCAAACAAAGCTCCTCATGAAATTATACATATCAACAACATATGGAAGCAAAGTATAATGAGAACAAGTTGCCAAGTGACAACCGGAGAGTGAATCATGGTCCCTCTCATGGAACCAGTGCAGTGCATCCTTGGCCTGCATCAAAATAAGAAATAACAACTGAATTTCCAGCCACTTGGTTGTTGCCATAGTCATCTCATAAGATGAAAACATGAAGTTACAATATGGTTCCAATGGTGCACACCAATAATCATGTGGCTTCCCCCAAAAACCATCAAAAGGATAGCAAAAATCAATGCTACAAGTAGCTGCAAGTACATCATCATAAAAAATGAAATAAGAGATAATTCTTCTTGTTACATCATGCTGCTCAACCAAGGGAAAGAAGTACAAAACAAAATGTAAAATGATACCTCCTCCATCATGTACTTGAGGTCTTGAGCTGAAATGGCTCCACTGGAAATTCTCCCTCACTCCCAATGAGTAGGAAGGTGGCTTCGACATCCTCTCTATCACCATCCAAGTTATGCATCTCTCCATATGCTTATATATGTCCTACTGGATTCCCTCCCAAGTGAACTCCTCCATCAAATGGAAATATGCATCAAGGTGCATAGAAGAGAAGTCCTCATGTGCTGCATGTAGTAGCTTCTCCTTGAGACTAAAGATCTAGTCTAGAAGATCCTACCAAAGGAATATATGACCACATCATCCACCATGTATCTTTCATCTCCATCTGGGTCATCAAGAATCATGCATGCACCAAGATCCTAGGAGTACTCTACCAGAAGCTGAGATCTCCAATATGGATCAATCCTCCTCAAAGACAACGCTGGTGATCTAGCATGTGAAGCTCTCCTCATGTAACTATCTGCTACTTTGGCATCCCTCGTGCCAAATTTTTCCTCCAAACTCTTCACCTCTCCAAAATCCAAGAGTGTTGAATCCAAAGACAAAATGTCTCTCGTCAATGATAGATCTGGTGGCCTCCCTGGTGGAATGCCTCTATGCAGTGAGACATCAATGTCAAGAGTGGACTGTACATATGGCTGGGAAACCTTGCCCTTGATCTCAAAGCATAATATAATATACCTCCTCTTTACACTAACTATCTAAAATAGAGAAGGGAGTGTGCCTCTCATCACATGATGTTTCTCTTCCTCCCTTCCTCCTTCTTCCAGCTGCAATGCTGAACAATCATGCTGCTCATTAATTGTGATTGGACCTCCATGTATGAGATCCTGGGGATTTCATTTCCAAGCTGCAAGAATCCCTCTAGTTGGAGCAACAGCTCCTCCTTCCTCTACATGAGGTGCTAGATCAACTCTAGAAATGACAGCGTTGTTTCCCTCACCCTCCTCAATATGAGTGGGTAAACCTCCAATGATTAGATCCTCTTTTGAAAAAGAGATCTATTTTCCTCCTTGTGCCCAAATACAAGATGAAGGTCTTGCCTCAAATAAGGTATCATGCAAGATATCATCCTCCTTCATGGTCCTTTGAAGTGTTTTTGAGTCTTTGGTTTCCTCCATCACATGTAAGGGTTTTGTTTGTTTGAATGTGTTTGTTTCCTCCACATGTGTTTTAGAATTCCTCCTACCAAATTTCTTCATCAAAGTTCTAATGAAAATTGCATAGGAAGATGTATTTTCATTTTTCAAAGTAAATGACTCGAATAACCACCATGCATAGACCTAACCTCTCAAGTGCAGCACTGCTACTCTGATGGCTTCATATTCAGAAATCTGATGCTGCTGCAAAAATGTGTCTAGCTCTTCTATCCAAGCCCCGGATGAACAAGTAGGGGAACCATCAAAGGTAGATATAAGAAAGCTATCCTCATTATGTTGCTTGCTCCTCCTTACCATGATCTTGCAAAAATCTGGAAAAGTAATATGATCTCTAAAATTTTGAGTTTGAGATTCATACTCATGCAAGAAACCACCAAGAGTTCCTTTCTTTGACATTTCTTCTCCTTCTTTCTCCCTTATGGAAAAACTGGCCATGCGACTGTGCTGTGTATCATAGGGTGTGGCTACAAGCTGACACTCTCTATAAGAAAATCTAGAAGTTGACTCAGTTTCAAACCCTCTTGGAGACCCTGTACATATCTCCCTTCTTATTTTGTCAAATTCTTCATGAATGCTCTGTACAGACCTTGGAAGAAGATTTGTAAGCTTATCTTCATTTTTCTCTCCACATAGTGGAGTCTTAATCTTCTCTCTCCTTGATAGAATGATGGCTGAGATCCACCGGCTGAGCCAGAGATCATGCTCTGATACCACTGTAATATTCCAAATCAGGAAAATGCTACGATAATGATAATATCTCAAGATTCTAAAGTTGGAGACCCAGCAATATGCAAACACAACAATGAAACAGCAGCAACAATATAATACAAGATCTTGAGGAAATGTTACACATCATAGACAATGCTCAATCCTCAAGAGACTAGTACATGAATCATGGCAAAACCACTGCTACACATGAATGCCCAAGCTATGATAGCATAGTTTTATAGAGAAACTGCATGCTACATATGTAAAATTCATGGATAAATCAATATATGGCCGAATACACATTGGGAGTGAAGACATCAGCTCCCCAAAGACTACCTCATGTCAATCTTGGAAGGATTTGTAATAAAATACAAAAACTACAAAATGTTGGAGTTGCTGGGTAGCAGCAGCAAATCAGAAATAGAACTGGATGGAGATAGTTGTAGATGATGCCCAAACTGAATATGCCTCGTCCAATGCATCTTTAGAATGAAAGGTTGATCACTTCACCAAATATCTCACTGTCCAACAATCTGCAAGAGCCCCACTGTAAATGCTCCACTAAAAATAATGCAGTCACTGGATGGAACTGCGATGTAAGGGTAGGGAATGAGTTGGACTAGATGCAAAAGTCTGCAATATGCTCTATATGCCTCCAATCTGATCTCTCAAAGGAAAGACAGACTCCTCCTCTAAAAGTAGCTGATGGAGGTGGTGTAGTGAACCCTCACTGAAATACCTAGATACATTCATAAATTATGTATTTTCTAGCATTATTATTGACATAATGAATTTAATTTTATATTAGAATATATAATTATATTCTAACATTTTAGCTATCCTCAAAGGTTTCCATTGAAATTATTTTCCCTCCTTTTACTCATACCTTTTTAATCTCATTTTGAGGATTAATGTCAAGGCTATTTATCCACATACGGACTTAGATTTTAACCTAATCATTAACTTATATGACATAATTATTAAAAATGTATATGGATAGCATTGATAATTAATATCATATGACACTAAATTATACTACCTTTACACTGTCCTAGAGAACTATTCAAATTTCATTTAATTCTGCCACTTATCATTAAATCGAGCTTATACCCCAATGTTGCATAGGTATACGTATGAAATTCGAGGTTTGAATACTATATATTTATATATTTTTGCATTCATGATAACATTGCATTAAGTGGTTAATTTAAAGTCTCCTATGTATCGTTTAATTTCCATGATATATTATCCTAATTTTTAAATGTTTGGATATGGAAATCTGTACGGGGATTCCATCATATCCCTCCATAAATGTTGACGAATCTTTGGAGGTCATTTATCTGTTTGATTTTTATCAAGATTTTAGTGCAGGTTACTTTGTGAATTAACTCGTCACATTTCCTATGGGTGCTTTTCGATTTCATTGCACCATGGATGATGACCACCTTTATGGTGAGCACAATGTCATACCATCTCCCTTTGTATTCTGTGTTTCGTTTTTAGATGACTTACCCTTTTTTAGATTTTCATTTTCATTTGTTCATGCCAACAAGGCCTCAACTTTGGTTCTCCACCCAACCCAGTTAGCCTTCTCGTAGCCTTCTCATTTTTTTTATTGATCTTTGACATCGTTTTATTTAGTTGTGCCACTAGATGATTTTTCATTTTTATCATTTTTGGATTTTTTTAATTTTTCAACTTATTTTATTTTACTTCAATGGTTGCAGGTTTTGTATTTTACTTGGGTTTTTACCTTCTCAGAGGTCTCGAATCCATGACGGTTTGAGGTAAAACTCATTTTGACAGAATGCAGGTAAGAATCTCATGAACCCTTGGCTGATTATAATAATGTTTGCTTCTATCGTCTTTATACATGGTCGTGACTGGGTTTGCAACACATAGTAGCGATAATTTTGTTTCTTCACTTTTCATGTCATATTCCCATGAGGCAATTCTGGGAACTACGTTTTTAGTTGTACAACAGACAGTCACTCGTACCACGAATTTGACTCTGTCATTTTTTTCTCCGTATTCTTGATATAGTTCTTCGATTAAATTACTTTTGTTTGCTTACCTATCATTTAGTTCCATCCTTATACAATGATATATTTTTTGTTAAAATATTTGGGTGATGCATTCAATTTGCGCCAATTACTTTGGTTCTTACACAGATATTTATTTTCGTTTAATTCACATGAAAGGAATAAATTTTCTTTAATATGTCTCTCGGTTAAACTTATTACGATTTCTCCTGCAAATCGAAGTTGTATTTTTATTCATATATTAAACTTCTGGAAGGGTTTGATTTATCTAAGTTTGAAATTGTTTATAGAATGGAATTTTATCCTTTGTATGTGTCATTCAGATTCATTTTTATTTTATTATGAACATCAAATTTATAATTGACACAGTAACCCTAACTCTATGGAATGAAATTCAATTTATTATATAATTAATTAATTCTCTCCCTTTATACTATTTCGTATTCTTCCCAGTTTCACTGCAATGATGTTTCCTCCATTTGGAATTTCCTCGCCATAATTCAGATTCATTTAAATCTTTCTATATATTGTATTATCTCTCATATATAGGAAAATGGTTACCTTATGTTATGTAATAGGGTATTCGATTTCATTTCATTTTGAACCCCTTTTCACATTATATCAATACGGAAATATAATTGTACTGATTTTTTTCTTAATTCAGAATCATGTTCAATTTTAAATTTATCCTATTTGGGTTACTTGTTCAGAAATTTACTTGCTAAGAGAATTTGCAATTTTTCTCTTAATTAGTAATTGTTATTGTATTAATTTCCTCAATTTAATAAAATAATTTGTTGTACATGAAATCTTGCTCTTCTACAATATCACTCCAGATTCCTAGTACATACCCTGTCTGCTAGAATACATGTAATTTCCTTTTTATATGTTTATATAGTTTCTAGATTAACTTCTTGTTCAATTCCACATGTGAACTTATTTATATATCTTTATATGTATAGGGATGGTTCCACTTCTTATACTTGACCAAAAAGGTAATCCTTCTAATTCAATTACCCTCATCAATTGTTTATATTTTATTTAATTCTTTCACTTAGTATATACGTATAGTAATCCTTGTATATGTTCTTTTGTGTATGTATTTCACTACTCTCGTTTTATCGTTCCTCAATTTTGAATAACCATTCTATCAATATTTGATAGTGAAATTTTTTCTTCTAATTACAGGTTGGTCCATATCATCTACAGAATTCACTCCTTTGAATTCAAGGCTATTTCCCTATTGATAATTTGTGCAATTAATTATACAGTACAATGGAATTTGTTAAATATTTTAGAACAATTTTTAAATGATAATTTATATCATTGATAATACAATTTTTATGTTATGTTTATAATAACAATTATTCATTGTTTTAAATCATTGGCATATGTATTTTTCTACATCATTGTATTATTTATCTAGTACTATCCTCTAGTACTTTTTGTTTTCTAAATAAGTCTAAATTCTATTAATGTAATATAAAAATACAAGGAGGCTTAGGTCTCTGCAGTTCTAGCCCATGTCACAGGCATAATTCTTCAAAATAGAATAAAAAATAACTGCCCTTGAAAGGGAAACCAATCCAGTGGGAAGTGTTATCGTTGCCCATGCAGGGGAATCCAGCATGGCATAGAAAAAAAGAACAGTGTTTGAAATATCTAAAAACAAAAAACATTAGTACCCAAAATATTAAAAATAGGCCCAAAAGACTCAGGGCCAAAGATCAAAAACCAGATTGAACCTGAGGGTTTAAGTATGTGAAGGAGGGGGCTCTTCAACTATTATGCATATGTACTCGTCGATAGCGTCCTCATTTGCACGCTTTGCATAGGTTGCATCCTCAGCTATCGTAATGGCGTTGGAGTGGCGAGGTTTGTTGCATTCCTATACTCCACCCGACCATTCCTCACTGTTGCTTTCCCGAGCTCTGCTTCTGCGATTGAAGGAAGGGCTACCTTTCGCAATTGTCATGGGAGCGCCATGACACACTGCACCCTTTTTCATTTTGGTGGTTTGAATACCTTTGGAGCTAGAAGGTTCCTCCCTGAAGGACACAGTTATAATTGTAGTAATGAGGGGTCTGTCCATGGTACATGTATAATGGAACTGAGCCGAATGGGCTGGATGCTAGGAGACGGTAGAATGGGCTAGCTGAGGAGAGACGACTGCTTCCAGATGAGGCAGCATCGACGAGCTAGTGGTGGGTTGGGAAATAAAAGGCAGAGAACGAGATTAGCCGTACCCACTGCAGATTGTTGGATAGCATCCATAGGAATGCTCCCACGAATGGGAAGAGGAACTAGTGCGGGGCGAAGGAGACAAGTGAGAGGCTCTGCCACAGCTGATGCCGCAATGACACCGCATTCAATGTCACGGGTAGGGCATGCTGACTCGGCGAGGATTGCAATGATGGTGAAGCTCGGGCTCAGGAGAATTAGGGACCCAGGGAGCCAGAGACTCAGGGTTTAAAGAAGCAAGATGCAGACTAAAAAACAAGTTGTGCAAAAAATGAAAACCAGGCATCACCTCCATGCAGCAAAGAAAACTACAATACCTCCCTGTAGGCATTCGAGAGCTTGGCTCCAATACTCCAGGGGGGAAATTACAACTTAGCGGCATAGGAGGAGGAGAAAGATGACCCTGAGAGCTCATTTTTAAGAGACGAGGCAAGAATCCACAAAAGAGCTGTGTAAATGAGCCATTAAGGTTGTTGGTGGATCCATTTAATGCTCCTTGCGTGAGCTTGTGGGTGGCCATGTGGCTATGCCACTTGCCATTCTGTAATCTGTACCGTAAGCCCGCCTTAACACTTCCATAATTAACACCCGCATTCGGGAACTATCCTCTACTACTTTATTATGTACTTAGTATTTAATTTATTATTCAATAAAATAACAAATAATTAGATGTAACCATCTTGTTAATATACAACATAGTATTTAAATTTAATTTGTACAATCATATTTCTTATTATATTGAAAATTGTCTCTTACTGTACTTATGTTGTTGTTCAATGATTGGTTACACACTAGTTAAATTCATTAATTCTCTTACCTCTTTTCCATATGTATTGATGTTATTTCTGTACTTAAGTATTAAATTATTAAAACTAACAACATATTTAAACCCTACTAATTGGGTTTAGACATTCTGTTTGTTTCCTTATGTAATATTCCCAAATTGGGAAAGCAACAATATTGAACACAATAATAGAAATATCAATGTAAATAAATGAAAAGCATAGAGACCAATATGGAGCCATTATATTCATTATATTAGTAACAAATTAGTACAATAAAAATGGGCAAAACTCAAATAATCAAGGCAAACAAGCCTCCTATGAATACATATGCCAAATATGAAATGTTGCTACATAGCAGAATGCTAGAGGACAAGTACAACATAGTTTTACTGAGTATAATACTGCAGGAAATGTAAAATAATATATATCTACTAATTTATGGCTCATTAGGTGTCGGGAGTGGAGATCTAAGCTTTGAAACAAAATTTTAAGAGAACCGAGGAAGGGTTTGCTGAAATACACAAAATGCAGAAAATAAAAATATGGCCCTACGGATAAATAATATCTCCAACTGTATAACTGATAGAAGGTGGCTGATCTAATTTAGAAATGTATGGAAAATCCTTCAACAGATTCTCCAAATGAGAGGCTGATCCCTTCACTGAAAATCTAGCTCCCCCAACTAGGGCCCCAAAACCTCTACTGCAATTGTTCACTAAAATAATGCACTTTATTCAGGAAATAGTGTTGTAACTCATAAAATTACCTTAGCTTGATTCTAAATTATGAAATGAAGCTCAATGATTTCCCTTACCAGCTTCTCGAATGAAGGGCTACTCCCTCCATTGGAAAAAAATCTAAAAGGTTGGGTTTCTCAACCCTCCACTGCTGCACCATGCAACACAACAAAACCCTCAACAAAAGATACATTGTAGTAGAAATATAGAGCCTGGAATTATGTGGGAATGAGAAAATGTAGTGAAAATACTTCTCCTAAGTGGGCACTCAAGTTCCCCTGAAAATGAAGGGGTGATTCTTGCTCGGGAACACCCTTGTGCTAAACAACACTGCAATCTTAGCTAAACAGCTGAAGAGAGAAACAAGTCATATAGACCATATACAGAACAATAATAAAAAAATGTATTCTATGGCTTCTATCCCCTTCCTAATATAATTTATGAGATTCCTCACCTTTAGCCCCACTCATTAACTACTTCCATGCATGGACTCTCCTTCCAAAACTGTGTTATCCCTAAATGAATGCCACTCCTTCCATACTAGTGCTCTTTGATTTGGTAGAATTTGACCCATTCTACATGCTCCATGCCCTTTTCACACATAAGGGTCTTCAATCAAACTATTTAGATGAAATCCACTCACATTAGGAGTGTTTTGGTTCCTACTAAAGTGATTTATGGGTCTCCATAACCTCTTGTTATTATAACTAAGAATAAAAATCAGAATTTAATATTTCAATTAGTTGTATGCTAATCTAGGAATGTTACAATCCTTCCCTCCCAAAGGTTGCTAGTCCCCAGGAAACTGCAAGGACAAAGCTGAAAAATATAGGGAAACTTCATTCCCATGTGGAGCTCCAATCTCCAAGCGATCATCCATACAAAATGAATCACCCTCCATAGCGGTAATTCATAGATATAATCCTCCCAATTTCTCATGAGAGGCACCTCCTGAGTGCCAAGTTTCCCAAATGGCTCACCCCATAAGGAAATGAGAGGTCTAATGTAGTAATCGTGGATGGTCCAATGCTCTCCCTGAAGTATAAACCATAAGTTATGTGGAGAATCTCATCTGTAGTAGGAATATCCAATCCATGTGTCATCTCTCTAGTCATGCCCACAACAATGATAAGGACATCATCGACATATGGGATCATAATTCGAGTCAGACTGGCTACCATATATAAGACTCGAGAAGGATAATGATCCCTCAAGTGAAACCAGTGTAGTTTTACTCATAACTGCTTCAAAATAGGATATGATGAGTGGTTTCCCAACCAGTTTCTTGTTGCCCCAATACTCTCACATGCCTGGAGAAGGTGTATGATGTGAGGCTCACATTGAGCAGATTGTGAAAAATTTATCATCTCCCCAACATCTCCTAGGGAATGGCCATCACAATCACTGCTCATGTCCCCAAATGGATCATGAGGTATATAATAAATAATGCCCCATCTTCACGAAATGAACTCTACATGGATGACAAAGAAATACAAGCACATAGTAAGTGAATCATGATGCACATAAACACAATTCTTACCATTAACCTTGAACAATTTCGTGAAGTGGCTCATAGATTAACCTCCCCTCATCCCCAACGAGGAAATAAGTGGCTATTTTAACTCTATCAAAGAGTTATTTCCATCCTCCCAACAGTCCATGCTTCTCCTCATGTGATCGTGCATCTCCTCTTTGATGCCTTCCAAAGTGGATCCCTCCATGATAATACATTATGCCGTCATGAAATCAATGTGACTGGAAAGAATATCCTCATGTGATGCATGTCAATCCTTCACCTTTTTATTGGAGGTATAAGTCAAGAATATCATATCCTGGTATTAGATGCCTCCACCCACCACTTCTGAATCATAGTGTAATGTATCGGAGAAAATCAGCCCATACTCTCCCAAGAGTAACCAGAGAAACAATAGCTCTTGTTGTATCCTCACATCTCCATCTATAGGCCATGGAGGGAAAACATGATGATTGACATGAAAAATGTCACATCACCCCAATGTAACCAAACTCCCTATTTCCACATGATGAAAGTGTCATGCCATGCCCCAACCAATAGCATATCCTTTGAAGTAGAATATGTCACATGCTGACCAAACTCTTTCAAGGGTAGCCAGCGCAACCATGCCTCTTGTTTCCATGTCTCATATATCTGCAAGTGGTTCATAAGCCTATTTGTCATAAACATCACCCATCCATCCAATGGTGAGTGTCTATTTTAATGTTCCAAATTTGTATTCCTCCAATGGAGAATACGCTCCTCCCAAATCAGATCATTATATCTACACTTTTTGGAATGTTGAAGTGTAACCTCATGAAGATCTCTAGATGAAGATCACTCATCAGTGACCATGTTGAACCCATAAGGATCCAAGAATGCTGAAGGAAAAGACCTCTCATTGAGCTATGAAGTCCTCATCAAGAACGATCCATCATAGTAATGGGAGATAAGTTGTCTCGCATCAACCACCTACATATCCCTTGCTACACATATGTAATGGTCATTGGAATGCTCCAATAATAGTTGGGCCTCCAAGCCATCACTCCTGCTCAATGAAAATTTTTCTGATCTCCATGGTGGTGCATGTATTGTCTCATGATCATGCTCAATGTTTAACATATAGTTATGCATTTGATTGCTTAGGACAATACTCATCCTCTCCTCCAAAAATATACACTCCAACCCAAAGAGTTGTGTGCAACTCAACAATCACATACTAGGATGAGTTTATATCTCCTCCTTGAACCAGTTAAGGGTCCTCTGAGCAATGATAGTCTGCTACTCCAAATCAGATATGTGCTTTGACCCTAGGTCATGCATTTTCCCTAATGGCATGTTCCCACAATCCTCCATATGATGTGATAAAATAATAGGAAATGGAAATATTTGCATACCTTGGTAAATATTGTGAACATATTGTACTGCTACAAGGGTTCCTTCCTCCATTTTGATGGACTCCCCAACTGCTGGTGATGATGGTTTCTCCTCTCTTGATGCACTAGTGCTAGTACAAGTCTCCTCCTCCTCATGCATCTCCTGAACAATGCATGGGACTCTAAATGTCAAGAGATAAATACCATTTTGCAATTATGCAAGTGTTCCTTCTCCTTATGCAAGTACTCCTGCAACAAGTGGTGCTGGAAGTTGCTCTTCCTTCATAATAATAATATTGAAATATTCACTTGGATTCTCCAGTTTCTTCTTATCAAAAATTTTGATCAACCTTTAAGTAAAATCTGCATAAGCAGTCACTCTTGCATGACTCAAATGGCTGAACCACAAAATTTTTGCTTCAACATCAAGGTGCAGTGCTACAATCTCTATAGCTTCTCTTTCTACTACTGGATGTAGCAAGAAGAATGCATCTAACTTTATTCTCCAAGCCTTTGTTTTGCATATGGATGACCCGTCAATTATAGATAATTGAAATCTATTCTGCTTTATTCTTCTATTGCTGAAAGGTCTCCTCCCTTCTTTGAGTGGAATGAACTATGGGAGAGTTAGATTCTCCTTGAAATCCCTTGATTGAGAATTGAACTCTGCAATATAATCACTTAAAATCTCATGATCTAATTTTCCTCCATCTCCGTGCCTTTCAACTTATTCTTCAAAATAAAAGGGCATAGTATATTCCTTTGGATCTCTATGCAATACCAGTTATTTCTTATGTTAATAGGAAGTGCACGGATCTTAATCAACTTGAAACCCTATTGAGGTTTCATTTATTTTCACCATTCTTGTTTTCCTGACCTCCTTGGTGAGGTCCTTCATAGATCTGAAAAGAAATGAGACAAAGATCATTTCTTCCATTATTTTTGATCTCTTGTTCTTCTAACTCACTTGATAGCATAATAGCTGAGATCCACAGGCTGAGCCAATATTATTCTCTAATACCATTGTAATATTCCCAAATGGGGAAATCAACAATATTAAACACAATAATGGAAATAGAAGTGTAAATCAATGCAAAATATCTCAGTGATTTTATGTAGAGATGCGTAATAGAACACCCCATAAGTATCTGGACCAACCTGTATAAAGTAGTCCTCGCGTTATGAGTAGATACTTAGGGAAGTGTACATAACCAAATCCAAGGGTTAGGTATATATATAATACCTGCAATGGACAAAATAGAAAGTTATATTCTAATATAGAATGGTGAAAGCAATCATAAATAAACTAAGTATAAATTTAATGTAATACAATTTAATTTAATTACCTTATGAACTTGCATTAAAATTTTATGTCTGTAAATAGAAAAAAGGGACGAAATTAGTGCTAAAGAAGTATATGAAAATTTAAATATAATAAATGAAAATGCTACAATATAATATCAGAGCATGAGAAATATAGGTATATGGATATATATATTGCATAAAAATGGATAGCTTATTCATATACATAATTTTAAACTTGAATGACATTATAAGTAATTGTATAGAACCCAAAACTTAAAATCACCCAATATTTCAACCTCATATGTGCATTGAAAGTGGAGAGACATCGTTGAGAAAACACAAAAATGAAAAGAGAAAGAAATGGAGTAGTCTACATAAGTAGAAATCAAAATACTCTGTAGAGTAAGAGGGACAACGAAATTTTTGAACCAGAAAACCCAATATGGGATTATAACCCGAGACCCAATAACTTTGAAGGATTCAGTTATGGTAGTCGACCTGAGGAAATTCAAAAATGAGACTTTAATTCTCCAAATGACTACGGATAAATAAAAATAAGTCAAGATAACAATAAGAAAAATATTTAAAAAGAAAGAAAAAGGTGAAACAAATCACCTATAAGGTAACGAGTTCTCGAGAGATACAATAGAAGGAGAAGGATATTGCTCAGTCAATTACCTGTGTTTCTATAAATGCTGTTAGAATATATCAACGAACACGAGTTACATACCAAAAACAATTAAGACATAAAAACCATAGTGTAATAGGTATTAAAAATAGAAACGACATTCCCATTCCAGATTTAACGCAAGTAGGCAATTTAAGTGAAGAGTTCCCCTCTTAAATATCGTTAAATAAATCTCCAAATCTCTGAGTATTAGAGCACCAAACAAAATAAGCCACAATGAGAGTTTTGTGGACAAATATCATGACGATAATCATGTAAGTGAAAATGGGGGAGCGGGATAGTATAAGCCTATACCATCAATACCTCACCACAGTCTGTATTGAGACATTCAAAATCCCTAAATCTTATAGAGTTATCATAATATACATACAAGAAAACATAGTAATTGGACTGGAAACAAATAAAAAGATACGATTTCCAAATTTCATATTGATGTAGTATTTCTAATTACCTAAAAAATGCACTAGGAAGGAATGCTTACATCCATGTTTCTCTGGTCATAAATATGAATATTTCTTGAGGGCATAAACTAAAATTTATGAAACAGTAGATAGAGGTGAAGAAATTTTTGAATATAAGATTTATTAAATATTACAATCATAGAGAGGTGTTACCTAGAATAATTATGGAGGTTGTCTATGCCAGAACAAAGAAATCTCATCCTCACTATCTCTGACATTATAATGTCCCACCTTACCTAGCATAATTATTATAGAGAAATATTATATTAAATCAAAATGTGATATATTTTTATTTTATTTTTTTATTTTTTTATTATTATATAGAAGTTATTGGTGTCCTTTACACTACACCCTAAATTCTACCAACTTATCTTCAAAGCTACAAAGTTCAAGGTTTATCAAGATCCAAAAAATACAACCATAATACTTGCTTCTCAAGACTAAAATCACCTTTAAAATATAAATTATTTAGTGGGATGAATAAATGTCAACCTTTATGAACCACAATTTACAATAAACTAATTTTTAATTCCGTTGTAATTACATGTGTTCAAGAGTGACTAATAACATGCTTATGAATTATTTTCTTAAAAGGATAATTTAAATTATATAGAGTTGGCATCTCATAATTTAGGAATTCATATGTGAGCTGATATTGCAACAAATTACTTACTGCAATTTTGAATTTTCAGCAAGACCCTTTAACTCAATGAGTTATTATACTAGAAATACCTTGATTGCAAATATTAAATTAACTTAAGCCTTTTGTTTTATGGACGGTTCATAAACGTAATTAGATGCAACCATTGAACATTATGAAAACCAATTTACAAGCATGAAATGTACATCCATTGAGGCATTTTGTCAAACACTTACAACCATTATCTCTTTAAGGTGTTTTCACAATAATTAGCTAACATAAATCCAAAGTTGCATGAATTCTCTTTTTTTTTTTGCAAGTAGTGCCAAGGAATATTAGCCATATTCATTGTTGAATCTATACCAATGAATATAAATATTTAGAAATTTCAAACATAGCTCACAATGTTGTAAGGTACAGCCATTGAGGAATTTTGACAAATAGTTGGCAGTCATAAAACAAGTTGCCATATGGTTATTTAAATTTTCAAATTATTAACCATTTATACTTTAAAAACAATTTCCAAGTGGTTAGCCTAAATCAGATTCATCACTCTAAATTATCAGGCAGTTCCAATATAAAAAGAACCAAACAACAAGACAAAACAACAGGCGGTTCAACATGCAATAGCAAATCTGCAAAACAGAGCAGATTTGGGAATTGATGTCCGAAACCTTGATTTTTGGAATCAAACTTGGGGTGAAATGGTCTTTTGGTACGGATACCCCCTGAAGTGGAGCTGAATCGCAACAGGGACACCCAGAAATGCGATTCTTTAAAACAACAATATTTATAGCCTAAATGTTTCATTTATGACTTTTGTCAAACACATGGAATGAAAACTTACAACTACACCTCTACATGAGGAAAAACAACCCATATTTATGCTACTAATATATATGCTCATTGAAATCACGCATTTATAAATCCACCATATGAGTTCTTGAAACATTTTACCACCCACAAGCTAATTCATTTGACATGAGTGACAAGCTTTTTGCACCAATTGCTACAATTTAAAAACACATGGAAGCCCTGAATGCTACAGCCATTAAGGCTTTCTATCAAAATTATGATAGTACTATTACAACAACTTGAATAACAAACCATTGACGAATATGAAACAGAAGCCATAACTAAAATTTATCTCCAACTTACCTCAAGCATTTGATCTTCCAAACTATACTTTAGTTTCCATTATTTTTGCATTTTCTTTTAAGGGTTGATTCTGTAATTCCTCCAAGCATATTTTGGGTACATGTCCATTTTCTTACTTGTGCAAGTTAGCACTTATTCTTGCATAAATAAATTTATAACATTACTCATTCACAGATTTTGTCAAACACTTTGCAAACTATCCTAAAACCATTTATAAAACATGCATCTATTAATTACTTGAAACATAACCATAAATCATGAAATGCTTACCCAAGTCCTTTGGAATTTATTTATTGAAATTACCTTCAACAATATTTGGCTTTCCTTTCTCAAATGCTACAATACCAAGATTAGTACCATAAACTATACCAATAATAACTCCAATATTGAGATCTAAACGTCCATACATATAGATTGATCTAGTCTTCATTTTTAACTAATTAATAATATTTTAGATAACATAAGCCTAAACCAAAATTAGATGCTTACAACAATTTAAATGTCTACCTTTTATTTTATGCTAAATCTATACTATAATTTTAAGACAATGGAAATTATACCTGAAGAGATATTCAGCTCCAATCGTTGAGAATATGATCCACCTTCGATCCCTTAACCAACTCATTTGAACCATCCGGTTTTCCACCCAACCATATACAGGGAGAACTCCTCCCCCTGGAACCCCTGAGCTGTAAAAGCTCACAACCAGTACCAAAATACAACAATAGAGAGAGAGATGCAAGGAAAACTCATGAAGATAGTTTACACTTCCTCTAAATACCACTCATGTTCAACCTCAATAGATACTTAGTAGATTAGTAAGAAATTCAGATTTTTTTTTTTTGGAAGTAATTGGATACTCTCCATATCTCTCCCTTTCACAATATTCCTCAAGTCTCTTCCACTCTTGGCATTACCCCCTCCCTCCCAAATGAGAATACATGAGAGTCATATATAGGAGCAACAAATTCATCTCATAAAGGAGGATTAATATGCATGCATTGTATTCCTTTTAGAGGAGTGTAACTTATGCCATTAAGGAGAGGTATGCATGCCTTATTTAAGGAGAGTGTAACATATGCATTAAAGTGAGTGTAAGAAGAATATTTTATGACACATATTTAATGAGTGTAGGAATATTTTATGACATATATTTAATGAGTGTAAGAGGAATATGACATTCCTTGATGATTGCATAAAAGAGAGTGTAATGTAATATTTAAAACAGAGAGAGTTACATAGAGCCATGAGATTCATGAAGGAGAGAGGTGTGAAGTGATTTAGGAGATATAATTTCCTTTTAATAATAATATCATAGTCTCATAAAAGATAATAATAATATTAATAATATTAATAATATTGAGGATTAAGTCGAGATTGAACTATTACAATTGATTAATCATAATTTAAGTGATTTTACTTCAAGTATACTTGTTTACCCATTGATTGGAGGTGATTTACTATTTTTGGAAAGTCATACTTGAAATGGTAGACATGACTTTCTATTTTTAGAAAGTCACTCCCAAATTGTTAGGAATTAGATTATTAAGGAAATTTATCTATGAGTTGCCCATGAGTGGTATTTTTCTTCCGGATAATAGGGATTCCGCACCCCTATTGTATGCATCTTTGTGCCTTAGTAGATTGAGGACTCCGCGCCCTGATCTACTCTAAAGATCCAAGATTCCAGACCTTGATCTTTTTTTTTAAATATTCAGGACTCCGCGCCCCAAAAATTTCATTATAGATTCAAGACTCTGCGTCTTTATATTTCATGGATTTAGGACTCCGCGTCCTAATCCTTTTATCATATATCTAAGACTCCATGTCTTTATATTTCATGGATTTAGGACTCCGTGCCCTAATTTCCATGGCTTCTCATCTATTCTTCTTTGAAACTCCGCGTTTCACCTTAAGGTACAGATTGTGAGCTTATACCCATCTGATGGTTCGTTGGTAAGGTCTTCTTCCAAGACCTGCACACATCACAATCTCAATGATCAAATGAATCAAATGAATTTCATAATTAACTTATTCAAATTTTACCAAATCTTGTGCATGACTTCCACAGTCACTTTGGTTTTGGAGAAATGACTTCCGCAGTCATTTATAACTTGAGCATCCCTATTGGCAATGATCAAGTCCCCTACCACATCATGCTTAGTATGAGATTATGCACATATAATCATAAAAATCATGTATCATCCATAAATCATAATTAACCATATGTTCCACATAACCATGATCGTCCATGGGTCTGTGTCTCAATTCTAAATCACCATTCACGTCATACGCCTATGTCCAAAATAGGATACCAAAAGAGAAAAAATCGCTAATATTCTCTTAACCAAAATCAATCCTTGTGCACACAACCATAGATATTATCATAAGCATACAACAACCAAGTGACCCAAACCAGGTCATAGCATATAAGCATGTACATAAGTCTTTCATACATAATATTGTATCAAAATCACCATCTCTAAGTGTCATCAAAGCTATCTCACTAATAAGGGACACTACATACTCCCCCTCTTGGGCTAAACTTGGCCCGAAGTTTTTCCTACGGTCATAAGATACTTAGTTCTTTTAGATTATCCTATCAATAAGTTGTTAACCTTATGTATTTGATATATATATATATATATTTTTTCTTCATGCCAACCCATAGTTTGGAAGCAACTCCATGAAAACTAAACATACCATTCTTAATCAAGTAGAAAAATATATCCACGCCATATTAGACATGTGTTGATATAGAATACCAAATATTTCTATATCAAAACCAGCCATACAATTTATAGTACCATATAAAAATACTATTGTATGTAATTGATATGATATATACTTAATTTATCTATAATAATTTGATATTCTACATGTTCTTCTTTCTCATAGTCTATATGAATCCCACATGTGTCATCTTCTTGGTTCTGTAGGATGTTGAGCTTTCCAAGCTATAAATAGAACACACATTAGTTGTACACACAACAATGATGGTCCATACCATATCACAGTCAAATTGGCATAAAATAATCCACATACAATTGTGAGTGAAATTATGCAACAAAACATGATGTTATATATAAAACCCACTCTTACCCAACAAAACATGACATTATATATAAAACACACTCTTACATCCTACTTGCTTTATGTCTTTTCAATCCAATTTTCCTCTTTTCATTCCATAAGACATCCTTGCAATCGAAATATCTAGGATTTATCTTTAGTTTTTTACCAAACGTTTACTCTTTAGGCAAAAATACAATTTGAGGTTCAAGGCACAAATTTTTTTATTTTTTTATTTTTTTAAACTAAAAACCTAAGGTTAAATACATTCCTCATTGACCCACTTGTGTATTATAGATCATTCATTTTTGTTTTCATAATCTTCATTATTAGTCACTTCTCTAACTTGAGAATCAATTATGAATGAATCTATTAGAAGATCTTCATCTGAAAGCAGATTAATGATACCTTTTTGAAAATGACTTTTAATCAAGAACAAATCTCACAATTATGCAAATATGGTATCTATATTATTGAATCTACCTTAATAACTCTAAGTCAATTTGTTTTCCAACTATGAAATCGCTCATGATTTCTATTTAGTAATTAATCAATTCATTTTCTTTCACGTCTTATCCCTTACTATTAATCCGTACACAACAACAAACTATGAAAACCATAAATTTCTCAAAATGTGATGAATCTTGTCAAATTTAAATAAGATTTAGACTATCACAAGGGAAATTCTAGCCTAAAGTTAACGCTTTTTCTTTAAGGAGAATTACCACCCTCTCAAATTATTACAACATTCTATAGGACTAATAAATACTCATACAAGTATACATCCCAACACAAAATTCCTAAATCAAACAATCTCCCCCATTCCACATACAATACAATCATCATGCAATAATCCGAATCAATCAAAATGTGATCTCACTCTCCTTCAATTTCTCCCTCAAAAAATATCACAAGCACATATTCTTTTAAAACAAGAACTCAACTAAACTTTTCATTAATCACATGCTTCTTTTTCTTTCTTTAATTTCAAATAAAACAAGTTCTCACCACATAAAATATTTACCTTCTAAACATGTTATTCTCTTCAAAATTTATAAATAATTTGAATTTTGACGCGATCGCCTAACTAACAATAGTTTAGAGAAATACATGAGTTCAATCCTCATAATTTCTCTAATTAATTTGGTTAAATAGAATGCAACCAATATTCAACTGATAAGATCATTAAAGAGACTATTATGGCTTTCCTAGACCGAATTTGGCTTAAGCCAATAGAAAAGTTATTTCATCAACTTATCACAATAATCTTTTTCTACATTTCAAGAATTTGAAAGACATTTTAGTTCTACCTAAATTAAATATATACAAAAGGCTTACAATACTAGAGGATAGATATCTAGTTCACACTTCCATATATCAAGTCAATTATTCCAAACATTCTAAACCACCTAATGGTGTTTAGTATACCAATCTTAGTATCTTCATCTGTAATAATAAAAATAATGGATTGAAAGCTCAAGAAAATTTGTGTTACAAATCTCTATCCATTTAACTTTAATTACACATAATCATTCTTTAATCATGAATATCAGATTCCATCAAAATATTCTAACTAGAAGAATTACTTAGCTCATAGAGATATTTTACTTTCGATTCCACACCCATACCTTACCTCATTACTTATCTCATAGATATATACTAGTATGGATTCCACACCCATACGTTTTCTCATAGATATATGCTAGTATGGTTTCCACACCCATATATTTTCTCATAGATATATGCTAGTATGGATTCCACACCCATACATTAGCTTAAGGAAAACATAACATTCAAGTGTTCCTTAAAATGGTTTCCACAACCCATCATGCACCAATCATTTAAGCCTCTTGTTTACTAGGAAGTTCATACCTCAACCTAGTATTTGAGTAATTTAAAGTTATTTGATGCCTAATGTCAACCCAAAATACACAAAATCATGTCAAAGAAATCAGAGAAATTTCATTCTTACTCATTAAGAATGTATTCCCAAATCCTATTTTAACACATCTACTTAATACTCATACATTACTCTTGAGTTTACATTCACATTTAAAAGTGACATCTTTCAAGGTAGCTTTTAGTTAAGTTTCCTGTAGGTACGAAAATATTCAAAATTATCATGATGAACTCAATCATCACGTTAATGGAATCTCAGCCTTACACTTTTTACTCATTCCCAAAGCATACACACCAAGGTCATCACACTATAGTCCAGATTAAGCCAATATTCTTCTTGGTAGCTACGATTTCAGCAAGTAAAGATGGCTACTAAGCCCATATCACATTGAAAATGATGCACTAAAAATATATTAAACCATGCATTCACTCCACCTATCTCACTCATTGATTGAAAATCAAGTCATTCACATACTTGGGTTTAACCCCAACTTTCTCAAGCACATCCTTTCCCAGCATGTCTTTAAGCATTTTAACATATTGTTGATAATGTGTCTTAACAAAATATAAAGGAATATAAGGGAATTTTATTTTATTTTATTTCATGAGTCACTAAATGACATAATGATAATAATATCCTCTATGCAACCAATATGCTTCCAAGTCAAGATATACAAGAACTCAAATTGCATGCAAAATCAACATTCATACATCATCAAACTACAAATAAGCATGTTGGCCCATTAGGCCCTAGCATTGTAACTTGGCTCTGATACCATATGTAAGGTCCCACCTTACCTACCATAATTATTATAGAGAAATATTATATTAAATCAAAATGTGATATATTTTATTTTTTTATTTTTTTATTTTATTTTATTTTTTATTTTTTTATTATTATATAGAAGTTATTGGTGTCCTTTACACTACACCCTAAATTCTACCGACTTATCTTCAAAGCTACAAAGTTCAAGGTTTATCAAGATCCAAAAAATACAACCATAATACTTGCTTCTCAAGACTAAAATCACCTTTAAAATATAAATTATTTAGTGGGATGAATAAATGTCAACCTTTATGAACCACAATTTACAATAAACTAATTGTTAATTCCGTTGTAATTAAATGTGTTCAAAAGTGACTAATAACATGCTTATGAATTATTTTCTTAAAAGGATAATTTAAATTATATAGAGTTGGCATCTCATAATTTAGGAATTCATATGTGAGCTGATATTGCAACAAATTACTTACTGCAATTTTGAATTTTCAACAAGACCCTTTAACTGAATGAGTTATTATACTAGAAATACCTTGATTGCAAATCTTAAATTAACTTAAACCTTTTGTTTTATGGACGGTTCATAAACGTAATTAGATGCAACCATTGAACATTATGAAAACCTATTTACAAGCATGAAATGTACAGCCATTGAGGCATTTCGTCAAACACTTACAACCATTATCTCTTTAAGGTGTTTTCACAATAATTAGCTAACATAAATCCAAAGTTGCATGACTTCTCCTTTTTTTTTGTAAGTAGTGCCAAGGACTATCAGCCATATTCATTGTTGAATCTATACCAATGAATATACATATTTAGAAATTTCAAACATAACTCACAATGTTGTAAGGTACAGCCATTGAGGAATTTTGACAAATAGTTGGGAGTCATAAAACAAGTTTCCATATGGTTATTTAAATTTTCAAATTATTAACCATTTATACTTTAAAAAAAATTTCCAAGTGGTTATCCTAAATCAGATTCATCACTATAAATTATCAGGCAGTTCCAATATAAAAAGAACCAAACAGCAAGACAAAACAACAGGCGGTTCTACATGCAACAGCAAATCTGCAAAACAGAGCAGATTTGGGAATTGATGTCCGAAACCTTGATTTTTGGAATCAAACTTGGGGTGAAATGGTATGTTGGTATGGATACCCCCTGAAGTGGAGCTGAATCGCAACAGGGATGCTTAGAAATGCAATTCTTTAAAACAACAAAATTTATAGCCTAAATGTTTCATTTATGACTTTTGTCAAACATATGGAATGAAAACTTACAGCTACACCTCTACATGAGGAAAAACAACCCAGAGTTAGGCTACTAATATATGCTCATTGAAATCACACATTTCTAAATCCCCCATATGAGTTCTTGAAACATTTTACCACCCACAAGCTAATTCATTTGACATGAGTGACAAGCTTTTTGCACCAATTGCTACAATTTAAAAACACATGGAAGCCATGAATGCTACAACCATTAAGGATTTCTATCAAAATTCTAATAGTACTATTACAACAACTTGAATAACAAACCATTGAAGAATATGAAACATAAGCCATAACTAAAATTTATCTCCAACTTACCTCAAGCATTTGATCTTCCAAACTATACTTTAGTTTCCATTATTTTTTCATTTTCTTTTAAGGGTTCTTTCTGTAATTCCTCCAAGCGTATTTTGGGTACATGTCCATTTTCTTACTTCTGCAAGTTAGCACTTATTCGTGCATAAATAAATTTATAACATTACTCATTCACATATTTTGTCAAACACTTTGCAAACTATCCTAAAACCATTTATAAAACATGCATCTATTAATTACTTGAAACAGAACCATAAATCGTGAAATACTTACCCAAGTCCTTTGGAATTTATTTATTGAAATTACCTTCAAAAATATTTGGCTTTCCTTTCTCAAATGCTACAATACCAAGATTAGTACCATAAACTATACCAATAATAACTCCAATATTGAGATCTAAACGTCCATACATATAGATTGATCTAGTCTTCATTTTTAACTAATCAATAATATTTTAGATAACATAAGCCTAAACCAAAATTAGATGCTTACAAAAATTTAAATGTCTACCTTTTATTTTATGCTAAATCTATACCATAATTTTAGGACAATGGAAATTATACCTGAAGAGATATTCAGCTCCAATCATTGAGAATATGATCCACCTTCGATCCCTTAACCAACTCATTTGAACCATCCGGTTTTCCACCCAACCATATCCAGGGAGAACTCCTCCCCCTGGAACCCCTGAGCTGTAAAAGCTCACAACCAGTACCAAAATACAACAATAGAGAGAGAGATGCAAGGAAAAATCATGAAGATAGTTTTCACTTCCTCTAAATACCACTCATGTTCAACCTCAATAGATACTTAGTAGATTAGTAAGAAATTCAGATTTTTTTTTTTTTGGAAGTAATTGGATACTCTCCATATCTCTCCCTTTCACAATATTCCTCAAGTCTCTTCCACTCTTGGCATTACCCCCTCCCCTCCCAAATGAGAATACATGAGACTCATATATAGGAGGAGCAACAAATTCATGTCATAAAGGAGGATTAATATGTATGCATTGTATTCCTTTTAGAGGAGTGTAACTTATGCCATTAAGGAGAGGTATGCATGCCTTATTTAAGGAGAGTGTAACATATGCATTAAAGTGAGTGTAAGAGGAATATTTTATGACATATATTTAATGAGTGTAAGAGGAATATTTTATGACATATTTAATGAGTGTAAGAGGAATATGACATTCCTTGATGAGTGCATAAAAGAGAGTGTAATGTAATATTTAAAATAGAGAGAGTTACATAGATCCATGAGAGTCATGAAGGAGAGAGGTGTGAAGTGATTGAGGAGATATAATTTCCTTTTAATAATAATATCATAGTCTCATAAAAGATAATAATAATATTAATAATATTAATAATATTGAGGATTAAGTCGAGATTGAAATATTACAATTGATTAATCATAATTTAAGTGATTTTACTTCAAGTATACTTGTTTACCCATTGATTGGAGGTGATTTACTATTTTTGGAAAGTCATACTTGAAATGGTAGACATGACTTTCTATTTTTAGAAAGTCACTCCAAAATTGTTAGGAATTAGATTATTAAGGAAATTCATCTACGAGTTTCCCATGAGTGGTATTTTTCTTCCGGATAATAGGGATTCCACACCCCTATTGTATGCATCTTTGTGCCTTAGTAGATTGAGGACTCCGCGCCCTGATCTACTCTAAAGATCCAAGATTCCACACCTTGATCTTTTTTTTTTAAATATTCAGGACTCCGCACCCCAAACATTTCATTATAGATTCAAGACTCCACGTCTTTATATTTCATGGATTTAGGACTCCGCGTCCTAATCCTTTTATCATATATCCAAGACTCCACGTCTTTATATTTCATGGATTTAGGACTCCGCGCCCTAATTTCCATGGCTTCTCATCTATTCTTCTTTGAAACTCCGCGTTTCACCTTAAGGTACTGATTGTGAGATTATACCCATCTGATGGTTTGTTGGTAAGGTCTTCTTCCAAGACCTGCACACATCACAATCTCAATGATCAAATCAATCAAATGAATTTCATAATTAACTTATTCAAATTTTACCAAATATTGTCCATGACTTCCATAATCATTTTGGTTTCGGAGAAATGACTTCCGCAGTCATTTATAACTTGAGCATCCCTATTGGAAATGACCAAGTCCCCTGCCACATCATGCTTAGTACGAGATTATGCACATATAATCATACAAATCATGTATCATCCATAAATCATAATTAACCATATGTTCCACATAACCATGATCGTCCATGGATCTGTGTCTCACTTCTAAATCACCATTCACGTCATACACCTATGTCCAAAATAGGATACCAAAAGAGAAAACATCGCTAATATTCTCTTAACCAAAATCAATCCTTGTGCACGCAACCATAGATATTATCATAAGCACACAACAACCAAGTGACCCAAACCAGGTCATAGCATATAAGCATGTACATAAGTCTTTCATACATAATATTGTATCAAAATCACCATCTCTAAGTGTCATCAAAGCTATCTCACTAATAAGGGACACTACAGACATAATATTATGGATTTGGTTGACACGAGTATCATCGACACCCTGGAATCGTTCAGAATTGAAACAAAAGAGAAATGATAGAACTAAAAATTTAATGATTTATACAGTTTCAAACCCTAATTGAAACTCCATCTAGGTCGTCGACGTGTTGATATATATGTGGGTATCCCTTGGATTAACACATTGGAAACTGAAATGATAAGCCATGTGAAATAGTAGTTAAAATTCAATGCTAGAAGATCCTGAGGAATTCAGCCTCTGGGATTTGGCATACTCCCATACGAAATCGTTGTCCAAATGTTAATTCCATACAACCAATAACCTATAAAAGCTCCACGATGAATCTACGTTGGTCAAGGAAATTTAATGACATAAAAATCTGAAACATGTGCAAATAAATCAACAGTGCAATGGTGTATAAAATATGGCCTTATATGTATGGTTCATAGCGAGTTAATCGTTATATAAATTGAGAGAAATGAGGTAATAATGATTCTACTTTCTACAAAGGACATGTAGAGAGAAGCATATATATATATATATATATATATATATATATATATATATATATATATATATATATATATATAAACCCTCAACCTGTAAACCATAGGTGATTGAAGGGGGGGCATTGTAAAAGGTTAGCCACGGAATGTAATGTGGGTAAAGGAATATGATTTACCATATTCATTTGAGAATGGGACAGATTTTAGGAGTGGTATTATTGTTTGAGTATTGAGCACTAAACAATAGAGGAAATGTAACCTTTACACAAGTGTCATATAAATGATTTAAGGTAGGGATCGTACAACATATAGAACCATGGGTCTAGAAATGGATATATGTTAAGAATACATATGTAAGGAATAACGTTAAATATTGTGGTGAATAAATTAATTCAATTGGGTTTTGGATTTATGCTAAATGAATATTTAATAGTTTTTAAAACTAAAGCAAATGTATGAGTAAGGTGTTGAGGGAAACTTGCATTGGTTATTATCACAAATTAGGAAAATTATTATCTATGGATAAGAAGAGAGTGGGATATCTATTACGATATCAATTACCAATTCTCAATATGTAATTATCAGTTCAAACTAGTACAGGGATAAAGTTTGAAAGAAGTAATTGTACAATAATGTATCTTAACATGTGTAAGAATACGACAATTAATAACCTGGTCATAAGAAGAAATAGTGTTGGCACTACATTTAGATTTTTTTTTGTCAAAATGGAGGTGTTAAAAATGGTATCAGAGCCCAATTTAAAACACTAAGCCATAATGTGTGCTCACACCAGAGAAATTACGTTGCTGTAAATTTTTTATTAAAATTACTTTTCACTAATGTTTAATTTTATGTACAGTGAAACAGTGCTGAAACATACAGCTGCAAACCATGAGTGAAGGGGATGAGTTGTATGTAGATCTGGGTGGTGAAGAGAACCTAGTAGATCAAAATTCTCCATTGATGGCTATGATGCACCAAATGAAACGATAAATGATGCAACTCAAAAACCACGATGAAAGGCTATATTTAACTAGTGAAGAGCAAGACAAGATGGTAAGAGAATTGACCTCTCGGAACAGTCACAAACGTGAAGGTTCTAGAAAAAAGAGAAAGGGAACTATAAATAACTCAGAAGAGTCTGAGCAAGATGATGTCGATAGACATATGTCTAGGAGGAATAAGGAACTATAGGGTGAATTCCGAAAAATCAAGCCTCCCTCCTATGATGGAGAGAAGGAGGAAGATGAAGAAGCTTGGCTGCTAAACATGATAAAGTACTTTCAGGTTTATGAATAAGGAAGTAACTTAAGGGCTAGGTTAGATATCTATCAATTACAAGGAAAGGCTACTTTGTGGTGGGAATAAACTAAAATGGTTCATCTCATAAATGAAAAAACTGTCACTTGGGAGGATTTCCAAATCAAATTTAAACCTAGATATCTGAATGAACACTATTATGATGATAAATCCAAAGAGTTTCATGAAATTAGGTTCGGACAACTTACCATCGATGAGTTTGTAACAAAATTCACCAACCTGATTCACTATGTGCCTTATATAAGAGAAGACAAGGCAAAGTTACATTGCTTATTAAACTGCCTAACTACTATATACAAGGATAAGATAGAATTTGATAATCCCAAGACCATGGATGAAGTGGTGCTCAAAGCGAGACTATGTTATCATTAGTTAAAAGGTAGAAATGAACAAGCAAATAATTGGAAGAATAAAGAAAAGGGTGACTCTATTGGGAAATGAACAAAACCAGCATACTTAAATAACTTTGGAGACATGACCAAATGAAGAAGTTCACTAAAAATGGAGAAAATCACCCAGCCCAATCACAAACAGGGTTCAAAAAAATTGATGGAAACAATAAGAGAGAAGGAACTGTTAAGATGAGAGAACCTCTAAAGTGCTGGGGTTGTGGAGAACCTTACGTACTGAGAGATTGTCCACACAGAAACATTCAAACCATACAAGTGCTGAAAGAGGCAACTACTATAAATTATCTGGAAAGAAACATCCCCAAGCTCAGTGCTTCGCTAGAGGATCATCAAGCTGAACACCATTCCACTATGGTCGAAATAGAAGGTATGATTGCTACACAACCTGTTTTTGTTTTGATATATACAGGTGCATCTTTAAGTTATGTAAGTCCTCAAATGGTATAAAATTGCAAGATAAATTCAGATAAATTTCAGCAGTCATGGTTAGTTGAGTTAGCTACCAAGATGAAAAGAAAAGTGGCTCATAAGTTACCCCATACTGTTATAAATATAAATGGGTACAAACTTGAACTAAATTTGAATACTTTACCTTTAGGGTATTATGATATGTTAGTAGGAATGGTATCATTAGAAATATTTTTTCATTATAATTATTTTTCGCTAATGTTTAATTTTATGTACAGTAAGACAGTGCTGAAACATACAGCTAAAAACCATGAATGAAGGCAATGATATGTATGTGGATAGGGTGGTGAAGAGAATCCATTAGATCCAAATGCTCCACTGATGGCTATGATGCATCGAATAGAGAGATAAATGGTGAAACTGAAAAACCACAATGAAAGGCTATCTCTAGCTAGTGAAGATCAAGATAGCTTAATAAGATAATTGGCCTCCCAAAACAGTCACGAAGGTGAAGGTGCTGGAAAAAAGAGAAGGGGAAATGTAAACCACTCAGAAGAGTTTGAGGAAGCTGATGCCTCTAGAAAAATTTTTAGGAGGAATAAGGAATTACAAGGTGAATTCTGAAAAATCAAGCCTCCCTCCTATGATTGAGAGAAGGAGGAAGAAGTAGAATCTTGGCTTATAAACGTGATAAATTACTTTCAAGTTTATGAATATAAAAGTAAATTGAGAGTTAGGCTGGCTATCTATCAATTACAAGGAAAGTCTACCTTGTGGTGGGATGAAACCAAGATGGTACATGTCATATATGAAAAAATTGTCACTTGGGATGATTTCCAAATCAAATTTTTACATATATATCTGAATGCATGTTATTATGATGATAAATCCAAATAATTTCATGAACTTAGGTTGGGACAACTTACCATTGATAAGTTTGTAAGAAAATTCACCAATCTGCTTCGCTATGTACCTTATATAAGGGAAGAGAAGGAAAAGGTACAATGCTTCTTAAACTGCCTACCTACTATATACAAGGATAAGATGGAATTTGATAATCCCAAGACCATCGATCAAGTGTTATCCAAAGTGAGACTGTGTTATCAATAGTTCAATGGAAGAAATGAACAAATAAAGAATTTGTAGAACAAATAAAAGGGTGAATCTAGTGGGAAACAAACAAAACCAGCATACTTAAAGAACTTTTGGAGAAATCACCAAAGGAATAAGTTCACCAAAACTGGAGAAAACCACCTAGCCCAATCACAAACAGGGTCCAAAAAAATTAATGGAAACAATAAGAGAGAAAGAACTGTTAAGATGAGAGAACCTCAAAAGTGTTGGTGTTGTGGAGAACCTCATCTACTGAGAGACATTCCACACAGAAACATTCAGACCATAAAAGTGCTGAGAGAGGAAACTATTGTAAATTATGTGGCAAGAAACATCCCCAAGATCAATGTTGCCACTACAAGAAAAAAGGACATTGGTGAGGGTCGAAAAATGTCACCATAAGCTCATTGGTGACAGTCAAAAGAGCTTCCATCACCAAAAATTGAACGTCACCAAAGGTGGCGTTGCCAAAAGTATAGGTGTTGTGGTGACATTCAAGGTCCATCACCAATAATGATTTATATTGACAGATAGTGACTGTCACCATTTCATATGAGCAATGGTGACGGACCTTAGCCTCCATCACCAAAAAATTGAACGTCACCAAAGGTGGCATCGCCAAAAATACGTCTTGTGGTGACAATCAAAGTCCGTCACGAATAATGATTATAATGACGGATAGTGACCGTCACCATTTCATATGATTTATGGTGATGGACATTTCATGGTCGTCACTAATATGGTGGCGCTCATTGACCGTCACCATTTCATATTTTGGTGAGGGTCGAAAAATGTCACCATAAGATCATTGGTGATGGTCAAAAAATCCTCATTCACCAAAAATTAATCGTCGCTATTCCATATGAATATTAGGGCACGATGGAATCGAACCACCAACCTCCTGCTTGTAAAACAAGTGCTCTTCCATTGAGCTAGCACCCTTTAAAGAATTCGCCTTTAAAAAATTAGACCTTGAAACATTATAAATTGTAAATTCTACAACTTCCAATAAATTCTACTATAGCGGAGAGAGAGAAATTTTTTTAATAAATAACGGGACAGATAAAATAAATCTATCAAATAAATATGGTGTCATTCTAGTTAAAATAGGAATTTTTATCATATTGACTAGAGTCATGTACACGCAAAAAATTACATCATCAATTTTGCATGGTTGACCTATAAAGCTCATACAGATTACAAATAATTGAAGGTTTCTGATGATGAGTAAAGTTAGATAACACTTTGATATATTGCAAACTTGAGGCTAACTACAAATCATCCAAAAATGTTCAAAGAACAAATAATTATTGATGAAAAATGTACATAAGCATAGAATTTGAGCATATCAATATATAAATATGAACATCTACCCACAACATAACTATGCACTAGAAAGCTTGCATTATTTACCAACAACTCTAACATTTAGTTACAAATTTTCCATTAAATTCAAAGTTACTAAAGAAAAATATATTGCAAAACACAAATCAGAAATACAAAAATTGTTATTTACCATTTATAATTATGTGGAAGCCAAATTATGTTCCCGTGTCATTGAGATCTAGCTTAGGTGGCTAAAAGGAGGTGTTCTGATCCTCCCCATATGGGCTCAAATCCCACTCGTCACATGCTTTCCCCCCGTAGGTTGATAGCCTCTTAAAGGAGTCATTTCATGTGGATGGGATAGGTGTGACTTTTGATGGATTAGATTCCTTGGTCATAACAAATTAGCTAAGATTGGATTTCTACGTCCACAGGTGAAATTCATGTCACTAACTGGAAGAATTCAAACCAAAAAAACCATGTTCCTCATCCTTCAGTGTGCAACAGTCTAATCCCATGTTAATATGTGACAGGACTTATGATCAACTAACTTGAGAAAGGTAATAACTACTTGGAGTTCCAGTATTCGAACAATGAATGCAACAAAAAAATTATGCACATAATATATAAAAAAATAGTATTAATGGCAATCATAGTTCAATATAAAGGCTTCCAGTTATTGTCATTTTCATTTCAGAATGCCACCCATCAAGAAGTTTTGTTGTATAGTCAAATTTTTTGATGCTTTTGTTTGTGAGAAACTTATTTATGGATACTAAATATGCTCAACCAAAGTCATAGATTGACATCATACTTCATTATTGAATGATAGAGATTATGATTTACATGCACTGACCAAGAAAAAAACTTAACAAGGAATAACACCAAACTTATCATACAACAAAAAGTAAAACAAAAAAAACATTAATCGATGTAGCTGTTAAATTTCTAATCATTGAAGGAGACAAAATAGGTAAATAGTATGTCTCAATAACACATTTTTTTACTTTGGAGTATGTACAATGTTTCAATGGATACAAGTGATGGTCAATGCATGAAAAACAATCATGCGCCATGTCGCAAAATAAAAATACACTAGTTCTATTAGAGAGTGGGCACTTGGAACCCACTCTCATACAACAAACCTATCATACAACAAAATTTCTAAACTTATAATACATCAAAAAGGAAAACAAAAAGAGCATTAATAGGTCTAGCTACTAAATTTATAATCATTGAAGGAGACAATAGGTATATAATATGTCTCTAAAACACATTTTTTACTTTCAAACATGTACAATGTTTCAATGTCTGCCAGTGGTAGACAATGTAGACAAAAGAAACATGTGGCATGTTGCAAAATAAAAATACATTAGTTCCGTTGAGAGTGGACACTTGGAACCCACATATGTCAACATGGGATTTCAACAGAGGAGCAAAAAATATTGTATTCAACTCATGATCATATCTTCATTCTAATATTAACTCTTACTCTAGAGGTGACCTCAATAGTCCAAGTTTGCCTCAGAGCAGCTTAACCATAGTAAAATTATCTACCAAATTTTGTGTTTCATTGCAAGTGGCTTATGTAGCTCAGCTTCCTAAAAAGGTTTCATGCTTATATTGTGTCTTGACTCTTACCAATGGGTTCATACTAAATCTTGATGGGGGGACTAAGGTCCAAGCAGGCTCTAGTTTAGAGACTAAATTAAGTACAAAATAAGGCAATGATATGCTCAATATTGAAAGAGACTCTACCCTCAATTAATTAGGTTTAAGATAAATGGGTTATCATAGATTGGAGTATTCAGAATATCTCAAATGAAATTAGGTGTTTTGTTGCAAATATTCTTCTAATAAGGTTTTCCTATGTAAGAAGACGATTCAATAAGATGAGGAACCAGATAGGGTAACTAAGGAGATCATTTGGGACTAAAGAAAATTTAAGTGAGAATTAAAACCACTCCATGTTGGAAGAAAATAAGAAAACATGTGGCACATGTGGATGTTTGGGAATAATGGCACCACTAGTCATGTTAAATCAGTGCTCTCTTATTTAAGTCAAGAGGCCTACTTTCCTCCACCAAACATAATGAATTGCATAGGCAGCAAAGTTATCATTGTTTTGGGTGGAGGAAAAATATTGTTGGCTACCTCTATTTTCCTAGCCTATTTTGAAAAGAACACCAAAAGACATCTAAAATATGTATACTGCAGTCATTGATCTAATTTGAAACATGGTTCATAGTGGGGACCACTTTCAGGGGTTTTTAGGACTCCTACTAGACACAAAGGGGATTATAGTTATACATGTCACTCAACGATACCCCAAGCAATTAAACAAGATGAAGCTTTGAATAGAAATTTGGTGTTAACACATTGGTCAGGTTTATGGTAGATGAAGAAAGGGCCATTTGTAAGGAATTTGTACATCTCATCCAGGAATGCTTGAAGCAAAGGCACCTAAGGATCAAATCTTGGCATGGCTGGTAAAAGCTAAAAGAAAAAAAAAATTGTCATGGCCTTTTCCAGCATGCCAGAGCCACCTTATGGGGATGCACCCACCCTACTCCCTTGGGTTTTAACCTCGTGACATAGCTCAGGTGTCTAATTAGACTTTGCGAATCCATCTACACCCTCAAGGAACCAATGGTTCGTGTTCAAATGGTTAGAGACTTTTAAGTAGTGCTCTTTGATAGGTAAACCAGTGATAATATAGAATAAAGGTCTTGGTAGAACCCTCTCTTAGGCATCAATGTAATTATGTGTAATTGTGATACAATTTTTTTGTTTTCCCCCTAAAAATGAACACACTACAACATGCAATGAGTAGCAAAAGATAAAGGGGAATATTACCCATTGAAAAGCTTGCAATTGCTAGGAGTTAAAATGTTGACGTACTTTGTAGCCATGAAAAACCCAAGGAAACACATCACCAACACTTTTGCAACGGGTAAGATTGCAAACTTTAGCATTTTAGATATGGATTTTGAGTCATTCCCAATTGTTAGAATCATTGTTGGAAGAAATCCTGAGAATATAGAAATAGAATTGATTTGTTTTCAGACCATCTATACTAGTAAATCCTTACTTCATGTTAATCTCCTTCAGTCCAATCAAAACACTCCTTGTCTAATTTCCACTAGAAGCTGAGACAAATCCACAACATGGTCTCAACTTCCAGAAGTCATGATTCTAAACAATCATCAACCGTGCCAAAATGAAAATAAAATATATTTTCTTAACAAAAAAAAATAGCGGAGCCTATAACCACCAAACCTATATAAAAGGATGTTCATCTATTTAACGGAAAAAAGCAGTAAGCAAAAAGCAGTGTAACTCATGCAAGACACAATCCAGTCCAAGTTAATATAGTTGAATAGTTATCAAACACATGCAACAATTATTCCTTGAAACGAGTGCTAGAATCACAAGAGCTCTACATATCTTGAAACTTCAGTGCTTGAATAATCACAATTTTATCAGTAAATTTGCATGCAATTGTTGATGCACAAAAATATATCCAAATGAAATTTGCTCCAAAAATCGTTCAGTGTTCAAAAAATTTACCATGCTTCAAATATCTGCAGAATATTTGAAATTAATGAAGAATAGAGCACTCTCTTTGATACAAATAGAAGCACAATTATGAATATTCTACAGGAAACCAATCTAATATGCTCTAGATTCTAATGTAGTCTCTAAACAATTTTATATATTTTGAGAAGATACTGTCAAAGACAGTGACTGGAAAACTTGGCCAGGGGCCCAACAATGTCTACTCATAATGCAACTAATATTTAAACTTCAAATGAAACATTTCACGCAATGTAGTATTATTTTACAGAGGTGTTTATGACGGGCTACTCAAGAAGGAAAAATCATTAGAATGCTTGTCTGAAGAGAAACCAACTATTTGTAGATTTTCCATAATTCATGGAACTATGAAACAATGATATAAGTACACACATAATGGCTACAATTTGTATTCACTTTCTACGCTTTTATTTTTTCCTCTTCAAGTATGCACATTATCAATTCCATAATTTTAAGGACTTAGCATATGCAGATCAGAACTTTGCCTCTTCAAAGGGACAAGCAAAAAATTCTCTTCAAATGCTAAAATTGCATAACAAAAGATAAGTAATAATCCATAGAATGTGAAGCAAATTAACTTACCATTCAATCATATTCTCTAGTGTCACAGATCTTCCCAATTTAGTGAAATCAGACATAGTAGAAATAAAGTAAAAACAAAGTACACAAAAAAACAACAAAGTCTGTCATAAAAGAAAAGAAAATTCAAAATAGTAAAAACGAGAGCACATATAGACATGCACCCACAACTTGATACAATTTTCCACAAAACTAAACCCCTTTCCTAGAGAGGTACCTCCTGACAGTTGGTTCATACTAAATCTTGATGGGGCAGCTAGGGTCCAAGCAGGAAGATCTAGGAATGATGGGGTAATACTGCATCACAATGATAGTATCACTTTTTATTTCCCCATTGGCATATCAAACAAAAGTTGAATCCGAGGCTACAGTGCATGGACTAACTTAATAACTGAATAAGGAAATGATACACTCAATATTGAAAGAGAGTCTTCCCTCCAAGATAGGGGGTTTCAGAAAAATGGGGTATCAGATATTCAAGTATTCAAGATATCTCAAAGGAAATTAGGTTTCTTGTTGCAAATATTCCTCTAATAAGGTTTTCCTATGTAACAAGATGGTACAATAAAATGAAGAACCAGATAAGTAACTAAGGAGATCATTTGGGACTAACGAAAATTTAAGTGAGAATTTAGACCACTCCATGTTGAAAGAAAATAAGAGAATGTGCAACACGTGTGGATGTATGGGAATATTGGCACCTCTAGTCATGTTAAATGTACATTTCCTTCAAACTTGTTAGCTCACAAAGCCATCATGGCATCACTTCCATGATACATGCGCCAGGAAGAGACTGTATCATGTGAGGTGGCCTAAGGTTATAAAAGGTGGAGAGAACAACTAGAGAATGTAGGGGATTGAAAATGAAGGGAGTTGAACTAAGAGGATTGGCATCATGAAGCTGAGGTTTCTAAGAGCATTATGTTTAAATGGAAAATTATACTAAAGCATATAAAGGATAATGATGAAAAATTGACAGACCTCAAGGACAACATAACAGATGACAACCTGAATATTAATAATAGACGAAACCATTTCAATCTTAACAAAGGTATTGGCAGTTCAACTATCTAAGAGAGTCTCGGGGATGTAGCAAACATCAGGGCCATAGTCATAGTTTTCAATGATGATGAATGAGAGTCAAGGTTGCAGGCCATCATATTCGCAACCAAAATACAAAGAGGTCTCTTCATTTTTAAATTTAATTACAGGATTATTTTTCTTTGAACTTTGATGGGTAATGCCAAATAGGTTTTAGAAATTACAGTAGAACCTAACTTCATACAAGATGTTTTTTTTTTTCAAAATGGAATTGGATCCTTCATCTCCTTTTATTTTTATTTTGGTTATTGGGTGAAAATTGAGGCTATGTTTTTCTGTGAATTATTAAGTGTTACAGTGAAGTTTTAGGATTTTCTACGAGTCTAGTATAATGGACCATGTTTGGCACTACCCAAAATAATTCCACTAAATTACTCAAGAGGGAAGTAAAAGGAAAAAACTTGACTCTATGCGTACCTTGAAGTTTGGGCAGCCCCAACCAACACAACTATCTGTTGTATCAAAGCCCAGAGGGAATTGTAATACCAGAATGAAAGTTAAAGTAATCCATACAAATGGATGTTTACTGAGAATTCTTTGAAATAAAATATATGTTGAACTCTCTACACTATGCTTACATATTGGCCTTTCCAATTTTTGTTTTCTTTTCTTAATTTATTCCGGGTGGGAGTTGGGGTAGGCGCTGTGAGTGTTGTGTTTTGTGGAGTTTTAGGGTGAAAAACTATTTTTCATAGCTTTCTGTGCAATGGTTGTGGTATTTGATATTGTTTTCAAATAACAAATTCGATGCTATATGTTTGAATGTATTGATGGATTGGGAATGCTTGAGGTTCTATTATATGGGGGTTAATGGATGCTTATGTCAGATTCAACTTAATTGATGTCATGTATAAAAGGAAAGGTAAATAAAAATAATCATCAACACAATATAGAAGCAATCACACACACTAACAACCATAAGAAATACCCTAGGAAATCCCCAACTCTAGGGAAAAACTCGGCAAACAAAATTCCATGAAACCCTGGCCAAGCTAGCAAACCCTTGGCACATTACAATGGAGACTAATAATACTATTTATAGGATTCTTTCCATCCAAATACAATTGGCATAATACCATGGGCCCGAAACCACTAGCTATAGAGTATCATTCCTGAGTCAAGGTTATTCCTAACAATTGAAACCCCTTAACTGGTTTTGTTGTAACCTTGTTTTGGGCAGTTGTTAATTTGGTTTTACCATTAATATAAATATTAAAAAAGTATTTTATCTGCTTTACATTAGAAGAGAGTCGAGACTGTGTTGAGTATATTTAACACATGGCTCTTCTATAAAGAGAACATGTTTAACGTCGATCATTGTTTTCTTTTGACCAGGGTTCAATATGTGCTGCTGGAGACAGTGCTTTCTATGAAAGAGTTGCTGAGTTTGGTGATGACGTTGTCATTGTTGCGTAAGTTCCCATTTTTTTCCAGCTTAATTGATGGTTTTCCAGGAAATATATTCCAACTCTTTGCATTTTATGTGGCTGACTGAGATCAGAGTTCTTAATTCTTATTGATTAGCTTATCAGCACCTGGTTTTTCTCTATACGATTGTCATTTTTGCATAGCTTATCGTACCCCTACTTGCAAGGCTAAACATGGAGGATTTAAGGATACTCTTTCCAATGACTTTCTTGCTCCTGTTTTGAAAGTCTGTATTAGTAGTTACACCGATAAATTGATTGATGATTTTTTTATGTTGTTTGGAAAATTTCCCCTTAACCATTATGGTCCATCAACCATGAGTGCACAGATCAGTCTCTAAATGTTCTCTAGGTTCCTGCAGGAATTGATTGACAAGACTGAACTTAATCCAGTTGAAGTTGGTGATATTAAATTTCTCAGTCTTGAATATAAATCTGTAAAAAATGTTGTTGATTTCCTTGTGAATGAAGAGCCTGTGCACTAAGAATTTTCCATAAATATAGTGAAAATTTGTTTTCAGATATTCTCTTTCTCTTAGGTCCTCAAAATCAAAGAGATCCATTAACCTCAGAACAAATGAATGATCAATATATCTCTTAGCCACTTTTGCATCAGTCTCAGGAGATTCTATGAACCTAAGGAGAAAATCATAGACAAACTGTAGATTTGACCAGGGAGGGTCCAAGGTTGTCACCTCCTCTTTTGGATCAAGGCCTTTAATAGAAGGTGGTGCTGGTGTAGGTCTTGATGTCAGAGTCCTGAACAAATTGGAAAAAACCATCTTAGCAATCTCCTCCATTGTTGTTTCATTAGGCCTGTAACTACATGAAATGATGAAATCCACAAGTTCTAGCAGGTTTTGGTGTTTAATTTTCTCCTCTCTCGCATTTTTGTAGGGGTCGATGAAAAAAAAAACAATAGAACATAGGCTCAATTTTTTGATAAGGAAATTTTCTCTGTTAGAGTTGGGCACATCCTTGAAAAAGGGTAGAGGTTCGTAGTTGTTATTGAAAGATTTCAAGCTTCCATTACTCAAAATAAAAGCAAGGGGCAATTTATTCCTAGAATTGTAAAGGACGACATTCGAAGAAATCCCCCCTCCTAAATGAGTGCACAGATCCGTCTCTAAATGTTCTCTAGGTTCCTGCAGGCATTGATTGACAAGACTGGACTTAATCTAGTTGATGTTGGTTATATTAAATTTCTCAGTCTCAAATATAAATCTGTAAAAAATGTTGTTGATTACATTACGAATGAAGGGCCTGTGCAGGTGATTTTCAGACATTCTCTCTTGTTTTCAACGAGGAAACTGCATCGACGTCACCCATGGATTCACTTCATGATAGAAAGGACATGTAGGCGCTTTGACACACTTCATGATAGAAAGGACGTGCAGGTGCTTTGGTCCTTGAGAAATGTAGTCATATCTGGTCCATTTGGATCCCTCCTCAATTGGACACCACACAACTCACACAATGTCTACTCCTAGAATGGGATCCGGTGCAGAAAGGGCATGAACAGAGTGGTGGCCATAACACTTGCTGGTTTGGGATTACAAGGTAGTCTTTCACCATATCTTGGTAGCCTGTCATTATTATGTACTTTGAATATTTCTGGTAATTATCTGTCAGGAACAATTCCACCAGAGTTGGGTCAGCTAAAAGCTCTTGGAATACTAATTGTCTAATTGTACGCGTCTTCAGTGGCTCCAACTTTCCGTAAACTTGACAAGGAATATACCAATAGAATTCAGTTGTCTAGTCAATTTGGAACATCTCCGCTTGGCGGACAATAATCTTACTGAGTATTCCAATTTTTCTGAGCAACTACACCTCTCTGCAAGACTTGATCATTGGAAACAACAGTATCACTTGTCCAATCCCTTCTGTTTCGGGTCTGATCAGAAATATATCCTATCTTCACGTTGAAAACAACTCTCTATCTAGCTACAGTGCCTTTTCCCTCAGCAACTGCATGTTTCTCCGAGTTTTTTTCATTGGATACAACAGTCTTACTGGACCAATCCCTTCAGCTTTGCGTATGATCAGAAATCTATCTTATCTGTACTTTGAGGGAAACTCACTATGTGGTCAGATCCCTCCAACTCTTGGAAATTGTACTCAGCTGTGGTATATTTCCTTTTTCTCACAATGGTTTGAGTGGAAGAATTCCCTCTGAATTTGGGTTTCTGCAGGAATTAGAATGCTTGTATCTACAGACAAACAAATTCAAGAATTTCATTACTCCATTTCTGGGAAACCTCTCTTCACTGTAGATTTTATTTTTGGGGGACAAAAGATGGTCGGGAAGTGTACCACCTGAGTTGGGAAGCTTGAGAAGCATTGGTAAACTGTCTATTTATGGTCCCAGTAATATTTCAGGTGTGATCCCATCAGAAATAGGAAATTGCAGAAATCTTGAATAGTTGGACTTAGGAGCCAACAATATTCAGGGCTCCATCCCGAAATGTATATTTCAGCTTCCCCTGTCGACCTTAAGTCTACTTTTGAATAATATGAGCGGTTCTATACCTAAAGCCATTGCAAATTTTAGTTAGCTGAGCTCCCTAGTTCTGGGAATAAAAAAGTTCTCAGGTGTCATTCTTGAATCCATTACCAGATTGAATCAATTAACCTATTTAAATCTTGGTACAAATAGGTTAAAAATTAAACGGCATCATACCTCAGGGTATTGGTAATTTAATTATTCTGGAAAAAATTTACTTTGACAACTGTTTAATAGGTGGAATACCCCAAGGAATCGCTAATTTAACCCAGTTGATCCAGGTAAATTTGGGTCGAAACAATTGCACTGGACGCATACCAGAATAACCCATTACATAATTTACTCAATTGTCCTTCCTACATCTAGGTTCAAATATGCTCATCAGTGGCATACCAAAATTCATTACAGAGCTGAGTAAATTGAACTTCTTACATCTAGGTTCCAACATGTTAGGTGGTAGCATACGTAAAGGCATTGGTAATTTGAAAAAGCTTCAAAATATCTACTTGGATACTAACAATCTCACAGGTACAATCCCTGAAGGTATTGGACAATGTGTGGAGCTGCAATAGTTAGATTTTTTCAAAAACAAGTTGAATGAAACTACCCCTGATTCTATAGGGAACTGCAAGTCTTTGATGGTTGACTCTTATGGATAACTTGATTTCAGGTATACTACCATCAATTTTAAAAAGGTGTACAAAATTGCAGATACTGAAGGTATCTGAAAACAACCTTAGTGGAGCTCTAGACATAGACTTTCTGGTGTCTATGAAAGTCATTTCTGCTTATTCTAATAAATTTTTTGGGATCATGCCTAAATCGTTGGCCATTTGTGCCCAGCTTCAGCTACTAGAATTAAGCAAAAATGGATTAACAGGGGACCTTCCTCAATACATTGCATTTTTTAATGACTTAAGAGTTTTAAGGCTGAGTTATAACAGGTTCTTTGGTGTTATTTCTCAATGGATTACAAATCTCACACATTTTTCAAGTGTTGGATTGATTTAACATATGTGCTAGCTAGAAATACCATATTTGACTTGTCTAGCAACAATCTTACTGAAGAAATAAACCCTTAAAGATTTCTTTCTCAAATAATGATCAAAGTTGGTAGAGAGATTTTCCACAGACCATGACAATCATTATTGCCGTGTGTAAATGAAAAATAGTTATTTTTCTTTCACCTAGATATTGTGGAGTAAAAATCCCTCTCATCCCCATTGCATTCTACTTATCTAGTTTCCATTTAAAGATTTTGAAGTCCATAATAATTTGAAAGCCTTATACCGTAATTCGTGTTGAGTTTCACAATTATTGGTGTTTTTTTGCCAGATAAGTTACATTACACGCAACAAAAATATAATGAAAACTAAAATTTAAAAAACTTATAGAAAAATTCCAAGAGAATTCTCCAACCCTTTGAAATTTACCATCGTCATCCTTATCATGAAGGAAATGGGGCTCTGTGATGTACAATGCCAACTTTGTATTTAGTTCCAGAAAGAAAGATACCATATAAAGGAACAATTTTTTTTAGTGTACTTAGTTATACAAATCTAGATCATAAATGTATACAGTGGTTTTCAGATTTATTCGTTTGTTGTGGCATTATTTTGTTCAGACAATTAGGGTGGGAGAGACCGACAACGATTAATATAGCCATGGTAGGAAAAAATTGGGAGGATTGTAGCACTTTTTTCATCTACTCTGCTCGCACACGGCTAGATTGGACTGAAATGGCTTAAGGGAAAATTGGGGGGATTGTAGCACTGCACTTTTCTCATCTACTTTGCTTCTGCACTAGTATGAGCAAATTTTATGTGTCAGATTTTGGAACATCCCTGAAAAAAGGCATAGTTTCATAGTTTTTATTGAACGATTTCAAGTTTCCATTACTCAAAACAGAAGCAAGGGGAAATTTATTCCCATAATTGTAAAGGACATTAGAATAAATTCCCCTCCTAAATGAGTGCACACATTTGTCTCTAAATTTTCTCTACGTTCCTGTAGGTATTGATTGAAAATACTGGACTTAATCTAGCTGAATTTTGTGATATTAAATTTCTCAGTATCAAATATAAATCTATAAAAAATGTTGTTGATTATCTTACGAATTAAGGGCCTATGCACCATGAATTTTCCATAGATATGGTGCAATTTTTTTTCAGACATTCTCTCTCTTGGGTCCTCAGAATCAAAGAGATCCATTAACCTCAGAACAAATGAATGATCAATATATCTCTTGGCAACTTTTTCATCAGTCTCAGGAGATGCTACGTACATGAGGAGGAAATCATAGACCAACTGCAGATGTGACCAAGCAGGCTCCAAGGCTGTCACCTCCTCTTCTTGATCAACGCCTTCAATAGAAGGTGGTGTTGGTGTAGGTCTTGATGTCAGATTCCTAAACAAATTGGCAGAAACCATCTTAGAAATCTCCTCCATTGTTGTTTTATTAAGGCTGCGACCACCTGAAATGATGAAATCCACAAGGTCCAGCAGGTTTTGGTGTTTAATTTCCTTCTCTCTCGCATTTTTGTAGGGGTCAGTGAAATAAAAAACAACAGAAAATAGGCTCAATTTTTTTATGAGAAAATTTTATCTGTCAGAGCTGGGCACATCCCTGAAAAAGGGCAAAGGTTCATAATTGTTACCGAAAGATTTCGAGCTTCCATTACTCAAAACAGGAGCAAGGGGAAATTTATTCCCATGATTGTAAAGGACGACATTCGAAGAAGCCCCCACTCCTACATCACTACTATTATTCTGGTGGTCATATTTAGACTGTTTTCCAGGAAGTCTGCCTAGTATTTTCTTTGTCATAACTGCTATTCCTTTAGGCCAAGAAATACCTGGATCTGCACAATGCCGGCATTCCCTTTCGCGTTTATTTTTTCCTGTTAGTTTTTCCCATAATTTAGCCATAAATCTAGAAGAATTTTTAGAATGATAGAGGTTCCTGTAGGTCACAGAACATATGAATGAGACAATCCAAATTTTCCAGTGCCACTCTTTTATAGATATCTGATGCTCTATTTTTCTCCTCTGTATAAAATTACAGATTATATTTCTCTATCCTTTTTTGAACATTTTTTCAGATATTTGACTCTCTCTGTAAATATTTAGGTCACAAAGGTCAGCTGTTGATTTTTTTTTTACTGCCAGATTGGACTTATTATGAGCAGATCGGTATATATATCAGTTCTCCTTCTAAGTTGTGCAGACAGAACAGTTTTGATGTTTGGTCTCAGAGTGGTTTTTATCACAGACAGATTACTTTGGAGGTAGTACTACTCATGGCTTTGGCCATTGGCAAATGGTTTTTTTGGTTGTAGTAAACTAGAAATGGACCTAAAACGTCTAGATTCACTATTTATAACCCCAATTAAATGAAATGAGATGGAATTTTGATGTGAATGAATAGCTTACTCGTGATATAAGCGATCGCCAAAGAAGAAACCCCAGCCACCGCAAAAGAGACCTTGATCCTCGCCCGACCACCACAAAAGAGACCTTGATCCTCGCTCTGAGTTTGTCTAGGGGCAAGTCTAGCAAAATTATTCCCACCCCACCAAGCAAGAACATAAACCCTGATGAGATCCCTTCGATAATATATTTCCCATTCACTCTTCTGGAGAGGAAGACCACCAGTTTTATGTTCCTGTGATAGGATCTTGTGTGCTGCCAAAGCCCGGTGGCTTGACGATGACATTGTAGAAGAAGCCGCAGACAACCAAGAAATAGGTGGCCAAGACAAGGGAGAAGATAGTCATGCCTGAGTGCAGCAAAAAGGAGGGCACCTTCAGGTGCCTGCGGGGTACTCTGAGAATACTGTAAGGAAGATTCAAAATGAGAAGCAAGGGATCCATTGAAGATAACAATGATAAGTCTTCGCTTGATGATGTTGAGCTCTAGTGATGAAAATTCATGACGACCAATCAAATAAGTTTCGCTTTACCATTTATTGCCCCGACCCCCTTAATAAAGAAGAATTGTGGGACTTTACCAGAAGTTTCCCAGTGAAGAGCTAGCTTCAATGTGCGGTGGCAGAGAGAGCTCTAATATGGGGCGGTACAACATATTACAAATCATAGGAATATTATTGAATTTACCCATCGAAAACCCTGACAAATCTATCTTTCCCCACCCTTTATTTTCCAGGTTACCCGAATCGACTACCTGACATATAAATAGGGAAGCCCGTGCCAAAGCTGATGGCTCAACCTTGGACGAGTAGCCAGTGTTGTTGGATGCATTATAGCGACAGAACCTTTACGAGTAGTTTCCAGGGACATTTTTCCAGGGACAAGGTTTTGCTCAGCATGGAATTTAGAATGACCGAATTGAGATGAAGATTTAAGCTTTTCTCTAAGCAATTTGTCTTTTCCCTCGGTCACTTGGGTTTTTGGTGTGATCCTGAGGTATTAGTTACTAAGCGTTTTAGGTTGGGTTATCCCGAAACAATGTTGGCCTGATAATGAATCCATAAAATATATAGAAAAAATTCATCATTCCAATAATGTAAAACTGAATTTAATTAATTTTTTCTTAAAAATTTGGGAAGAAAATGCATTTTATAAGTTATGAGATACTTTCGATTTATTTAGTAGGTTTTAGGTTTTGTTTTGAAAATTTTTATCTCAATAGAGCTATGAGATACTTTCCATTTATTTAGTAGGTTTTAGGTTTTGTTTTTATTTAATTTAATTTGAAGACTCTTGTGAAAAGTTTACTGGAATTTTGTTCATATTATCACTTTTCACTAGAATTTTGGAGAAATCAATTTCCATCCTAACTTTCACTTAATTTTGGATAAACTGATATCATTTTATTTCCACTAATATCATTGACATTTTTAATTTCAAATAAATGTTCTTGTGTACCTAAATTATCATCTAAGGGTTTAGTTCCCATGGTAGTGGTTCAAGCTTACATACATGTTAGCTAACCCTAATAATATTATCTTGTAACAAGTTTATAAATTGATTCAAATGATCTCATTTTTATGTTAATAAATCAATCATCTAAATACTGGTGGTGATATTGAAAATGGGGTTGTTCTATAATTTTCATGAAACATGAGCCTAATATATATTTCACGTGGCTTTATTTTAACCTTATCTTGATGGTTATTTGAACAAAATATTTTGTCAAAAAAAAACCTACGTCTCCTTGTGGTGAACCCTACGAAAGTCGATGGTAAGGCCATAGAGAAACTTTTTGGTATAATCACTAATGATGGGGAGTATACTTGTAAATATAATATTAACATACTTGAGAGTTTAGAACTCATGGTTCTCCCACTGTAGATGAGTTAAAAACCCTAAAACGTGTGTTCTATTTTTGTCCCTTAGTCAAATCTACATGGCCCTGGGCAACATATTTGTGTTGCTAGTGACCCTTGTTGGTATTATATGGAATTCAATCTTGTTAGGAAAGCATCTTCCATAGGCCACAAAGTTTAATTTTTATTTGATTGTTGTTCATGTTGAAGTGTTTTGCATTTTGTGAAATAAATGCAATGAAATCTTATTTTATGTTAAAGAGCCTTCATAAACTTTCGCATGGTATGATAGCACACTAATTTCTATGAACGTACCCTTGTATATTATAATTCAAGTGCAAAGGATTTAGATAAAAGTGGGCTATTTATAGCAACTGCTAGAATTATAGGGTGTTTCCCCTTGCAACATGAGTAAGGAGCCCCTTGGCCCTTTCGCCACCTAGTCAACCTATTCTTAATGTGGTGATAATAGGTCGTGTCACATGGTCAATGGGAATATTTGTTAAAGGAAGGGAAACAAACACAGCTAGCCTCCTTCTTTAGTGAATAACAACAAATTCTTGAGTATTGTGTCGAGCATTTTTTTAGGCATTGAAGACTCCTAAGCCATGATCCTTTGGTTACTATTGGAGTCTATTCGAAGGGGTAAGGCACATAATTGAGTTGGCATGTTAGTGTAAGACATAAATCCAATAGCTAGGTTCCAAGGTGTGCCAACGCATGCTAGGAATTGTTAGGGAGACAAAAGGGAGAACTAGGACAAATTAATGCACGGAAATGAATGAATAACAGTTTGTGACAGGAAGTGTCAGCGAGTTCCAGGTGTGTTAAGGAGGGAGTGAAAATTTATTTTTGGCATTGCTTAGGCATGCTAGAGTCCATGGAAACAAGCCAAGATGTGTCAGGTGTCAGGGTGTGTCAATGCATGCCAAGGAGTGTTTGGGAGTGCTAGGGAAACACAAGGGAGCACTAGTTTCAAATGCATGGAAATGAATGAATAAGAATTAGTGTCAGGGAGTGTTAGTGAGTTCTAGGTGTGCTAAGGAGGGAGTGACAAGGTATTCTAGAGATTTCCTGTTGAAAAGTGAAACTAGGTCAATCTTCATGTTGACTATGTAATTATGTAAAGTAGAAAACAAAGATAATAAAATGTATTTTGTACTTGCTTCATGGGTTTCATGAGCAAGAGTTTATTATAGGTTAGTGGACTTATTCTTGATGTCCATATAGGTTTTTATCTTCTAGATTCGAATTTAATATGTTTCATAGGTATATGAAGCATCGAAATGCTCCAAGACCTCGTTCTTGAAACTATGAATGAGTGGTCTCATTCAGTCCTCCAACATGCTGCAAGTTAAACTATGAAGTCGGCCTCTAGTCGAATGATGAGTCAAACTACCAACATAATTAGTGGTCGGCCCTAAAGAAGTAAGGTTGTCTGTATATATACCATTGATTTGCGGATAAAGGAAGGTAAGATTAGCGGTCATCTCCAAAAAGGTAATGCGGTCATCTCTACAGGAATTGTGGATCCTTTTGAAAAGGGCATAGCGAGGAATTGTGGATCCATTTGAAATGGTACATCAAAGAAAAATGTGGATCACCCTAGACATAATGCAGATACATCTGTGAATATAAAACGGTGATCTCTATAGTCACAAGTGCGTATAATACAACATACAGTGTAGATTATTTGAATGAAGAAAATGTGTATATCACATGTGAAAGAATTACGGATAAGCCTGAATCAATTTGTGGATTGTTTTGTAAGCAGATAAAAGGAGAAATAAGTGTGGATATCACTGCAGGAATACAAAACCATCTCAGAAATAATTGCGAGCAAGGTTTGCACATGACATTCAAACTAATTCGGATATACATACAAGATAACAGTGCGAATATAATTCTGAAGATAAATATGAATTCAATTATGGGCTCATGAACAAAAAAATTATGTGGATTGATGAGAGGAAGGGTCACTGCTAGATAAAAGTAAGTTTGTGTCATTTTTATTTGATAATTGACTTGATGAAAGACTAAATAAGATAATGAAAAAAAATCATAAGTAATCCAAGTAAGTTCACAATTAATTATCAAGCAAAGAATTTTGTATTAACCTACAGCCCTACAAATTCTCAACAATTCCAAGGAATGCTAGAGTTCCAGGGCAACATGCCAAGATGTGCCAAGTGCTAGGGTGTATCAATGCATGGCATGGAGTGTTAGTGAGTGCCATGGAAACACAAGGGAGAACTATTTCAAAATGCATGGAAATGAACGAATAAGAGTGTGTGATAGGGAATACTGGTGAGTTGCGGGTGTGTTAAGGAAGGAGCGACAAGGTTATATGTTAGCCAATGCTAAGGCATGATCGAGTAGTGCGTGTTAGGGAGTGCCAAAGCATGCCAAGGAATGCAAGGGATACTAACATGTGCCACATAGTGACAAGACATTTTAAGATGTGTCACGTGATATGGCATGTCAAGATGTAAATTGCGTTGCTAAGTTGTTTTACTACTAGGGTTGGATGTGAGCCTTGTATTGGTAAATTGTTAAGTGGCATGAGTTGAGATTGGACATGAGTAGCATATGATGAGTTATAGGTAGTTCTTAAGTGAACAAATCATATGTTGAATTTCCACGAGACGTGATAATTTTGGTTTGGTCTTAGAATCTTTGATGCAAACACACTCAAGTGCCACAATGTATCACAGAATAAACTAGTGCACATGAAAAATTTTAACTTTTTTAAACCCTTCTTCATTATACTACAAACTATAATACACGAGGCTAGAGCTCCCGTACCAGGGATCATGACCCTTTACAATCACATTGATACAAGGAATACAACTAGGGTTTGGTGTTAGTCCTTTGAAAACCAATCTATGAACAAGACAACACTTGACCTACATGTTGATGGTGGCGACAAGCAACCCTTTCAATCCACGTGTCCTGAACACATATGGAAGGTCCTCTTGCCTCACATTCTGCAACTCCTTAATCTTCCTCTATCAATGAGCTCAAATCCTTTAGGTTACTGAACTCAAATCAACAAACTCTGTCGTCTAGCTACCTTCTTTTTCCTTTAAGGTCAACAACACTTGGTGTCTTTGATCAGTTTTTCACAACTCTGTTTGTGAATAGCTCTTTGGTCTTCCCACTTTTTCAATACTACTGCTCCATGATGACAAGTATACGGTTATGGAGTTTTCCCTTCCTCTCACAGAATCAATCCTCCGCAATACAGTGAACTAGGTCTAGTTGGTTGGCCCACTTGACTGCTACTTTAGTCCTTCAAAGTTTTCACATCGTTATACGCAATACACCTACCCTTCTACCAATCTTATTTTCCTTCATAAGTACAGAACTTAGGACTCTTCTTTGACAGTCACCTAACAACCCTCCAATTGTACTTGGACTTCCATCAATTTTTCAAACCACAATCAATCCTTTTATTGATCTAGGGCCCATGACACTGCCCTCATCTAGGGCTCTTCAAAATTTTCACCTAACAATGATCTGAGTCCTCCCAAAATCACTGTTCTTGCATACCAATTTATTTTTTGTCCTTTCTATGAATAGATCTGAACTACACCTCTTATCTTCCTTCTAAAAATTTGTAGATGATTGAACTTGGGTCAAAAATCATAAACTAACAGTCCATTGAATAATTTTTTATAGGTTGCTTCATATCTCTTTCCAAAACTCTATGGAAAATCCATCAAAATAAACTCCTCTTCATGTCAATCCATTCTTCATATCCCACATTTCTTCTGCTCAATATTTTGCTTAGGTTCCACCCTCCTTTAGATCTGTTATCTCCACACATAGTTCTGCAAACCATATTCCAGATCTATGGTTTATATTGCGGAGATAAACCTCACTCTAAGGGTCAAAACCCCTCTTCTTCTACGTAGATTTATCATAATATTAAGGGAATACCTTATGGAATAAACATCCCAGGAAACCACTGTAACTAGGGAATTATACTTTTTTTTAATTGCTTTAGAACAATCCCTATTCACCCATAGAGAAAATAACAACTCTTTCCTCCTTAAGAGACTAAGCCTAGCTCATACTGATCCATAGATTCTGGGCATTTATTTGACTAAATCTTGACTTGAACTTCAGATCTCTATGACCGTCAAACTAGGGTTACCTCAATCAATATTACGCTTGTAGCTACTTATGTTCTAGCCCTAAATTCCAGTGCAAACCGTCCTTCATTTGTGTTGGTCTTTATCACAAACCTTGTGGCCTAATAACCACCACAAGAGAGGGTCTCAACCCTCTCTTCTATTTTATAATTTGATGTGGCCTTCATATAAAGAGACCATTGAAATCACATGTCCATATTCTCATGAACAACCTCTCTCAAGCTCAATCTGCCATAATAGAGCCAAAAATTTTACATCCGAATTCCTAGCTCGAACCCATTAATATATTTGACATTATTGTGAACCCTAACATGATGATCTTTCTCCTGGTGGTTGATCATGGCCTCCATTTAGTAGCCCTTACTCAACCCTCTAACTAGAGCTATTTTATGACTACATCTCTCATGGCCTCCTTGATCAAATGAGCTCTTTCTCAATTGATGTTCTTTCCTTCATCCTAAGGTCTCCCTAAATAGATTTTCCTAGGCCTCTTAGGAACCCTCTAGAACTTACGAGTTTTATCCACTTAGACCTTAGGAAATATTGATTTTCCTTTTTAATTTTCTTTAAGATTTTAAACCCCGTCTTGGGTCCAAAATCCCTTCGCTTGGGTTATTTTCCCATAAATCCTTTTGTGACCAAACTCACACAAACCCATTTCACTAGGCTTGTGGAGTACCTCCCAAGTGACACAATTAAACAACATAATCTAGTTGTAGTAACTGTAACTTGGTCAATCTCTTCTAGTCAAGCGAGGGCTTGGTTGGGTTCCCAAGTTGTAAATTAAGTAAGGGTATTTTTGAGGGAATGATAGTTAGGGATGGATAGGTCATGCTAACACATATCTAACAATTTCAATGCATGATGAGGAGTGTTATGGAGTGTAGGGGCATCACGAGGGAGAACTACATCAAAATGCATGGAAAGGAACGAATAAGGGTACATATCAGGGAGTGTCAATGAATTCGAGTGTGCCAAGGATGAAGCGTGTTAGGAGAAGTTCATAATAGGATTTGAATGAGGTGAGCCTACGGTTGCAATAAGAGGCTCGACATAGTAGTTTTAGACAAAGGGTAACTTTACACTGGGCACAACATTATTTTTCCTTTAGCTATTATTTTTATTTTTATATGGGATGTGGCACACTTTGGATGAATGCTCATGTTTTAAACTATTCTAGATAATTGCATATTTTACATTATTGTGATAATAGAATGAGAAAACCAAGGCTCATCTAGCAGAAATAAGCTAATAAAATGGCAATCATGAGAGCTAGGATGGGAATGGTTTCATTTTTACAGAAGCTTGAAACATGGGAAACTATACTTGAAATTGGTTTCATTTTTTCACAATATTTAAACATAGACAACTATGCTTGGAATAATTTTGCATGCCCCTAGCATAATGACTCAATTTGAGGCACATGCCCCCCAAACTTCATTTCATTCACCCAAGTAGACTACTGGGTGCTAATAGGTGGATGGAATTAAGGTTCATTTATGAGATCAAGTGAAAGACTCGACTGGGAACTTACGAGATCTAAGAAAAGACTCAAATCAAAATGGGATTTGTTTCATTTTTTAACGAGCTTGACACAAGACAAGGAACTCTTCTCTAGTACCTTGTTTCATTTTTTAACAAGCTTGACACAAGAAAAGGAACTGTTCTATAGAGACCTTATTTCATTTTTTAAGGAGCTTGACAAAAGAAAAGGAACCCTACTCCAGGAACCTTGATCATGTCCCATATGAGGCCATGGCTTCCAAGAGTTTCTCATTATATGGGAGAGCAGACTTGGTCATGCCATAATTCTTCTAGAGCTAATGCTTATTGATTCTTTCTCAATAATAAGATAAGGATGGGCAGATTATCCACATATCATCAGATGCCACTCATGTGCAATTGATGCAACCACCTTTTGAGAGTCTGGATCCATCAAAAATATATTTCATTTTCAGACTTCTTTCCAACAGTAGGGTATGATTCAAACCTCTCGAATGCTATATTTTGGCACGAAGTCAATTACAGTACTAGCATACATAGGTGTATGTAAGGCATCAAAGATTTATGAATATGATGCAATGGAAGGATGTAAAAACACCAATTAGCATATGAATATTCTCAGGCTTCAGCTATCATTTTGATCTATTCACCCATGCTATAATGGGTGTCCACAAAATCAATTTATGTGTGCTACTTGATTGCTTCTATATCCAAAATTCTTATATGGGGCCCACAAACATGAACAATATCTTCTTACTGTGTGATAACATAACTAGAAAGATAGATATGTTCATGCACATTGTCTCAATCCATCCAAGGATATTAGAACAACATCCTTTTCATAATGGATTAAAAAAAGTAATTTTCATGTATGTATTATTATATTCAGAAAAATTATGGAGAATGCTAGATTCTAATCATTGATTTGGTCCTCCTCACTGGAACGTGAATATTCCTTTTGATTCCTTGATATGAGATTAGATTAACTGATGGAAAGAATATGCTCAAAATGAAAATGTGTTTTGAGGGGTAGAAGGTTGTTTGTAAGGGCTAAGGTTTAATGTCCTTTCCTTTCAATGGCATTTTATTTCTTTAGGTGCTGACACTAGAACTGGGAATTGTAAGGCAGTATTAGCAATCCAATAAAGTACAATAAAGTGGGTGAGAACTTAATTTATACCAAGTCACCCAAAAGAGATAAGGCGAAAGGGAAAAAATTAAAAAGTACATACTATGAATGGATACCAAGTGATATGTGCACAACACTAGTAGATGGGAGAAGGTCTTAAGGGTTGCAGGGGATAAGATGTTTATTTTCCAATATCACTCCCTTGAAACCCTATAAAGAGATAGTGTGCTCCATTTTATTTTCGTAATATTTCAACCATGAATTATTCTTATGAGGATGCCCTTGAAGGGAGGGTATGTAAAAGAAGTGGAAGAAAACAAATTTTCATGTTGAGTTGAAGGAGGGGTATAGATTGTGGCTTTCTCTAGAGGATTTGAAAAAGGTGAAGGGGAATGGAGTTTACCTCCTATTGCAACACTTTCTATTCCACCATTCGATTTTCTAAAGGGAATTGACTTTAAGGGTCATAGGTGAGAGCTCACAAAGATCTTAAAAATAAGAAGGTAGGTGTGATTTAGCATAGGATTGATTCTTCAACGATTGGAGTTTTGGGTGAGATTTCCCAGTAAATTGAAAAAATTGAAGCCCTACCACCTAATTACAACCCTCAAGTCAAGTGACACAAGTCATCAAATATTCCTCCTTAAGTTGGCCTCAATCAATGTTCAAGTCCGCTCAAACCAAGACACAACACTTCACACTAACATGTCAACTCAATAACTATGGAAAACAACTATATATACAGGGGTATAATTTTACATTTATACCACATAAATTTTGACATCTCTGAAGTTTTGGACCACAGATACAATTCAGATCATGATCACAGGTTCGGTGTTGGAGGATAAGGGCTCGAACCTATTATAGAATTTGGGTAACCATCTATGTTATGATTCCTATGATGTTGCAGCAAAACAGGGCCTCGGGGTCAACAAAAATATACCAAAGAATCAGTGATATATTATGATACTCAATGCTATGAAGATTCTCTATGATCTCTGTTATGATGCTGAGTGCTATGATGATGCTCAGTGATCTCAGTAATGATGCTCGGTGCTATGTTTTTATCTTAAACTCGGTCAAGGTAATGAGGATGGAGTTTAGGTGAAATCAAAGGAGATCTCGGTGTCATGGAAATCTTGGTGCTAACACAGTTAACTGATGAATTGATGGAGGAAGTATATAGTCCAAAGGTCTTGGTCATCTCATCTTAAATCTACTGAAGGAAGAATTTTGACTAGGTTTTCCCCAATGAGTGGGGTTTTTCCCTAGCATGTGCATACATATTATGTCTTCTTCTAATTTTTCTATCAGGAACCCTCTAGAACCTATGGGTTTTATCCACCTAGACCTTAGGAAATATTAATTTTCTTTTAGATTTTAAACCCCATCTTGGTTCCAAAATCCCTTTGCTTGGCTTCTTTGCCCACAAAGCCTTCTGTGACCAAACTCACACAAACCCATCTCAATAGGCTTGTGGAGTACCTCCCAAGCTACACAATTCAAAATCATAGTCTAGTTGTAGTAAATGTAGCTTGTTCAAGCTCTTGTAGTCAAGGGAGGGCTTGGTTGGGTTCCCAAGTTGCAAATTAAGTAAGGGTAGTTGTGAGGGAATGATAGCTAGGGAGGGTCAAGGCATGAAAAATAATGAAAAGGCACGCTAAAACATGTCGAAAAATGTCAATCCATGTTGAAGAGTGTTAGGGAGTGTCATGGCATATCAAGGGATAACTAGGTCAAAATGCATGGAAAGGAACAAATAAGTGTGTGTGCTAGGGAGTTTCAGTGAATTCAAGTGTGCTAAGGACGAAGTGTGTTAGGAGAATTTTAGAATAGGATTTACAGGAGGAAAGCCTACAGTTGTTATACGAGGCTTGACATAGCAGTTTTAGAAAAAGGGAGATCACTTTGTGCTAGGCACAACATTGTTTTTCCTTTAGCTATTTTTTTTATATAAGATGTGGCACACTTTGGATACATGCTCATGTTTTAAATTATTCTAGATAATTGCATATTGTATATTGTTGTGTATAAGTTTTGGGGCACTCTGGCTTGTGTCGGCTTATATCTTGTGTGCCTTGTGCATCTTGTGGTTCTTGCAAACTCTCATTTAATGGTCTACTATTTATATGAATTGAGCATACATGTGAAATATTTCTTGTGTAAGCTATGTTTCTTAGTTGTTTTATGGCGATGTATAGGTCATGTGATCCTTGTCTTGGTAACTAGTTAAGTGGGACAAGTTGAGCTTCGACATGAGTGGCATAAGATGAGTTATAGACAATTCTTAGGTGAACAAGGCACAATCTACTTGTAGTAGGTGCAATTGGTCAAGTTGTTGCAATTTAAGCAGACCAATATTGTCACACGAACTGTAGTAACCAAGGACTTGATTGTGTTCCCAAGTCATAAAAAAATGTAAAGGCTAGTTGTGAGGACATGAGTGCCAAGGCGTGCAGCTAAGGAATGCTAAGATGTGCCAAATAGTGCCAAGGCATGGAAAACATGTTAAGATGTTCCAAGTGATAAGGCATGCCAAGATGTGCAAGGGTGTTTCAATGCATGCCAGGGACTGTCAAGGAAACAAAAGGGAGAAAAAAGTTAAACTACAAGGAAATGAACACATAAGAGGGTTAATAAGTCATCAATATACCTTTTCCAAGAGCGACATGCTAGGCACACCAACACTAGGTGGAAATAGGTGCTAAGTGCAAAGTCTTAGTGCATTCTAAGTGTCAATTCTTCCTTTTTTTCTTCTCATCTACTCTCCAACAATTGATCTCGATTAAATTTAATATTAAACCATGCCAAATCATACCAAGGCATGTCAACGTATTCCATACATGCTAAGACTTTCCAAGCGCCAACACATGCCAAGTGCCAATATGTGTCAAGGAGTGTTATGCATGTTATGAAGTGGAAGGGCATGTCCAAGAGTGCTAAGGTGTGCTAATGCATGTTGACGAGTGTTAAGGAGTACTAGGAAAAAACATTAAGGGAGCACTAGGTAAAAATTCATGGAAGTTAATGAATATGAGGAACGTGTGCGAGGGACTAGTGTTAATGAGTGTTAGTTGTCATGTTAAGGAGGGAGTGACAAGGTATGTTAAGCATTGGTAAGGAATGTCAAGGATTCCCAAAGTGTGCTTGGGAGTTCCAAGGTGTGCTAATTATATGTGGCAATTAATAGTGCCAAGATCTGCCAATACATGCCAGGTGCTAAGGATGTGCAGGGTGCCAGGGTATGTATATATGTCTCAAGAAGTGTCAAGGCACTAAAAGAAAGAACCAATAAGAGGGTTAATAAGTGGGGACTTTATCTTTTTCAAAAGGGGAATGGTAGGCATACTAATAATAGGTCCCAATACATGCCAAGTAAAATTGTGTGCCAAGTGATAATGTATGTCAATGCATTCAACCAAGGTGTTCCAGGGCTTGTTAGAGACTACATGCATGCCAACACTTTCTAGGAGAGTTCCATGTTGTTCTAGCGCATGCCACCATGTGCTTGGGCGTCAGTGTCATGACAATATGTTCTAGGTTGAAATATGTTCCAAGACATGCGAGGTGCTAAGAAATGTTAGTGTGTGCCAAAGCATTAATTTAAGGTGTGCCTGGATTGTTGAGGAGTGTTAGGTCTTTCTAATTAATAGAATTGTCAGACCTTGATTATGTATTAAATAATATATTTCCTACACATGCTAGTGGAACTTTATCTAAAGGGAATTTGCTAGATAATAAATTTAATAGATATGAATCATGCATTGACTCATAGGAAAACTTTATTCGACTAGTCATTTCTTGAGGGAAATGATAATTACTTCTTAAAAAATCGACTAACTCTAAACATTATGGTCTTGGACATATTATAAAAAATACTCCACAATAATGGTATTTTATCGTTCTCTTTTGACAAAAAAAATATTTAACACACACATAGCATCATAAAAAACTCATTGGAATGATCAACGATGACAGACATTTTTTGACCGTCACCAAAAGTAACAGAAAGAGAATTGGTGAGGGTCATTTAATGTTCGTCACTAGAAGTGTCACCAAAGAGAGAATTAGTGATGGTCCTTTAACGACCCTCACCAAAAGTGTCATTGAAAATGGCTTTGGTGACGAACCTTAAAGGACCATCACTATATACACTTACAACGATGCTTTTTTAAGGACCGTCACCATATGTGACATTGGTGACGGACCTTAAAGGTCCATCACAAGCGTGACCCTCACCAATGTCCTTTTTTCTTGTAGTGGAAGAATTAAATGTCAAAGAAAGGTATGGAATCTACGGCAAAATCATAAAAACTATGAGCAGAGAAGGAGCACCGAACTCTGTCCCAGACCTGGCAAGGAGAATATCGACAGGAAAATAAATTTTAATAGGTCGATTTAAATTTAACTAGTCATTCCTTTGCTAAATAGCCATTCCAAATTTTGAGTTAATAACTGTGATCAAGCCTAGCAACATCTTAGGCATTCAATGATAACTATTTCTGCTTCACATCAAGTATACATGGCATTCTGTCACGACCTGCAATTGCCATTGTTGTACTTTAAATATGTTGGTTGTTAAGGATATGCAATATTGATCTTCATTTTATTGATGAATTTTCCTCAAGTGTCTGAAAATTCAGAGTCGAATATGGAAATAGGTCACTGATTATCAAGGTCTTCACTAAGATTCCTTTGCTACTGATGCACAATGTGTCACAACTATCCCTGGTGAAACTTTCAAATTCGCTGATGTACTCCAAAACTTTGATCAGAGATGCAAAATTGGAGAGGATAGTTACTCTAATGCAGGCTTGGTATTGGTCAATGCTTACATGATTTTGTATGTAAAAATGACCCATTAAAATATGCTATGATTTTTTTCCCAAGAGATGCCAGAGGTAGATCCTATAATATATCACTTAAGTGTCATGCCAAAACTATTTTTCTAAGTTCAATAAGAACATTCCAAAGAGGGATGAAAAGGATACAAGTTCTGAGGAATTTTTGAATACATTTAAGCTTCTTCTCTGGTTTTCATAGGTCTTATTTGAAGTCTGTATACCTACTTTCTAAGCGATCTGGACTTCTTCAACAAGGTTGAGGCTTATCAAGCACGTTTATCTTGTCAATTTTCTCTGCTCCAATCTTTAAACTTTAGAATCCAATGCTCATAAAAATAATCATACTTATATGAGGAATACAAAACAAACTTCCCAGATATAGGCCTTGAAAAACTTCATGGACGATTCAATTCTCAGTTTGGTGCGCTAAAGTAGGATGTATAAATATAAATTCCAGACAAGTTTAGAGAAACCCTCACTGCTATAAACTCTAGGAATGCCTTCGAAACATACAAAACCATACCCAAGTAGATGTAAATTACTGATTGGGGAACATTAAGTCTCATGCAGGATCAATCATTAAAATTCAGAGATACATGTCAAAAAGGAGGTCACACTCATATATATGCATAGATTTGTTTGAAGAATCAATTCTAGGGCATCAAAAAAGATATTAAGATAAGTCGTCAAGGTAGAAATTTGCTTCAAATATTTCAAACTTGTGTCAAATGCACCTTCGCTCCAACCTTCAAAATTGTCTTCTATTATAGGGATAAACCTTCTCCATAATTTTCCTTACATTTGGAAAAAAAGTGTGCGCTAATGATGCCAATATTCTTTTCCAACTATGAGTGTATTCCTCAAGAGGTTTGCAATAAAATAACATGTGGATACTGCTTCAAGATTAGTGGACACAGTGAGTGAGTTCCTCAAACAAGGCATGGCCTTATATATAGATCGAAAAACACCATAAATTAGTAAAGCGAGTGCCCAAAATAGTAGCCCAGCAAAATCCTTTTGCTCATAATTTCAACCTCCAAAAAAGAATGATCAACTTGGGATTCAAAAATTCATGAAAGCACCCGCAAACACAAGAAGGAACAATGAAACCACTTAAAAAACCACAAGCCCAAAACCATTTCAATGCAGCTATCATCGGTCAATGCGTCTAGATCTGTAAGCTTCCTCCAGATCTGTAAGCTTCCTCCATCAATCTGGAAGGTTTGCACCAATCCAACATTCAACTTCCACGCCCCTTTCAAGCCCCAACCACCTCTCCGACCCAATAAATTCTGGTGAACCAGTGAAAAATTGGGGCGAATCACTCCAACCCCTCCCTTCGACCCTGTAAATCCAGGCGAATGCCATTGAAATTTGCTCCAGACAAAGAAAATCGAGGGCGAATTCCATTTTTCAAATTTTATGGGCATTTATTTTGGTCGGCTATTATTTAATAATTCATTGTTTTTAAAATAATTATTGGGCTAACTTTATAAAATTATAGAAAATGGGTTTTATATAAAAAAAATCACCCTATTAAAATTTAAAATCCCTTAAAATTCGCCTTTGGGCTAAAATTCGCCCCTAAAATTTTCCCTGACATTGATTTGGATCATATTGGGGGGAAATTCTACTAGCATCAATATTCTCAAGGGTTTGGCTGCATTCTAAACCATTATGACAAAAGCTAAGAAAATCATGAATAGATCCCCAATCCTGCATCTTGACTATTGGACTTAGCAGAATACCTGAAGAATGTAGTTTCAAAAACTGCAGATTGTTGATACTAAAATTGCACCCGAAAGAAATTGCAATAGATCCCCCAATCCTACATCTTTACTATTGAAGTTAGTAGAATCCATGAAGAATGCAGCTTCGAAAACCATAGATTGTTGAGACTGAAATTGCACCTGGAAGAAATTGCATTAGGTCCCCCAATCCTGCATCTTAACTATTGAACTTAGTAGAATCCTTGAAGAATGCAACTTTGAAAATTGCAGATTGTTGAGACTGAACTAGCACCCAGAAGAAATTGCAGTAAGGCAGTTGCAAGAACAAGACCCACAACAAAAAGACCTTGTCCCTTAACAGACCAAGGAAACATATGTGACTGAGAGGAATGGAAAGCACTAAAAAGTTGAAGAGAGTAAAAAATACTAAGATGGTTTAAAAGATAAGCTTGAAGAATGTAGCAGTGTTAAAACAACTAAAATTTGTCCCAAACAAATAGTTGATAATGTGAAACCTTCTTTTGTACTAGTCAAGCAAGAGTACATTCATGTGAGAGTAAGAAGAGGCCAAGCGACTGATAGGCATAGCCTAGAAGATGGGGTATGGTTCCCTCTTTTTGATGAAATATTTGATCTACATTTTGTCTATCGAATATTAACCATTTTAACCTTGCCAACAAGGCAGAATTAACCCAATCATAGGTCCCAATATGTCATGATATATATTAACTCTAGATATATATGATAAGGAATAATAAAGACATAGATTGATAGAGGTGGCGAGACATATTGGGACCTACGAGAGAGATTGATAGAGGTGGTGAGACAAGGGGAGTCACAAGGGAGAGATGGAGATAAACTGAAGGAGAGGGTAGAGAAGGAATGGAGAGAGAGAGAGAGAGGGAGAGGAGTGAGAGAGGTATAGAAGGGTAAGAGAGGGAGATAGTGACACAAAGATGGAAGGGGGGCAGAAAGAAGGATAGAGGGAGGGATATAGTGAGAGGATTGGAGGGTAGAGAGAGATAGAGGGGAAGAGAGAGCAAGGTAGGAGAGAAAGGGAGAGAGAAGAAGTACAATGGATTAAAACAACAAATATATTAGTCCCACTCTACACAAATCTGCAATCTGAGAATTCGGGATAAAAATAGCAGGCTCCAACAACAATTGCATAGAAGTCAAGCTCAAAAACAAAATAGCATGCTCAAAGAAAAAAGTGAAAATGCCAAAAATCAAAACTCGCATGGAGTTATTACTGTAGTCCACAACATGATAGAAGATATTGAAAACTGCATGGAAATTGAAAGTCAAAGTGTAGATGGGATAGTGAGTGAGTGGATGGGATAACGCATGTTTTATGAATCATTGCTCAGCTCAGTTATTTATTCTCGAGATCATTGGTTGAAACCTGGTGGAGCAATCCTTCCAATCATAGCTAAGATGTATGTGGCTGGTGTTGGAAAAGGTGGAACTAGTCTATCGTTTTGGGAAATGTATATGGATTCAACATGTCTTGTATTGGTAAGGAAGTGGTTGAAGATGCTGCTCAACAGACAATAGTCGATGTTGTGGATAGCAGGGATATAGTGATAGAGACTTTTGTCAAACATACATTTGATATTATGAAAATAAAAGTAATCTCGTTGATTCCCTATATCTAGGAAGATATTAAAAGAATATTACGGTTTTGTAACTCTAGAAGATTACAGTGATGTTTTGGTGTAAATTTGAAATAAAATATGCAATAATATGACAAGTGGAATTTTAAAGCCTCCTTACCAATTAGTTTTCTGGATTTTTAAAGCTCTGAGATTCGATCAAGAGGGTGATCGTAGAGGGTTGATTCGGCAAAATTGGCGAAGGATTTTCGAGAGGGAAATCAGTTGTCAGAGGGAGCAGTATCTCTAGAGGGTTTCTAACACCAAGAAACCTAGATCCGGTCTTCTGTTGAGTGCAGTAGTAGTAGACGGGAGAAGAGTATCTATTTCGACAGTTTGAGCAGAGATGGCCCCATATGGACTGAGAGATCGAGATAGGTTGGATGGTGTGTCTAACATTGTGATTTGGAAGGCCAAAATCCTAATAGTACTAAAGGAGTATGGTATCAGAGACCATGTGAAAAATGTCCTAGTTGTGCCCACCAATGTGAACGCTCTAAATAAGTTCAACGAAAATCGGGCACGAGCAAAGCGCTTGATCATGGATGGGGTGAAGGATCACGTGGTACCACACATTTTCGAGAAGAGGATGACACATGACATGTTGAAATATTTGACCACATTGTATCAAGGGAACTTCGTCCAACGAAAGATGCTTCTAGAGAATCAAATGCGGATGTTGCAAATGCACAAGGGAGAGGAGATTGATTCCTTCCTCTTCAGATTGCAGACAATCCGAGATCAGTTGATTGCCATGAGGGCAACTCCGAATGAAGGGCTCTTGGTGAGGACTGCCCTGAATGCAGTCACTGATGAGTGGGAGACCTTTTTCCAAAGCATCTTGGGCAGAGCACAACTCCCAAATTGGGGTGACATGTGAGCTATCCTTCGACAGGAGGAGGAGGGAGATGCAGCCCTAGAATTAAAGGGAAAGCGACAGCAAGGGAAGAAGAAGGACCTATCCAAGGTCTGGTTCTTTAGATGTGGAAAAATTGGACACTTCGCCAGCACTTGTCCTAAGAGGAAGGACAAGGAAGCTTCAGATTCCAAGGCAGCAACAACTAGAGGGGACAATGGTAGTGAGGATGATGTGGCCATGAGTGCTCATGTCTCGAGAGAAGAGGTGGGGCGATATAGATCTATAGAGCAGCTACAGATGGGAAGGCAGGATCCTTGAGTTGCCAAAAATCTTGGATCACATACAAGCTATGAGAGCCTTAAGGCAATAACAGGATGATTGGAGCAGTGGGGTAGAAAATCATGGAGAAGTAGAGGCAGTGTTGGGACGCTGAAGTTTGGAGCAGCGTAGATGAGAGACAGTAGCGCAAAGGCAGTGCTTACATAGTACAGTGCAGCATACATCGCAGAGCTTCAGAGGGACATCGCAGCGTAGTAGTAGAGGGTGCTTCAGTGATGAGATGCAGCCCGACTGACTTGTCTCGTGATTGGGTGGTGGTCCTTCAATTTCTTACTGCTCAGCAACTGAGTTGCAGTGCGGAAGTTAGTAGTTAGCAGTGGCGGTGCTATGGGCAGCATGATGCAACAATTTGAGAGGGAGATGCAGTACAGATGTGGCAGTGTCATTGGTAGTGACATGGGCAGCAATACAGAGAGCAGCATCGCAGTGGATGGAGGTCAGCAGTCCAAGCATCAGCACAAAGACTGATGCCAGAGATCAAGGTGACACTTCAGTGGGGAACTATTGCTAGAGCACACTCCTCGCTAAGAGGGAGTGTTGAGATTTTGGGGTAGCATCGAATGTGCTCTAACTCCAAAACTTTGTGGAGGGGCTAGAACACATGAGATCTCCAAGACCCAAAAAATCGTTTGGAGAAATTCCATCTGGTGTAAAATTTATTCAAATAATTAAATTTTTTAATGGGGACCCTAAGTCTAACTTAGGGAAATTAAAAATATTAAAGTGAATTAATTTACACATGTGATGAGAACATTCTAAGTGACGTGGATCAAGCTTCTTTTAATCTTAGCCATTGATTAGTGATAAGATCACAGCCATTGATTTGTCAACGAGAAAAGTATAAAGGAAGGGCTTGGGGTCAATTGGAGAACACACACACAGAATCTAAGAGATCGAATTCTTCTAATGGAGCAGTGCTCTGACGAAGATCAGATCTGAGTGATTTAGATAAGCAGTGAGGGGTGGATGCAATGATTGGTCAGGAGGACCAAGAGTACAATGCATAGCAAGGGCAACAGAGACACAGTGGAGGCAGTGCAGCCATCAGAGGGTGTGACGCAATCCCTAGAGAGGGTAACGCAGGCCCACACAAGGGCAGCGTAGATCCTCCAAGGAAAGTATGAAATTCAACTAGAGACTAGGGTTTGTGAGCCGGCAGGGCTGAAACCGGACTCAGGTAGAAGTTCATCAGCGCAGAGCAAGGATGACATAGTCCCTCAGTCAGCGCCACGCAACCTTACACAGTGGCAATGTATAGATTGTGCAAAGCTAGTTGGGGTTTCACTAGTGGCTCATCCAGATCAACCAGGACTTGAGGGAGTGAGGTAAAACTCACATTTTCTTTGTAGCCAAGGTTTTCTCTGTTGGATGAGCCAGATTATGGCACCGTAGATGTACTCAGAATATTTTTGCTTAATAATAATAAACCTTCATATCTGTTTCAGCGGTTTTCCCGCATTGGGTTTTCCAAAGACATTTGTCCAAAAAATTTGTGTCCTTTTTCATATGTGCATGATGTTCAGTAAATGATCTATATTTGTGTAGGTTGCTAGTTGTGTTTACCTTGAAGTTTTTTTGAATATTTTCAGTTAAATAACTTGTGAATAATAAAACAAGTAGGAGAAGTAAATCAATGTTTAGCAGTAGGATTTTTGTGCTCAGAAATTTTCACAGTATACAAATCAGAAATAGACTAAGAACCCAATGGCATGCATTAACTCCATTCATTCTCTATGCTTCCCAAAAATAAACAACATCAAAGAGTAACAAATATACAAAGCAAAACGAAACTGCATATCAAAATGCACACTTGCATTTCTGACCCAAATGACAAAAACCTGCAAAGCCTCCAAACTAAATAGAGTCAGCTCCACAACAAATTATATTACTCGCACTAATATCAAATGGAAATCAGTATACACTAGCACAGACACATCTAAAATTGTGTTTGATATGCACATCAATGTTCCAAATCTCGAGGTTGAATATCTCAAATTTCAATATTTAATATATCAGTCATTTCTCTGAACTCAAGATATGCAATAGTGACCCTATCGAAACTAGAATTAGATGGATTTGGGATATTATATTTGATGCACCTAAGATATTGACGGACCCACCCACCCCAAGCAAGATGTAGAGCATCTCACATATTTCGATACAAACACAAACAACTATTCATTCAAATACCACATAGTTTATTCTTGTGGTAAGGATATGAAACAAACTAAAACAAGAATTAGAAGAAGAAAAAACATACCTTCGGTCCCTCTCCGCAAGTGTGTGTTCTAAAAGTACAGTATATCCAATGTCACAATTGATGCATTTGCCAAATAATCCTAGCCCAGACAAAAATGGACAAACAAATCAGTATCACATGCCAGGCATAAGCAATCTCAAAGTAAGCATCTGGAAAAGTTCCATTCATAGTGCCAAAATAATAACAGTAAGTTGAAGTAGTCATTGGTGATAGAAGCACATATCTATGTTCCTGGATACAGTGGATTATCGCATTAAGTCCCTTTGATTACAAGTTAGAAAGCAGCACCGAATAAAACATACATCAATGGGTTTTTATCTATAGCTCTTTCGTGTTTGGATAGACAATAAGAAATTGAATACAATTCATGTGAAGGAACAGTTAAAGAAAATTCAAATCACACTTCAAATTCAAGAATGCAAACTCAAAATCAAAAGACCACATCAGAATCTCTAAAGAAGGTTTCATGATGTTCACCAAAAGATGAATCTTTGCAAAATGTTTGGCTCTAAAATCAAACCATGAGAATCTGGGCTTAAAAGCAAACCATGAGAATCTGGGCTATGATAGATCATAGGAAGCTAAGACATTAAATCTATGGGATGCAGGATATCATTGAATTAACTTGCAAGTAATGATGATAAAGAGTCGAATAAATGACACCTACCTACCCATTTTGTAAACAATAAGGCAAAAATTTTATAGCTAGATATGCTTGGAAAAAGGAGGGCATGGTTACCTCTACAGTGACAACTAGAAAATGAAACATTGAAACCCTGTGCACAGTAGGTTGCATGAGTAAATGATAATAATATATGTTGGAAAAGGACATTGATGTGTTTGAGATGAAAAAATTTGAAAAATAAGTTAGGACTGTTCATAAAGTAGTTCGAAACTGAATCCACTAGTTAGAAATTGTCCCCCACCAAACAACGCTTCAGGCACCACTCAATTCTACATTTGGTATCCAAATTATCAAAATTCAGTTGTGCATAATTTTGTTTTCTGTGATCAAAACATAGTAATAGCCACACAAATGTTCAAAATGTAGAGCATATATACATACATTTTTGGTTTCTGCTTGAGGCCACACATTGCACATATTGTGGCTAGGGTTCGAAGCCCATACTCTAAATGGGGCAATCGGGATAATCAGACACTGCAAATGCACATACTTTTCTAGGGTTCGAAGCCCATTAGAGTTTTGAAGATCTTAGAGATCGCAACATCAGCTTCAAAAATGGCTACTACCATCAATAGAATATTGGATCTTTTCAATACTTTCTCTGATGGATTGACAGATAAAATCATGGAGTAAAATCTTAAAGATGTTGATCTCAATGTTAGATCTCAGGCACTCAATGCCCTGCTTCAAAATCGTCAACTCCAGGTTTTCAAGCAGGGTGATTTCATAGTTTAGAAGCAACAGATGAAAGAATAATATGTAAGGTTTAAGGGCCTCTCATCTGAAGATACGCTTATATATCAAGTCATAAAAAATGCTAGAAATATGGGTATATGGAAAAAAGATATGAAAAGAGAAACAAATTTACAGCAGCCATAGGTTAACAAAGCATTGAAAAATATAGAAGCTCGTGACTTAATAAAAGGGGTGAAGTGTGTTTCTAACCGAGCAATGAAGGTGTATATGCTAGCAGAATTTACACCTTCAAAGGAGATAAATGGAGATGCATGGTACACAGGGCTAAAATTTGATATGGAGTTCACTAACATTGTTAAGCAACAGTGTTTGCAGTTCACCTTGCAGCAGGGTGTAGCCACTATTGAGAATGTTGCTAATTTTGTGAGAAAATCAGGAATATCAAAGGTGGAGTTGAAGGTTGAAGAGCTCAAGCAAATGGTGATGTGGAAGAAGCAATAAGCACGGGAACCAGAGACTGCTTCTATAGAGGTTCCCAAGCTCAAATTCAGGAGTGGTTATCATTTACGAGCATTCCTTGTGGAGTTTGCCCTGTCTTGCGAGAGTGCACAGATGATGGTCTGCTTTCTTATTTCCATGGCACAACAGCTACATTATACATGCAATAATTTCTTAAACTCTTACCTTCTTGTATGCCTCTCAACATATGGAGGAGGGCCTGCCTTCTTCTTCTTGAAACTAAATAATTGCTTCTTCATCTTTGCTCGAGTCGAACTCTTCAATGCATTCAGTATCGATGAGAGGGTGTTAAGGCTCCCCTCGTGTAGCTCTAGCTCTACTCTACTGTTTTGGTAACAGAATGATGTGTGTTTAGTTTGCCCCCATTTAGTTTGCTCGCCAATCCTCCATGACAATACCCTCTTGAAATTTTAATCAAGTGGGAGGGAAAATGGTTTTCGGACGACTCAAATCATTTTAATCAGAAGGGTCAAAAATGTTTATCACAATATGATAATTTCAATATAATAAATATTTTAATTTCTTAAAAGTTATTCAAATATGGTAAATATTTTAATATTTTTCAAAAGAAAGGTGGATACTATGTTTAGTTTGCAAATAAATTTATTTTTTATGTTTTTTATTTTTTTTCATTGTATATGATTAATTTAGATTCATCTTCATTTCGAATTTATCAAGTTTCTAGAGATCAAATCTAAAGAGGTTTGAACCTCAAGAGATTTGATTCTTCCCTCTAGACCTTTGGTAGATCTAGAGTTAAGATAGATCTAGATTGGTTTAATTATTAATTTTATGTTCTTAATTTTTATTTTATTTTTATGGACTCAAAATGTTAAAAAGAACATTACAACATCTTTACCATAGCAGAATAATTCAACACTAGAGAAACCCTAGAGGCCCATGGAAAAATTGCAGGCGAAGAAAGCGTCGTAGTTTTGACAAAGAGTGAACATGCTCTAGACAATGCTAGGCTCTAATATCATTTTCAAAATGCAAGATAAGATTAAATGGTAACCATGAGTTTTTTATCCACGTGATATATATTTTGTAGAGAGATGGTCGCCATGATAAACCCTTTGAAGACACGCAACTACTCATCAAATATGCTTTTAAGATGAGATGTTGATTGCTTACTATTGGACCCACATGGAGAAGGAGGATTTGGTGGATTATGAACTAGAGGAGGGGGATTTTCAACAAATTTGGTCTAGTCCCAAGGATTTTATCCATTCACATTTCAAAGTCAACTTAGAAAGTCACCATACCACAGTTTCTAGGCCTACCATATCTTTAGAAAGAAAAGTTAAGAATTCAATAGGCAACTATCTAGCGGTTCGAAGGCCCTAACCCTTGCTCCAACCATGCACTATTCGGGTTCTTTAGTTTCGGCTAGCTCGGGAATGAGGATGTTTTTCAAGGGCTAGATAACTCTTCTTGGGGTGTGTGGCTCTAAGTTTAGTTTCCCTATTGTCCCAGATATTGGAGGAAGACATACAATGTGCTACTACTTCCTTAGGGTTTTCTGAATTTTTTGAACACAATGGGGGTTCTTCACTCTCAGAAGCCTCTCTAGATTGTTTTCAGTTATATCCCTCATCTCAAGTGCCATCATCCTCACCCTCCTTCGGTGAATTAGTGAAGGAGAGCCTTGCCTCAACAACGGAAGAAGGTCAAACTAACATCATGAATGGTCTTGTGGTTTTGAGGGAGAAACACTCTTGTGAATAAGAAGGAATTATGATTCAAAAGGAGTATGAAAAAGCAAGGAAGAGGAAAATCCGTTGTCGTGTCAAGAAGAAGAACAAAGTCCTGCTTTCTCTATTTTTGGGAGTCAACGTCACCATTCAAAATACTAAGGAAATGTCCCAAAAATCCTTGTTGGGGCAAGTAAGGGGTTTAAAATTTAGGTCCTCAACCCTAAACGTGTGGGCAGACATTGAAATCTTAACTATTGTAAAATTTTATCCATAGGTGTCACTATTAGCCCAAGGTTAGATTCATTTGTGCTTCAAAGATGTAGCAGACACCCAAAAGGTACAACAAATGGTTTAGAAAACTGATTCATCTCCTATCCTTTTCAATTTCTATATGTCCCTCTTCGATGAAAAGTAGGAGAGACTAGATATGGCCCCAGTCTAGGTTCATCTTCCAAGTCACCCTCCTACCTATTGGGATGCCCTAATTTTCAAAGATATAGGTAACTCATTGGGATCTTATTTAGCCCATGAATATGCATATTTAGAGATGGGGATTAAGACATACACCCATATTTTGGTTAACATGGACCGCATAGAAGGGCTTATAGAAGGCATGGATATCGGGATTGGGGTGGAGTGTATTCAGATATTGGGTTATGAAGGAATACCTTTCAGGTGTAGGCGGGGCCATAGGTATGGGCACCTGGCTAAAAACTATAAGCTTCCCATTTCTTGCTTAGGACTATCCATCTATAGGAAAGGACATATTAGGTTAGAAAAGGGTTCTGGATTGGAGGTTTTGGGCATTGAGGAAAAGCTAAATGGTGCAACTCCTCTCTGCAACACATCCTCCAAGTCGTTAGTGACAATTGTCAAGATATGGTGTTTATGTTGTCAGTTTTCTAGAATTCCTACTAAAGGGGTGGAGTTTTATTTCCTTGGATGTTAATGGAAGGTTAGGGGGTTTAGCAGTTGGATGGAAAGCCATAAATATTTGGGTATCCAATTCTCGGGGTTTGGATTCTAGTTTTTCCATTGAAGACAGAGAGGAAGAAATGGAGGGAGACATGGAGAGGGAGGTAGGGACAAGGAAAGAAAGGGAGGGAGGGAAGGAGGAAGAGGGAGAGAAAGGGAGAGCTAGAGACTAAAACTTATGCACACTATTTATTTGTTGTTATTAGAATGAAGGTTTGAGATTGTATTTTGTTGAGGAAAATGTGAGAGGAAACCCTAATTTTAGGGGATGAAGTGGTTATGGTAGCAAGGAATATTTTAAATGAAACCATTTTTTTTAATGTCATAAAATGCCACCTGTTTAAGAAAACTACAAATGAATTTTAAACCAGGTTGTAAAAATCTAGAATCTTTATTAAATGTAAAATCATTTTATTGTTTAGAACTATCTAGTCTAGGAATGAAACTCCAACACCTTCCATTGACCAATTTTTAGTACACACTTCATTAGAGGCCTCTTTTATACTCAATTTAATATCAATTTTATGCTTAAATGATAGGACTGCCACACAACTTCCCTCATTCCATGCTTTACTATATGCCTCTTATATATTCATAGCTTATTTATCATGTAGGAACCTCTAGGACATATGAATCCAACACACGAATCAACCCCTAAAAAATACCTTTTATGCTTGAAGGGCTTTATTATAACTCTTAGAGGAAGTTCAGATTATTGGTTGTGGGTCGATCCAAACCTTTCTATTGAAGATATAGTTATGATGATGAGCCTTAGAAACTTAGCTTCAATCCCATGGAATGCTCTATATCCAACCCATTGCTAGGTTGATTAATCATATTTTATTATCCTTAATACCTTGTTTAGAATGAGATAGGTTCAGTATCGTGCCTAGCCTAGTCATTAGCCCATGTGATTCTCTAAGACTATGCTACATGCATTGATTATCGTACTCCTTAAAGGTTGGTTTTGCAAGTGTGATTTTTTTATCTTTGACATCCCATCTTGTACAATTCTCCCATAAATTATCTTTTTTTTTTTAATACAAAGAAGCACATATGATAGACCTTCAACATTCGTGTATTTTCATCGAAAAGCTAGACACTTTGAAACAAAATTAGAGTTTGCATGTCATTCATTCAATATTTTGAACAACATGCAACTAATTATGGTAGGTATTGGAGTATTCTGTTTGACATATATGTTTATATTTAGTTTCATTTTCTTAAGTCGAGATGGTATCAAGGAAAAAGCATTTCGCCATCAAAAAAGAGTGAACGCAGATCTGATATAATAAGTTTGGCTTAAAAATATAGTAGAGTGGATAGAAGAATTAAATGTCAAAGAAGGGTATGGAATCTGCGGCGAAATCATAAAAATTATGAGCATACA